>RJWH01000111.1:0-386611 GCA_004363575.1 Solenodon paradoxus | reverse complement strand
AGAGAGAGATCTTGGAGAACTGCATGGTTGGACAAGCGTACAGCAATAGAGAACATTATGAAAGAGGTCTTGTCAGGACTTAATGACTGATAGAGAAAGAGAGAAGCAGATAACAAGACAGATAGATAGATACTACTAGCACTGGGACAGTAGTAGCAATAGTCTTACCTACTTGTCCACCTGTGGGAAAGTGCCCATGATCTTACTCTGGCCACTCTGGCTCTATCTGCTTCTGGCACCTATGCTAACATGATGGCCTCTATGTGATGTTTTCTTGTGAAGCCCAACTTGGCCCACTCTGTTATTGAATACTTCTTTAGAGAGGGCACCCTTGTCTAGGCTCCCTCGCCAGGCTCCACTCTGCTCCCCTCATGGCTAAGCGAGATGACGCCAGTCACCTCCTTTGTTGTAACTACTCTTAACTCTACAAGTTCTGTTAAAGAGCTGCATCCCCCTACTCCCAACAAACTTAGCTTTGTAGGATAAGGGGAGAAAATTTCTTCACTGGAAACACTGTAGTCTCCACAAGCCTGGGAAGTGATCTCTCTCTTCTTGCTCAGGCTTTCACAGGAACTAGGAAGATGTATGGGGGTTGAATTGGTACTATTAGTCGTAGGGTTGGTTTTACTTACTAGTAAGCCTTGAGGGAGGGTCTTTGTCCTTGTAGATATGGAGACTAAATACTGTGTAGATTTCATCTATAGACCCTAGTGCCAGTCCTGAGGCCACGGGAAAAGTTCCGCTCCATGTTCTGACACATTGATACCTAGTTTTTATAGGTGACTGTGTTCTCCAGTCAAGTCAGTGGCATTTCAGTGTTATGGGATGATATGGTGTTTCTTTTTTTTTTTTTTTTTTCTTTTTTTGTTTTTGTATCTGTCAATTCCTAGAAAAGTCATAGGAAATAATGGCTTATAAAAATAAGATAAGGATCTGTTTACTTCAGTAATGACTTGTTTCCTAGGAAATATTTGATTTTCCTGGTTAGATGCTGTAAGTACAGTAGGATACTATATTTGCATTATTTATTATAACAGGGATTATTTTGCAAGTCAAGTCATGATCTTCAAGTTGTATTCCATGTCATAAAAGCCCAGGGAGAAGTAGAGCATGTGTTAGAGTCAAATTGACTTGGCTAGAATCAGCAGAGGGGAAAGTCATTTAAAATCTTCCTCAGAGGTAAAATTAGAATATACCAACGTACCCATCTCAGAGGGCTGTAAGAATTCATTGAGTACTCTGTAGAAAGCACTGGCTAAGAATCCTGGTACTGTATCTGTGTTCTCACTGGACAGATATAACGAGGTTAGCTACTTTTATTATCTTTAGGATATAAATAATGCCATGCTGCCTGTGTGATTATATGAGTCTGATACCATTTGAATAAGAATATACCAGATAGGGCAGGAGAGGCCAAGACAGGGAGTTGTGCTAGATATAAGGCAGTTTAACATATATCATGTGAGTAGGAAAGCGTTCAAATTCAGGAGATGCCAGGCAGCAGACATTAAGGCTGCCACCCCTCTAAAAGGCTGAGAGCTACAAGATTAAGGAGTAAGGTCAAAAAATGTGGCTAGCACAGCAAGGGTAAAGCCTGGTAGTTTTGAATTTGACAAATAAGTTCCAGATCACCTCTCAGAGGGTAGATTGGGGTTGTAGAATGGAGTAATCCAGGATCTCTAAGAGCAGTACTGCTGGAAGTGTAAGAGAAGACCATTATCCATGGCATTTCTCCTTTTGCCAGAGATCCTTCCATATTCCTTCTCTGCGGTTTAGCAAGTCTTATTTCCTCTGTTTGCTTCTCTTCTGCTAACTGTGAAACATAATTGAATATCCTTGTTTTGTTTTAAATGCTAGATAGGCAAAAAATAATCTCACTGAAATTTTTGTCTATTTTTAATCTTAAGTGAGGTTTAACATTTTAACCTTAGGTATTTCTTCTTTTGTGAATTATCAATTCATATCATTTGGAATTTATTATTTTTTTCACAAGAATCTGTGCATACACTTGATATGTTGATTCTTAGTTATATTTGCTGTATTTTTCTCTTTTTATTATAGTTTTTTTTTTAAAGGAAAGGGGCAGGCAGAAATGAAGACAAATAGGCAGGCAGGAAGAGAGAAGAGGAAGAAGCATTTTATTTCTTTTATTTAGTTGTTCATCTTAGTTGTTCCCCCTACACTGGGTCTTAACCTGGGAAACTTGGGATGCATGTGGACTGCCTGGTGTATCAGGGCACACCTCCTTTTGTATTTTTGCTTTTGCTATTTGAGATTACATAGAATCAAAAAAATGAAAGGCAACCTATTGTAAACCATATGTCAGATAAAGGATTAATGTGCAATATTATAATGAAATTTTACCACTCAATTGCAAAATAAACCCCAAACAATTTTTCAAAAAATGGGCAAAGAGCCTCAATAAATATTTTTCCGAAGAGGTCATACAAATGGTCAACAGATACATGAAAAAAATATTTGACATCACTAACCATCAGGAAAATTAAAATTATGAAGAACGGTCACCTTGTTAGTTGTGACTATTATCAAAAGATCCAAAGATAACATGTGTTGTCAAGGATGTGGAGAGAAGACAATTCTTACGTCCTGTTTGTGGAATGAAAATTAGCAGAGTCACAATGGAAAACAGTCTGGAGTTTCTTCAGAAAATTAGAAGTAGAACTACCATATGATTCAACAATTCCACCTCTGGTTATACATCCAAAAGAAATAAAGTTTCTATTTTAAAGCCATAGTTGCTCTCCCATCCTCATTGTAGCATTATTCACAACAACTTATGGATAAAGAGACTGTGATAAATGCACATATGTTCACAATGGCATATTATTCAGCCTTAAGAAAGAAAAGAAAGGAAGTTCCACTATTTGCGATGTCATGGATTACTGGGAAGATGTTATGCTAAGGGAAATAAGTCAGACACAGAAAGATAAACATTGCATAATCCCATTTATATGTGGAATCTAAAAACAAAAACAAAACAAAAACCAACAAAACTGAAGAACCCAAAAGCCAATCACATAGCAATAGAGGTTATGCTAGAGGTTACCAAAGACTGGGGCATGGGAGAAAAGAGAAGATTCAAAAGAAAAGAAAAGAAAAACAAAAGAAAAAGAAAAATGGTGGTTCCCAGAAGGTGAGGGGAGTGGATGATGGAGAGTTATTTTTTAATGTGTTCGGAGTCTCAGTTTTGCTACATGAAAATAATTCTGGAGATGAATAGTGGTGATGTTTGTGCAGCAATATGAATGAACTGACTACCACAGAAATATACACTTAAAAATGGTTAAAATAGTAGATTTTATGTTGTGTGTATTCTATAACAAAAATATTGGGGAAATATTGAAACATTAAACATTTAAAAAATAAAATAAGAGAACATATTTTCAGATATGTCAGAGATTAAACAGTGAACAATAAGCTATTATACTGGAAAACAGTTTGGTACTTTCTCAAAAAGTTAAGCATAGAATTATAGCAATTCCACTTGGAGGCATATAACTGAAATAGTTAAAAACAGGGACTCAAACAGGTATGTGTACACCAGTGTTCATAGCAGCATTATTCACAATGGCTAAAAGGTGTAAATAACCCAAGTCCATCAACAGATGAATATACAAACAACCTGTGATATGTACATGCAATGGAATATTACTATTAAAAAGGAATGAAACCCTGACACATGCTACATGGGCATAAACTTTGGAAACATTATGCTATATAAAATAAGACACAAAAGGAAAAATGATTCCATGTATATAAGGTCTCTAGAAATGGCAAGTTCATAGAGACAAATAGAGAATAGAAGTCATCAGGGGTTAGGGGAGAGGAGAAAGGAGAATTCTAATACAATATATAGTGTCTGTTTGGAATAATGAAGAAATTCTAGAAATATTAGTGATGATTCCACAACATTATGGGTGTACTTAGTTCCACTGAATTGTACACTTAAAATGAGTAACAGTGATCAATTTTATGTTATGTTTAATTACTACAGAAAAGTTTTTAAAGAAAAAATTAAAGATTTATCACTCTTTTACTTTAAAAATTCTTTCATGACTTTTAATATGACTTCCATGATCTTTTTTCAATATACATGTTTTGAATATAATTCTCTTGTCTCTTCCAGGCACTGTAAGATTTGACTTCAATATATAACTCCATTATCCATCTGAAATTTATTTATAGGATACAGGTACAAATTTATTACATCATTTATTATGTATTCATTTTCTTCTGCATAACTTTGTGATCTGTTGTATGTTAAACTTATTTATAATGAACCCTGTTTATATATAAATTATACTGTTAATTTAAAAATTATCAAAGAAATTTGTTGCCTCCTTGCTTTTGGATGAGAAAATGTGTATACTGAACCTCTGGTTGTGTGTTTACCGAAGGCATTTCTCTTGAGTTTCATGTTTATCCCATGTTAGTATAAACTCAGTATGTAATCATCAAGTGATCCTGCAACTTATTTAAGTTTATTTATAAATATTAAGCTTTACACATATGTTCAAAGCTCAACATCACTAAAGTTGTTGGAAAATAATGCATAATGATATGTTATTGACAGTTTATTAGCAGAGAAAGATGATTTGATGAAGACAATCTGCTTCTATACCATTTGTAGCATCGTCACTTTTTATTATATTTGTTCTTATATGTAATGTACTTCTACTCTATCCTTCCAATGGAACTAGTGATTCTTCATTCAGAAAAGTCAATTTTCCGAGTGAGAAGAGTTGCCCTTGTATCAAGACCTTGAATATAATGCCTGGTGGTGAATATAATTCTTTATCAACCTCTTTGATCATGCCAAAGAAGTGTCCAGAACTGTGAGACTGAACGTGGCAAAGACTGGTGAATTAACACTGATGGATTTTATTTCTTCACTGAATATTAGTATGCATATCTACATACAGGGCTGTCTTTAGATGGTATAGATACATTTAATATTTAACCACTTTGGTTTTTTTTAGAATACTTTAATCAGAATCATTTTCTAGAGTTATTGATCAAGTGACTTTGCCTATTTGAGTATGCTGGTCTCTAGACAAAGGTCCCCCTTGCTCAATCTCTGCACTTAAGTTTAGAAGTTAGGTAATGTTGGGAGATTCAGGCTCATAGAAAGGATGGGGGTAAGCTTTTGGACTATCATGTCTATTTTGGAATTTCTGCCTCCATTCAGTTTTTTCTTGTTCTCTTACATCTAGGAAATTTAAAAAGTAGGCATTCTATTTATTGCTGCTGAGTAGAGCATCCAAATTTAATTGAATTGTTTCTTAAATTTCTCTGTGCTCCTTACTTTCCTGATGTGGTATGCATTGATTTTTCCAGACTTCAGCAAATGACTATTCTACCTCCTCTTTCGTCACAGTGAAAGAAGCATAAAACCATACAGAAACAGGAATACCAGTCCCAGTGCATTAGGGAATCTTGCTTGATTCATGCATTATTGGAGGAAGGATTTTTTTTTTATAGTTAGAGTCAATGTCTGTGGATATGGTGAGGTTAGAAGAATGTTTCTATGGGAAACAGGCAGATTTTGATGGAGTTTAGAGTCAGAATGTGTATTCAGGCACTTAAGGAGAAATAAGCACATATTTGAAAACTACAGCTTTTTTCTAAGATTTATAGAGAAGAGAGGTTTTTTAAACAGAAATTTACCTTTACAGGAGAGTTTTTTTCCATAGGTTCAGAACTGAATGTTACAGAGCCTAATGGCAAGGATGAGTAGTAGCATCCAAGCAACCTTAGGAAGAGTGGTTCCTAGCCCTTGGCACTATAACTGTGATTGGGCTCCTAGGCCCTGGTAAAGCAATGGGCAGAAGGGAGGAAAATCAATTAATAGGATGACTAGATATAGCTGAAACATCACTTCATAAGTTCACATCTTATAGTTATATTTGATTCCATGAAGGAGAGTTTAAGAAAATGATCTTCTTGTTAAAGGCTTAGTCAGCACTCTATTGCATTGGAAGACTGAGCCACTGAAGCTGAGAAGATTAGGCCTGAACAGTGTCAGTTACCAAGAAAGAAATAATTGGGATGGGAACACAGGGTTAGAGACTAGAAGCTCAAGGTCTGAATTAATACAATTACAGTATTTAGATTAAGGAAATACAACCAGATATTGGAATCAATCAAGGTTCTGCCTAGGGTATACAGACATAGGGAATAGGGTAATATACCAATAAAAACGCAGGACTTTGGGAGATAGGGATATTATTCAAGATTTTAATTTTTATAAGAATAGAGTATATAGTAAATAGCATATAACCCCAAAGATTCCTCTACCAGACAATTTAAAGTCAAATTTGGTCTCTATCTAGGCAGTAGCAGTCTTGTGTCAGTAAAAATAGAAATTTGGTCTCTAGAAGGTTCAAGTTAATAATGTAGATTAGAAACTAAAGAAATACAATATCACAAAATATTTGTGAATATTTCTTACAAAAATGTCTGAAATTAAAAATAAGTATGTTTCATACACTTAACATACTATCTACCTATTTACCCATCATGCAAAATTAACTTGATTCTTTTCCTGATTGTGCTTATTTTTGGTTTGCTATTTGTAATAAGTGACTCAGAAACGGAAGTGAAAAATAATTTTACAGTTTGCCTAGAGATTTTTTTTTTTCTGTTAGGGTTATTGTAATTCTTACATAATAGGAACACAAACCTCTGACTGTTTATTCGATGTCTGGTGCTAGGTTCTGTGTAAAACAACAATACCAGCCCCCTAACTTCCATGCCTCTCTAATTATATGTAAACTTGTTTAAGATTATCAAGTACAATGATTCATCACTCCAAGGTGCTCTGCAAAAGGCTACATTGTTACAAGACTATTGTTCCCTTCTGAATATATTTATTTTGAGCTTTGGGTTTTTTTTGTTTTTAACATAAGCTCCAGATCTCTATCTGTACATATTATGTAAGAAACAAGAAATACTTGAACACAGTTATCTACTTTAAACGATTTACTTCTTATGATTAAAAACAGCAAACCAGTGCATTCTTAGAAATGTTGGTTTAGATTTATTGCTGTCTTTCTCAGCAACATATTAATAACCATCATCATTATCATCCTTTAATACTGTTCACCATTTAGTGCAGAGATTTTTATAAATTCTAGTACCATTTACAAATATTCTATATTAAAGACTAAAACCCTTGCCCTTAGGAAAAAGAGAGAAAAGTAGATAATGGTCAAAATTATGTTGTTCTTAATTTTCAAATGAATTGCTTGCCAAATTTTGTTTGTAACTTGGTTTATTTGAACTTGGAACCTCTTTGGAGTATATGTACCTACTTTAGCTCCCAAAATCTCACTCAAGTGTGGAAACTCTGTTTCATGTGATAATAGAGTATTTGGATGTGTGTCTATAGTTAAAAATTTCTCAAGACAACACAAAATATTTAACTAGAGTTGAAGAATAGTTCTTTTTCTGTTATCTTCACCCACACACCCAAGGAAGACATGAGAGCATATTTATGCTCTGTATTGTGGGTTGAATTGTGTACTTCCAAAATATGTTGAAATCTTAACCCCAGGTATCTGTGAATGTAATTTTATTTGGAAATTTGCAGATGTAATCAATTTAAGATGAAGTCATTTGGCATTAGGGTAGGCTCCAGTCTAATGACTGATGTTTTTACAAAAGGAAATTTTGGACACAGTAAGCAAGTCATATAACAATGGAGGCAGAGATTGGGTGATGTGTCTATGAGCCATGGAGTGACAAGGTATACCAGCAACAGCCAAAGACTATGACAAGGCAAGGAAAGAGCCTTCAAAAAGAGGCCCACCTGGTTGACACCTTGATTTTGGTATTAGACCTCTAGAATAGAGAATACATTTCTCTTGTTTTAGGTCATCCAAATTTGTAGTCATCTGTTATTGCAGTCCTAGGGAATGAATACACATTCTATGTAAACAAATTTGGCCATTAGAAATTTCTCATGTGTCTACAATAGCTCTGGGAATAGATTTACTACTAAAACAAAACTTAGCATGTGTTATGAACTGAATGTGTTTCCCTCAAATTCATATGTTGAAATCATAACCTTGAAAATGATAGTGGAACATTTGGGAGATAATTAGTTAGTGAGGGTAGAGCCCTTTTAAAGAGATTAGTGCCCTTATAAAAGGTACTCCAGAGAGCGCTCACTTCTCTATACCATATGATGATATATGAGAAGATGAAAGCCTGTTAATCAAGAAGTGAGTCATCATCAGACATTTAATCTGCCCGGAACCTTGATATTGGACTTTCCAGACTCTAGAGCTATGAGAAACAAATGTTTGTTGTTTTATCTACCTTGTCTTTGGAATTTTTATTATAGCAGCCCCCAAAGACTAAGATAGTATGCTTAAATTTGATTTGTGTTTTAGTTTGCCATCATAAGACACCATTGTGGTGATAATATTTGAATGACTATGGTTAGTACTTTAAAAATATAGATTCTTTAGTTTATTAATTTTTTTAAGAATTAGAATATGCATAATGAGTCCTGCAACTTGTAGAATTACTATGATAAGAAATGAGTATCTGAAGAATTCTAAAGGCTAAGTATAACACAGACTGAAAATAGAAATAGAAGAAAAGACAGCACCATCATGAGAGAACAACAACAGTGGAAACAATACAGGGGGAAAGAACAAAGAATGTATAGAGGCATACAAGGATGCCAGAATCAGGGGAAAAAAACTATTGTAGATTGGTTAAGGTAGAGTGAAATCCCATGGTAGTCATATAACCTAATCTCATAGAGATACATAACAGGGAAGATGAAGAAACAGAATCAACATAAGAAATCATATAAAGGAAAAACAGACAAAAAATGGGAAAAGAAGCAACAGAGATATAAAACAAGCAATAAACAAAGACTCAGTTGACAGCAATAAAGTCCTACACATCAATAATTATCCTAAATGTGGTTAGACTGAACTCACCAATGAAATAACAGAGTGATTGAATGGATCAAAAACCAAGACCCATTAATATTATTTCTACAAGAAATCCCCCTCAGATCCAAAGACAAGCCTGGATTGAAAGTGAAGGGTTATGGAAAAATATATCAAAGAAATAGAAATCAGGAACTGCATGACTAATATCAGGCAAGATAGATTTCCACCTAAAAAGTGTAGCATGAGGTGAAGATGGATATCACATTATGGTAAAAGGGTTTACCTATCAAGAAGAGATAGCTGTCGTTAATATATATGCACCCAATGCCCCCCCGCCCCCCCCACTCTACTAAGAGACCTAAAGGGAGACATTGGCAGCAACATATTATTAGTAGGGATTTCAGAAAATCAATAAGGAAATAAAGGCTGTAAATGAGGTAATATATCATATGGACTTAAAAGACATGCAGAGCTTTCTACCCCAGTAAGAAAGATTTTACATTCTTCTCAAGTGCACATGGGACAGTCTCAAGGATAAGTCATACTCTGGAACACAGAACAAATTTAAGTAAATTTAAAAATGAAAATAAAGTGTCTTCTCCAACCACAAGAATGTTGAATTAAAAATGAATAAACAAAACCAAAAAGATGCAAAAATGTGGATATTAGACTATGTACTTCTGAATAACCCTGAATCAATGAGGAAATTAAACATGAAGTTAAAAATATCTTGGAAACAAACAAAAATGAAGAGATGAACCACTAGAACATGTGTGATGCAGCAAAAGCAATTCTAAGAGGAAATTTTATAGCAATACAAGTGCACATAATACACTAAGAGACATTTCAAATTAGATATATAACCACATGCTTGAAAGAACTAGAAAAAGAACATTTGAAATTAAAATCAGTAGAAGAAAATAATAAAAGAAGAAATAAATGAGATAAAAAATAAAATAATTATTCAAAAGATCAATGAAACCCAGAATTGTTACTTTGAAAACAAACAAAACAATATTGATAGACCTTTAGCCAGAGTCATGAAGGAAAATAAGAGAAAACCCTAACAAGAATCAGAAATGAAAGAGGTGAGATTATCACAGACATCACAGAAATAAAAATAATTAATACAAACATCTACGTACAAACAAATTCATCAATCTGGAAGAAATAGACAAATCTCTAGAATCCTTTCTGAACTATCCAAAACTAAACCAGAAAGACATAGATAATTTGGACAGACCAGTCACATGTGCAGAAATGGAAACATTAAAAAAATCTCCCAAAATACAAGCGCTAAGGACAAGATGGCTTCACTAGCAAATTCCATATTCAAAGAAGATCTAACGTTTCATCCCTCTTAAATATTTCACAAAACTGAAGGGAAGGGGGAACACCCATGTATAATCTACATGCTAACATTATCCTGATTCCAATGAAAAGATAGCACCAAAAAAGAATATTACAAATAAATACCACTGATGAAGATAGATGCAAAAATTCCCAAAAAGATCTTGGCAAACCAAATGTAACAGCACATTAAAACATTATACATCATGATGAAATTTGAAGTCAGATTTATTCTAGGGATGCAAGGATGGTTCAAGTTATACAAATCAATACAAATACAATTAATATGCCACATCAACCAAGGGGAAAACAAAAATTATATGGTCATTTCAATGTAGATGCAGAAAAAACATTTGACAAGATTTAGTGCACATTCATGATAAAACTCTTGCTAAAATGGGAATAGAAATCACATACATTACTTTAATAAAAGCCATGTATGATAAGTCTACAACTTATCATATCCAATGGAGAAAAACTGAAAGCTTTCCCCCTAATACATGGAATAAGACAAGGATGCCCACTCTCACCACTGCTATTCAACATAGTTCTGGAAGTTCTGCCAGAGCAATAAGGTAAGAAAAGAGCATTAAAGGATTCCAGATTGGAAAAGAAGAAATAAAAAAAAATCATCATTTTCAGATGACATGACACTATACCTAGAAAACCCTAAAGACTCCACTAAAAAAACTATTAAAAACAATACATGAATACAGCAAAGTGGCAGGATATAAATTCATACATAAAAATTAGTAGCATTTCTTTATGCAAACAATGAGCCAGAGGAAAGAGAAATCAAGAAAGAAATCCCATTCATAAACGCACCACAAAGATAAAATACCCGGGAATAAACTTAAAGGAGGTAGAAGAACTATTCATTGACAACTACAAGACACTGATAAAAGAAATAGAAGATATAAAGACATAGAGGACTATTCCATGCTCATGAATTGAAAGAATGGAAGTAGTTAAAATGGCCATCTTACCCAAAGCAATATACAATTTTAATGCGATGCTTATCAAAATTCCACGGACGTTTTTCAAGGAATGGAACAACTCTACTAAAGTTATATGAAATTAACTTTATACAAAAGTTCATATGGAATTACAAAAGACCTGGAATAGCTAGAGTTATCTTCAGAAAAAAGAAGAAAAATGGAGGAATCACACTTTCTGACTTTGAACTATACTACAGGAGGGTTTTAATCAAAACATGGTATTGGAATAAAAATGGACATAGAGCAGAGGAGTAAAATTGAGAGCCCAGAAATAAAACCATATATACATACATGGGCAATTAATCTATAATAAAGGAGCTGAGAGCATTTAACAGAAGAAGGAAAATCTATTCAGCAAATAGTGCTAAGAAAATTGGACAGTCATCTGTAAAACAAAACAAGACAGACCTAGATCTGTTGTTAATTTCATATACAAAAATTAACTCAAAATAGAGGATCAATTTGGATATAAGACCTGAAACCATAAAATACATAGAGGAAAATGTAGGAAAAATGCTCCATGACAGCAGCTTTAGGGAAGTCTTTGGAAAGTGATGTCTACAGCAAAGGAAACTTAAGTAAAACTAAATCAAACTGAAAATTTTTTTTGTATAGGGAAAGAAATTACCACCAAAATAAAAAGCAACTCACTGAATGGGAGAAGATATGTCCACAAGTATATTAGATAAGAGCTTAATCTACAAAATAAAGAATTCATGCACTTCAACAACAAAAAAGATAGCAACCCATTTAAAAATGGGCAGAAATTCTGAATAGATTCCTTTCTAGAGAAGACATACAGATACCTATAGACACATGAAAAAAATCTTCTACATCACTCACCATCAGAAAAATAAAAATAAAAACCACAATTGGATATCACTTCCACTAGTGAGGGTGGGCCTATAACAAAAAGACTAGAACAATAGATGTGGAGAACAAAGAAATCTACACTGTTGAAAGGTGTGTGCAATCTTTTTGAAAACAGTATAGAAATTCCTCAAGAAGATAGAAAGAAAGGAACTATCATATGATCCAGAAATTCCACTTTTAGGAATATACCCAGAGAATAAAAAAAAAAAAACTAGTCTTGGAAGCACAATTCATGATATTCAAGACATGGAAACATTGAGTATCTAGACCACACTTCTTTATCCAGTCATCTGTTGACAGGTATTTATGTTGTTTCCATGTCTTGGATATCATGAATTGTGCTTCTAAGACTAGTATTTTTTTTTTTTAATTCTCTGGGTATATTCCTAGAAGTGGAATTTCTGGATCATATGATAGTTCCTTTCTTTCTATCTTCTTGAGGAAGATACTCAATAGAATCTATGCACTACTAAAAAAAGATGAAATTGTGTCTTTTACAACAAACTGCCTGAAGCTGGAGGTGATTATACTAAGCAAATTAAGCCAGCAAGAAAAAGTACGTAATGATTTCACTCATATGTAGAATATAAAGAAACAAATGAACAAACAAATCTCAGCAAAATTCATAGGACACAAGACTGTGGCTTCCAGAAGGGTGGAAGGGGGCATGAAATGAGGGAAGGAAGGAGTTAAGGTGGCAAAGGGCCCTAGAACTCTGGTGGTAAGCACAGTGTGAAATACACACAGGATAAGGTGTGAATTCAGTATCCTAAAAGACATATAGAAATGTAAACAAAAGAAATAATAAAATAATAAATATAATTTTTTTAAATGAAGTATTGATGTATTGATTTCATTTTAGAAAAATTTTGATCAAAACTGGTTAGAATCATTAATTCTTAAAGGGTAAGCTTTAACTATTTAGGGACAATTTATTGAGAATTACTTTACTTTCTAGCACTGACAACTAAATGAGGATTTAGTAGATTTGGGGGGTTGGCAAACTATATCCTGTGGGACAAATATGACCTGAAACCTCTTCACTTAAATAAATTTTTACTGATATATGTACATACTAATTCATTTAAATGTTGTCTGTGTCATTTTAGCTTAAAAATAGCAGAGCTGAATTTTTGCAACAGAGACTATACAGCTTACAGAATCTAAAATATTTGCTATCTGGATTTTTGGGAAAAATCCAAATCCCTATGTGAAGTGTGAACTCTGAGCAGGGCCAGGACTGGGATGACCAGAGTGAGACACTTGCCTTGGGTGCAAAATTTAAAGGACTACCCAAAACTCAATAATCAAGATTAAATAACATTTTAATACAATATTTAAATAGTAATGCAAAAGTCTGCAATGAATAAAATGTCAAGATTTTAAATAAAGTTGCAATACCTAATAGTAAAATGCTGGGCCACATTGGAGAACAAGGCAATCGTTATCTTGCTTTTACTCAAATTTTGATATTTTGTTCATCATGTAGAGTACAGAAGTCCCCTGAATTCTGTAGCACAATGCTTAATATATCATGTGCCTGTAAGAAGTTTTTGAAAAATAAATTATGAATTCATTAGCCCATACTACTTGCAGAAATATGAATAGGAAAACTGTGTGAGGGGGAGTAGTTTGAACCAGTTCTAGCATTTATGTAGTAAGGCTATTCAGTAGTTTGATGTATCAACAAATATTGGCGATGGGTTTGCTTTAGTCCTAGACCTGTGGGCGCCATTCTAATTTATATGATTGTTTTGAGGTGGTATTTGGGGGATTTATTAGATTTTCAGCATAATTTTGAACATACTTTTTTGAAATTTAGATGGTCTGTAAGGACTTGTTTGTACACTTTAAATGTTTGGTGGATTACTTTTTAGCCAACTATTTCTGGCATCCTCCCTCACTTCTTCGTTGATGTATTCATCAGATAGACTAATCTCATCCTCTCCTTCCAGACTCTTCTTGTAATATCTCCATTCTGACTGGAAGATGGAATGTCTATTCCAAAAGACAAATTTGTTGGGATTCTAAGCTACATTTTTCAGAGTTCAAAGTTGCATGGAGTATGTGTACTTGAACTTTACTCAACATGATATTTGGATGTTGCTGCTCCCAAGGAATGAAGATTGTATTCTTTTTGGCGTGGATCTCCCACATTGATCAGTACAGAAGTTTGGAGAGAGGTAGATTTTGGTGAGGGTTGAGTAAGAAAGCACTATGGGAATGGATGCTGAAGTTACATAATGATCATTAGATAAACATTTTAAAGGGAATATAGTAAATGTAGAAAAGGAGGACACAGTTACACAGTTAGTTTGCCATAGAAAGTAAAAATAAATATACTCAAATGGTATTCACTCAAATGTAAAGACAAAATTTTTCATACAATTATGATAAATCTGTAAATAGCTTAGTTTGAATTATACTTAAAAGGTTAGTGGGCTTTTTCTTTAGTCTTCATTATCAGGTTTCTGTTTCCTAAAGGGAAAATGTATGGTTCTTCATGGAGGAAAGGGGAGAAATGTGCTTCTTTATCACCTCAGGTCTTCAATGTGAATAGAATAAGTGGGGAGGAGGATGGGAGAGGAAACTCAGAAAGGAAGGTTGGGGGAGGGGAGAAGTTGTGAGAGGAAGTGAGTGAGTAGACTTGTGGATGGGGAGGGAGAAGAAGGAAAAAAACAGGTTGTGAGAAGGGAGCAAAAGATAGAAGTCTTGGCTTAACAGCTCCATTTTCTGTGCTAGTTGGAAATAATATGATGGAGATAGAGAGGTCATTGTGGTACTGGAGATTCATCTGGTTTTTACTATACAAGTTCCCCACAAACCAGTTGTTTAAAGACAGAAATAACTCTCATCTGGTGCCACTAGGATGATTTCTTTGGAAGATGTGAATATTCTGAGGTTTGAGAAAATACCTGTCCCTACAATGAAATGTGCTAAGGAGAATAAATATTTATCGAGACAACATGGCAAGATCTGTGAGGAATTGCCTGAAATTTAAGGCTTCTAACTCTTAGTTTCTTCCCATTATCCTAATAGTTCTCTTCTTTTTTCAATTTTCTGATATATAGTATGTGACCTGACATATAGAGAAGTGTTGTCTGGGAGAAAAATTTACCACAGAAACTACCTTGAACATTAGATGTCTTAATTTTTCTCTCTTTTTAAAAACTTGAAGAAAACTTGAACATTTTCTGCATAGGTAGCTTTCTTACATTCCTAACTGAGTCATGTGGGGAGAATTTTTTCTACTATTGACAATAATTGTCTTCTTTCTGGATAGTATAAAAATATAGACTATTTCTGAGTGCGTTTCACAACACCTAGTCATGTGCCTTGTTTACAAAGAACTTAAAAATAATAAATTTCAAGGTTTTTATAGATAATCATATATATATGGATTGTTTTCTACCTAAAGAATTTTGAGAATTGTGGACTTACCAGGAAAATTCTATATCTGTCATATTTCATATATGAAATATAACGCTGATCTTATCCTTTTAATTTAACTTGTATTTTTATCAGACTAGTATAAATACAAAGTTAAAATAAGTTAGACAGAATGTTGATAATGAAAAGCAGCAATGTTCTGTCTCATATTTTATGATATCTGATTCCTGCCCATTAATCTTCATTACTGGCTCTTTCACCTCCTTATTTCTAAATTATACTCTTATAGTAACTTTAAACATTTTTAATTTTATGTGCCAATGATTTCCCTCTATGGATAATAGAGTTTTAGTTCATGTATAGCTTCCTTCTTTCCCCCTCCTGATTTTCCTCTGATTTTCATACCGTGATTTTGGTTAAATTTATGTTTATAAATTTTTTTTTTAATGTTTGCATTCTTTGTCTTATCAAGTTTATTTTTGGTAATTTATTTTAAGGAAATACCAGAGGTATGCACAAAAGATTTATATACAAGGATATTTATCACAGTTCATCAGTAATTATGAAATAATAGACAACATCTGAAGTCTAGTATTGGAATCAAAAAAATCTATTATTACCTATCATATAATAGACCATTTAAAATAATACAAATATTTGAAATAGTATATTTGAAAATTTTTAACACCATATCAAAAGGTTAATGAGGTAGCAAGTGAAAGCTAATAAACCAGTTATTCTAATATTTTTTTGGAAATAAAAAGGTATGTAGTAAGAGGATACGGAATTCTATGTACCAAAATATTACAAGTGGCTCTCTCTACTTGGTATTTTTGCAAAGTAAAATTTTTTTTTTCTTGCTGAAAGTTTTCTGTGTGTTGTAAAATGAATCATGTTGGTAAGTTGCCTTCTAAAAGAGTTCTAGTATTTTGCAATACTGGCAGCCATTTACAAGACCAACAGATTGATTGAATACTCAACATTATTTGGTCTGTGATATTATTTAAGAAATTATTGATGTCAGGTGCCCCCTCTTTTTAATATTTGTATATCTTTGTAGAATTCTGAAAGAAATGAAGTGTATTTCACTTTATCTATATTTTATAGAAGATAAGAAACTCATCAATATTAATAATTCTAATTAATAATAAGGCACATTAATAATTATATATTTTTTTGATATTTAATTGACAATAATCACACCTTATTTTGAGTTTCGTTTCTTGGGGTTCAAATAATTTTTAAAAAGATTTCTTATGTCTTGACTATTTTGAGACTTCTTTTTATATCCCTTCATATTCTTTGGATGGTAGATATTGAGATAGTAAGCTGGTGGTAGAGATTTTTCTAAACAGAAGGAGCACCATGAGAAAAGGCATAGAATTATAAAATTGTGGATTGGATCTGTGAAAAAGAAATTCCTACAGGCATTGACAGGATTGTGTTGTACATCTGGGAGAATAAAACAGGAAAAGGGAATGCCTTAGATATATTGATCATTTCCTTCTAAGAGGATTCCTTCTAAGGTATCTTTTCTGACTACCGCTCTACTTCCAAAGGAGCATTCTCTGAACCTCTTCCCTTTTCCATCCTCCCCATGCCATGAGATCACAGTCAATTAGAATAGAATGCACAGTGATCCAAGTCTGGACAATCCATGGGCTATTCTGTAGCATTTCTATGCTTGAAAAGATGATTAGACCATTAGGACTCTGAGAATTTAGAATTGGGAATTAAGAGAATGAACCAGTTAACACTGGGGACAGAAACTGCAAGGAAGTGTTGAGAGGAGTCAGGTTTGGGAGGTATTGGGAATGGTATTATGCTGTAGGCTTGCCGAAACTATGAGGGAATGGAAACCATGAATAACCAGAGGAAGCAGGACAAGAGAGAGAAGGGAAACTGAAAAGAGAAGCAGAGACACTGATAGAAAGAGAGAGTGGTTTGGTTTTAGAGATTTTTTGTTTTCTGACAGCTATCAGTTATCAATGAGTCTCCTTTAAAATGTTTTACTTATCTTAAGGTAACTTGTATAGCTATCTAATCCATTCCAACATTTGGGGGGACTAATTTTATAAAGAGCTTTGGATGCTAAGGCAAGATGTTTGTAATTTGCTAGGCAAGGGATCAATATGAACTATTTTTGAGATGCAGAATATCATTAGCAGTGTGCTAAGTGAAGATTAATCTAGAGTAGTATGTAGGAGAGATGGAGAAACTGATTTGGGAAGCTATTACAATAAGATATGAGGGAGATAATTAAGGCCTTGAAATGAGGTCATGACAGTAAGAAAGTAAATGAGTGCGCAGATGTTAAAACATAGCCAAGGAAGAATCAATAGCACGTGATCATTTTAATGGATATGGGGGACAAGGTAAAAGGATATATCAGAGTTGTAACTAGGATTTCAAGGCTTGGAAGTGGGCAATATCACTAAGAGGAATAGAGAAGTTAGGAGGCTGGGTTGTTTGGGCTTGAGGGGAGCCAGACAGCTGTTTAGTTTTGTGTCAAATTTCAGGTGCTGGTGGGAAATACTGTTTAGTTCAGCTTACATAACTTTTACTGTTTCTAATCCCCTGTTCCAGGCTCTCAATGGTGGAGGTAGGAGATTGAAGCACAAGAATGATAAAACAATGGTCTGTGACTTTGAGGAGCCCAGAGTATTATGAATGAAGTTATCTGTCAGGTGGAGACATACATATAGAGCAGCTGGAGAGAGATCCAGATGTTAGATGTCAAAGGAGCACCAAGGAAATGGATTATTAGTGGATAGAGGGGAAGGGTTGTCTAAAAGAAGACCAAGGGTAAAAACAGGGGCAACACCCGGTGTCCTGGGACAGAAGGAAGAACAAGGGGAGGCATAGCCAGGACATTCTTAGGAGAAACAGGATAGTATAGGGGCATAAAACCTTGGGACGGGAGGAGACACAAGGTCAACCACGTGTTAAATACTGCAGGAGCTTGAGACAATGAAGTTGGATTTGACGTGTAGAAAGTCATTTGTGATGCTAGAACAAATGTGTGAAGAAAGCTAGTGAAGACATATAGGAAGCAAATCTAGATTAATTGTCTAATAATTTGGGTGTTCCAGGGAGGAAACTTTGGGCAGGGGGCAAGATCAAGAGAATGGTTTTGTTTGTTTCTTTTTAAAGAAAGCTTCTGAGGAGGCAGAAGAAGAGATGATTAGTCAGGAGAGATTTTTTAAAAGCTCAAGGAAGAGAATTGAAAGAGCAAGGGGAAAAAGTGATGGATGGGTTTATGATCAAGTGTAAAGATGAAGAAGATAGCATTGCCAGGAGACACATTTTATACTGGAGCCCAATATGGAGAGGAAGAATACAACTTATAGTACAGAGAAATTCAGAGGTCAGAGAAAGGAAGTAAAAAGAAAAATACCTCAGATGGCTTTTGTTTTCTCAGAAAGGTAGCAGGCTAGAAGTAGAGTCTTGTGATTGGGGATTTTAGGAACATAGAGGAAGAGAAAGTTTTTAAAGGCCACTAAAGGGAATGGAATAGGGAATTAATGAGTTGAATGACAGAATTTTTTAGTGGTAATAAGGAGACAAATAAGGATGAGAAGGTGAGAGATGAATAAAAAAAATGAAAACTATTTCAAGCAGTAGTACTCAAAGTATTTCATAGTTCCTCTTTTCCCCATCCACACTATTTTACTAATAAAGCATTTAATTCCCAGCAACTTACTTATGAATCTGTTGGAGTCCCAATCCTCCTTCTTTCTGCTTGACAGAGACGTAACAATTGATTATAAGATTAATCTAGGGAATTGGTTAAATATGAAACCTAATTAAATCTGGAAAATATAAAATTGACCCAACCAAAAGATTAGTGCCTATGTAAAAAGTGTGATAACTAGTCAGTGAGTCATAGGAAATGATTCAGATATGTTCTCTAAACTATAGTGTGTATTCTGGGTAAGAATATTTAACAATTTTAAAAAACCAATTCTGATTTTGCATATAAATATTTAAATACCTGATTTAAATATTTAAAGTCACTGCCAATTGACTTATTATCTAAAAGAAACTCAGATGTCACAGTACCCATTCTATAATGGAAGTCCAGTTTTCAGGGAGAAAATTATAATTGTGGAAGATAGTTTGGAAAATTAATGTATATTCAGAAGTAATCAATCAAGTTTAGAAATGGAATGAGAAATTATTTAAAATGTTTTTAAAAAGTTTTAAATTTATTCCCAGATCTCAAGTGTCCATATTTTAAGTTCCTATTAATTATTTTAAAAGATGAGACTTTGAATTTCTGAGGATTCATTTTCTCCAAGAAAGGTGGAATGCCCTGAGGTAGTAGTAAAGTCATTTCACTAGCATGTCAGTAGTGACCAACAGGGGTGAAAAAAAGCGATCACAACCCTTCAATGTTATTTCCATGTGTACTTTTAATGACCACAGACACAATAGAATAGGCAGAATATTATTATTACACTTGAATAGACATCTTTTTTTTTCTGGCTATTGAAACTAAATAGAAAGTGATTCCAGAAAAAGATGAAGCTGTTGATAGATAGTTTGTATTTTCAAAGCTTGCTGCAATTTCTGGTGATCCTTTGTCCCACTGTGACAGCAGATGGGAATGACATCAGTGATGCCCATAGGCTTCTGTGTGAGGTGGGGGTCAGTGATTCTTCTGGCCTCTTGCCTAGAAGATGGAATGGAATGACTCAGTCTTCGTGACTGAATTCCAAGGAAGCTTCTAAAGAGTCCACACTGCAGTGGTACTGAAATCTTTGACACTTTTCTGAATAGGTAGACCTGGTTCTCAGAGTAGGAACAATGTTAGTGAAATACCTATCTCTACTGGTGTGTGTGTGTGTGTGTGTGTGTTTTGTGTGTGTGTCCACTGCTGCTTGTAGTCCACACTCATAATCCTACCAAGAGACACCTGGCCTCTGACCTTTACTATCTCTTAAGTATCTGTTTAGGAAGGACTGTTCCACATTTCAGAGATATTTCTAACCAGAGAAACTAGTTTTCTTGATGAGATATTGAGCAGCTCTGTGGATGAAACCTTGGTGTAGCAAGTCAGGCTCCCCATCTGACTTGAAAGCTTGGACATTGTCTACGGATGTCCTTAAGTATGAGGCTACATTCTAAAGAGAATGCCTGCATTAAGCTGTCTGAAGAGGACGTCAAGAATGCCTGGGATTACTCTTCACTGGATGCTCAAGCTACTTCAGTTTGTGCCTAAATCTGCCCCTCTCACTGTTTGGTTCATTTCAAAATTTCTGCCACCATTATTTTCCTGGTTCCTGGCTATGTGGCATCCCATTTACTATCTTTGTACCAGTAATTCTGAACAACTCCGCCACACACAGGTAAGAATTCTCAAATGGGAAGGCACAAGAGCTACCCCGGCTTCCTGATTCTTGTCCATCACCAGGATGGTGGACAATGGGGCTGGAACCTGGTGTCTGCACTGCCACCAAACCAAAGCTGTTCTTTTAAACCTAAGGCTGAATTTCTTTTTGATTATGACAGTATTTATAGTGGAGGATTTGCCGTTTTTCCACATTTTCTGCAAGGGCCATCTTAGGTGCCTTTAATAAGAAAAAGAAAGGTGTTTGTCTTTTCTAGCAAGACAACTGTGATTTCAGCATGCTCCTCATACAAAACCCATACCAGCTCCCAGTAGAAGAGACAATATAATATAAAGCAAAGAGCAAAGGTATTAGAACCAATGATAGCTGTGTTTGACTTCTGACTCTACTACTTTCTAACTCTATGTCTGGTCCAAGTTGCTGTCAGTGTTGTTTATTCACTGTGGGGCTTTGTGAGCATTAAATGAATATAAGACTTGCTCATTAAAGGTATCTATGGTAGCTATTCTCATTATTATTAATATTCTTATACATGAATGTAGATATGAAAGTTAACAGCCAGGATAGTTAGAACTTTGTTCCTGGTAAAGTGGCAAGTAAACACTAGCCTCCAGACATATTTTGTTGAATCAGAATCAGTCGTGAAGTTGTTTGGCAGATGTACTCCTTGGCCATCTTCCAACATCCATGAAATAACATCTTGAATAAATGCTGGGATTAAAGAAACATGGTCTTTTGGGGGTTACATGATATAATTCCATGATTTACTATCACTCAAGCCCCTGTTTTGGAGAGTTTTTGCAAGACTCTTGCAGTATCTTTAGATCAACTCTAAAAAATGTGTATAAGAGAACCCAAGGAAAAGACTCATTTTGTTCCTCATAGATTTATCAAGTCAGAGACATATAAGCTGTCAGTAAAAAGGGGGATGGTTGTCCATGCCCATGCATTATAATGTAAGCAATCATTCAAGCCATTGATGTCAGTCCATAGGAAGTTTTGGGGTCCACCTTTCAGACAGCCAGAATTCTCATGCCACAACTTGCTACTCTTTTATGCATTCAGTTCCTTAGCAATTTTTATTGCAGCCGTGTACCTCACTTTAACTCAGTTCCTCTCTCACATCATGGATGCCTTTCAGGACTTGGGCAAAATGCAGATCATTCAGAAGGATGTTCAGCATGTTCTCTAGTTATCAAAGCACCAGCACAGGAAGTACTTCGAATACCCTCTGACCACTTGACTCAAATCAGAATGTTTCCACTCAAGGTCCTTTGCAGAGGCTGCTCTGTCAAACATTATTAAACCCTTTCATACTAGCTCAGAACTGTATCATAAATGATGGACATCTAATTTTGATTGCTTCCAGGCAGCTTCTCCTGGACCTAACTTATGTCCTAAATTATGTTTATTATCGCCGCCTTATAAGCTTTCTCCTTCCATATTTGTGATCTTAGATAGTGTATATTTACCTGGGAACTTGATAATACTTCTAATCAATCCCCTCTCTCTTATTTCCAAGACTGAAATCCTATGATGTCATCTGATGAAGTACTTTTGATATCTCTCAATTAAGTCTTTTTATCACTTGCCCCATGAGTTACTATTATACTCACCTATAATTGCTCTTCTTAACTTCTGGCCTAGATCTCTCTAATTTATCTCTGTAGTGTTTTCAGCATGATGTTTAAATCATGTGAAACTGCAAATATGATGATTTTTTTCTTCTTTCTCACCATTCCCAGCTTAAAAACCTTCAGAGGCTTGCCACCATTTTCAGAATGAAGACTGAATTGGTTAACATGGCCTGTAAAGCCCTCATGATGGACCTCAGCTGGCTCTGCTTATTGCACCTCTCAACACTCTACTGTTTGTATTCTCCATTCTTGTTTTCATGAACAAATTGGTGCTCTCATGCTTGTTCACACCCCTGATTTTGCACTTCCACTTTTCTTGTATACACTATCCCTTTACCTGCTTTGTCCCTTAGTGAACTCAGGGAGCTTTTCTTGCCTTCCTTCTTAAAGAAAGATTTAAGTTTTTCTTTCTCTCTGCTTCCATGGATCCTGTATTACTTAACAAGCATTTTTTTGAGGATGCAGAATACCGTAGAAATGCTGACTATTAAAAGAAAATTAAATACTAAGCCATTTTTGGATTTATATATGAATAAATTTATTTTGGGTAAAAATTTAGCCTAGCCACTTAGAATGGAGTAAATTACTTAGTTTTAAATTATATGACAACCTAATTCCTGCTTGCTTCAACTATTCCTGTGTTTCAATCCAAATTATTTATAATTTAATATGATAGATAGCTATTGAAAAATGCATGCTACCCACCTTACAGATGGTGATTTTGAGCAAATAGTGAGTCTTGATGTTGTGACTAACTTCTATTTTTTGCTTACTTATCATTTCATTGGAAAGTGGGAAGCTGAAGTTATTGGACTAAGACAAGATTATTCTTATGTAGTATTTTGTTACACTAGCTGGGAAGAAACAGACAGACTGGAGGTGGTTAGATGAAGAGAGTTAGGATTTGGTCTGTACTGCTTTGGGTGTTTTTGTTAGGTGTAAGAAGTGGGGTGCTGTGATACTTTAGGACTAGTATTAAGCTTCTGTCTCAAAGATCTTAGCTAAAAGAAAACAGTAGAAAGAAATTTGTTTCCAAACACATAGGCCTATCATCTCACATCGAACCATTTCCTTAATCTTCCTTTTCCTTTCAGCTTCTTTCTCATCCTTCACCTGAATAAATTATTTTGGGACTCAGTTTATCCTATTTGTAGCAAATCTTTGCTATTTTGTCTACCCAACAGGCTTTACTTTTCTGGGAAAATTATCTGTCGCTTCTGGGAAATGTTCCTTCCTGTACTCCAAGTAATTGATTTGAACATATCACTACACACCTTACACTTTACCATAATTGATGGCTGAAAAGTGGTCAGAACTCATTACTTGGATTTTTGAATGAGGGAACAGTGAAATCATGGTCTGTTTGGTAGTAAGGCTAGATGAGGTGTGGTAGCTGTTGGCACCCATTTTCCTCATAATATGCTTGCAGCTAGTTTAAAAGAATGAAATAAACTTGCAGAGAAAAACAATGATGAGACAGGAATTCTTGGTGGGATTCAAATTTCTGGTTCCAAAGTTGCATATATTCAAATCTCTGTCTTTGAGGTCCAAATAGGTCCTGCCCTTCTTGTAGCTTCCAAGCCAATGCATGCTCTCTTATGCTTAATCTAATTCAGGATGGATTTCTATTGCCTAGTGAGTTTCAATCATCCCATTTTCTCATCTCTTCCTCTTTATAATGTGTTCCATGCATTTTTGTTAATATCATTCATTAAATCCTAGCATTAGATGACTTGCATGATAACATGTTTGCTGAGTGTGTACAAGGTGTTCAAAGTGAGCAGTCATTAGGAAGTCAGGTAAATCAGTGAAATTGTTTAAGAATAACCAGAAGATTCATGAGGGGGGCTAAGTCACATTTCAGGTCTGTCATAATTTTGTTCTCTAGTAGACAGGAGGCCAGAATCTTGTCTAGAAAAGAATGAAAAGATTTAGGGTCTGAACTCTGAAGTTCAGAAAAACTGGACATGGGGGGAAAGATATGAAAAGATTGTAAGACTGATTTAGAATGAGGGAAGTGATATTTATTATTTTACAGAAATATTTACATAGCTCAGGGAGTTTCACATTTGCCTAGGAGTTTGAAGTTTATGTATGTACTCTTACCATCTATCGATCAATCGATCTATATCCTGTATTTACAGGTTCAATATGAGGAGGAGGTTTTAATTTGTTTCTTTTAAATATTTTGGTGATATGTTGGATTTAGGTATTGTTAAATGGAAGATTGAAGTTCTTTTTATTATTCTAGGTACTAATCTAATGACTAAAGATGTGACTTGGAGCAACCAGTTTCATGTCTTTTGCTTAATGAACTTGAAAGAGTTCTTTTAACTTGGATCTTAGAAAAGACAGCATAATAATGAAAAGAAAAGCAACCTAATAAAAATGAGCAAAATATTTGAACAGATACTTTACACAGGAGGATGTATAAATAACCAGTAATAAGAAAATAAACAATGCACTCAAAATCATTAGTCATTAGGGAAATGCAATTTAAAACCACAATGAACTAACATTTAATAACCGTTAGAGTGACTAAAATTAAAAAGAAATCTGGTACTATCAAATGTTGGAGAGGATATAGAGTAACCAGAACACTCACTCGTTGTTATTTGGTGTGTAAAATGGTTTAACCACTTTGGAAAATATTCTCAGTATTTCTTAAATAGTTAAGTATAAAACCTTATGACCCAGCACTTCCACATTGAGTATTGAATCCCTCCCCTCTAAATTAAAAATATGTCCAAAAAACTCCACAGGTATAGAGTGTTTATGAAAGCATTATTCATAATAAAAAATCCTAGGTCTCTATCTATAAGAGAATGGATAAAGGTAGTATGGTCTATTCAAATGATACTACTCAGCAATAAAAATTAAAAACTACTCATATACTCAACAACATGAAAAAACTAAAAATATCAAACAACTAAAAACCCTATTAAAAGAAGCATACAAAAGATTTGAGTATTTGATTCCATGTATATGACATTCTAGAACAAGCAGAACTAATCTGTAGTGAAAAGAATCAGAATGGTGAATGTCTCTGGGGCAGCTGGACTGGCTAGATGGGTAAAAAGAAGCAGGAATTTTCTGGGTTAATGGATTCTATTATTTGATTAGGGGTTGTATTACACAGGCAGGCATTTGTCAAACTTACAAACTATGACATGTGATATTTTTACATTTAATAAAATCTGAACTCAAAAGGAACTGTTAACAAATATTAAATTGTTATAAATAATGTATACTCCAAAGTATCTTGAGGGAAAGTGTTCTGATATTACAATTTACTTTGAAACACATTATAATGGAGTGACGGTGGGTAGAAGAATGCATGGGTGGAAAAATATGTGACCAAGAAAATCTGGTCAAATGTTCATTGTGAAATCCAGTTTATAGGTGTATAGATATTCACTGGAGAATTCTTCACCTTTTCTATGTTTGAAATTTTGTCATGTAAGATATTGAAAAAAATAAAGAGCAAATAGGAAAAAAGACATCAAATATATTAATTAGAACTGATTCTGTATATTGCCACCATATGATAAATTATAAATTATATATAGACCTACCATATTTAGAGCTGTTCCAAATAGTGCTGGCTTGAAATCGTGAAGATTTTCTCAGAAATATTTTATATTAAAATGCATCTGTTTATACATTAATTGTAGCACTGAGCATTATGGTAACGTAGTCTGTTTTCGTGAGCCATCAACAAGCACAACAGACAGACAACCATCAAAATACTCATTGTCAGCCAAGCTGGTGAATGGAACTCAGCATCCTGCTTGCTTGTTTATTGTTTATAGCTCTCTCTTTCCAGTTGTTTCATGCTGGTGAATAGACTGATTGATAGGACTGATAAAGGTGTGTAAGTGAAAGTGCTGCGAGTGTCACAGTGATGCAATAATATCACCCTGGATGTGTGAAATACTAACTTTCTGTAGTGAGTGATGTGATCGAGGAAGTTAATGGTAAACTCCAGCCGTCTAGTAGGGCCGAATGGAAACCCTCTCAACAGGGAGGTGTTGAAGAAGATGGTGTCTACAGCAAGAATGCTTGGTTCTAGTCTTAGCACTACTGCTTGTTTACACCACATGTGTCTTAGGGCAAGTTCGGTAAGCTTTTCCTCACTTTTCTCATCCACAAAATGAATGTAATCCTGGTACTTACTTTGCAGGGTTATCACACCATTGTGGGCACTTAGTAATGGACCCCCTTCGTTGTTATTTTGTAGTATAGTTAGTATCACCGCAGGCGAGGCGGAAGCACTCAACATATGTCTAAACAGGTGTGGTAAGAAATTATGGCCACATGTCAAAACTTCAGGGGCTGTGAAGAGAATGAAACCATAACTGACAACTTGTGATAGGAAATGTACCCTCACAGGACCCCTGCAATACTGCCCCTGTGTAGAACTGATTCAGCTCGCGCATCCCACTTCCTTAACAGTTGTT
Organism: Solenodon paradoxus; assembly: GCA_004363575.1. NCBI lineage: Eukaryota > Metazoa > Chordata > Mammalia > Eulipotyphla > Solenodontidae > Solenodon > Solenodon paradoxus. The sequence continues at coordinate 359,616 of RJWH01000111.1, read as the reverse complement.
AACAGCTTATTAGACTTTGGAGAGTCACCTTAGCTAGTAGGTTAGTCTGATCTAGTTCTAGATCTTTTTCTCAGGTGATAAATTCGTAGTAAATATTTTTTTTTTTTTAATAGTGGTCACCTAGCATTTGAATTCACTTTGTATGCTGCTCGAATCTCGTGTGAGACTTGGGTAGAAGCAGGGTGCATCCCATGGTGGAGGCCAAAAAGTATCAGTGTTTTTTTTTTCCTCCCTTTCAGCTTGGGCTAAGGCTTACTAACTTCCACTGTAGTCTCCTGTCTAAGAATTTGAGTCTGCAGAGATTTACCCAAAGAATCAGGGACAGTTTAGAATTTCGTATGGTGGTGGCTTTGACATCCAGCACCCAGTAGTGTTTGTCAGTGGCTTTGGCAGAGCTCTCAAAGCACAGGTGGTGGCAGGCCAGCTGTGCCATCCAAAGTTCAGTGGCAATGACTTTGGGCCTCACCTAGCTATTCCTGGCATATGGCCTTGGTAGTCTTTCTAGTTATCTCTCTTCCTGGTTTCCGCTTGTATTTTGAGCCTAGTTCTCTAGTCTATGTGTTGATTCTGACAATTACCCAGCATTTTCAATTAGTTCATTTTTTTTTCTCAGCTTCTTAGTGATTATTCAGGGTTGGTCTTATTGTTTGCAACCTGAAACTGCCCAGTGCACTGATTTCCTGTGATCCTCTGTCCATATTCTGCACCCACTACTTCAGTGGCCGCTTTTAAGTCAGCCAATGTACTGATTGTAAAAAGTCCTAACCTCTGCTGCAGATTTACAGTGAGGCATACCTTAAACCTATATAATGTTATAATGCAATACTACTTCACTTACATTCAAAAAAAGGAAAAAAAATCTCCATCTTTAATTATAGGTTTTGTGTTCTCAGATATAATCAAATAGGCTTCTTGTCAGAGATTTGCTATATTATAATACGTATGATATTTGTCAACTCATTTCAATGCAACAAACACCTGCTAGACATTTACTTAGTGCTAAGTGATGGTTAGACTTTGGATACACAAAGGCATGGTCAAAAAAGACATTGTCTCCCACATATTTAGAATTCTAACTATTTAACTTGTTACATCATGGTAAGATGCAGGTCAGTGAATTCAACCATGCAAGTGAGGGGTGGGAGGAAAGAGAGAACGGTCCAATGAATGGGTAAGAGTAAAGGTGGCAAAGACAGAGTAACATGCTGGTTAAAATCTTGATATAGAAGTGTGATCAGTGTTGGCTCATATACAAACTCATATTTGCTGTGTGAAATTGAACAAATTACTTACCATATCAAAACCTATTTGGTTGTAAAATGGGGATAATAATACTGTATCTTGACATTATTAGTTGAAGTGAGATAATGGATCAAAGTGATTAGCAGACTGCTTGGTACATGATTAAGTACTTAGTAAATGGTAGCCACAATCACATACTGGGATAGATTGTCTGGAGGGACTGTGTAATCCCTAGGTTAAGCACAACTCTCAAGAGTTATTTGTACCTTGATAGTCCATATTAGTTCCATAATCTCTCTGACCATTGTAGCCCCTTTAAACATATTTTTCAGTCCAATTCTACTATTCTTAACACCACACATCAGAAATGTATCTTTTTATCCAGTATGGATAAGCTATGATTTTAAATAGAGGTAGGCGATGTTTTCTGCTTGTGTTTCTCTACTTGAGGCTGTGTGGCAGCATCTGAATAGAATTTTTGTCCGCAGCAAGTGTTGAGGCAGTGTCCTTCAGGAAATTTCCTGGATTGGAGTGGTGTCATGATATAAGCTTGAGAGTATTTTTCTCTTCTTCGCTGCATAAATATACAGCTTACACATTGCAACCTCTTTGCCCCTTTCTTGCTCCCTCAGGGCATTTGCCACTGTTTAATATGGTAGATCTGACTTGTATTACAAAAGACATTTATGATGTATGAATCTCCCTTTCAACATTTTTTCCCATAAACCTGAAAAAAAAAGAGATTCATTTACTCAATTTGCTATCTGATACTTTTCCTGAGCATGTCTCTTTTAAACTCTGGTCATTAAATCATTATTTAGACTCTTTAGACCACTGCATTTAAAAAAGTGTTATAAAAAATGTTTTACTGCCTTTGGAATCATTTTCAGTGTTCTCCGCAAATTATATTTGGTCTAGTTTTTTCTAGTTTATAGGTAACCTGCCATGTTTTGTGGATTTCCTTGTTTTCCTAAAATGGGTTCATTTTCTATTATGAAAAATTTATTTAACCCTTCCCTCTCCCACCCCCCTACCTTAATTATTGTTTTGGCTAGCAACTGGACAAGTGAGGTTTTTTTTATTCTTGGAAGAGTTTTAATTAAAGACATTTTTTATTGTACCTCTTTACCAAACTTACACACAACTTTATTTTTCACCTCTGATGAGGTATTTGAATGTAGACCTCTTTTGATTTTTACTTCATTCATCTCTTTCCTCACTCCAACACCTACATTTGCTTATGCTGAAATCAGTGACAATGCTGTCAAATGAGGGACTGTGGACTCATTGTTCATGGTTCATCGTTTCAATGCCAGGACAGCTTCAAAGTTTGTGTATGTTAGTTAAATTCATCAACTTTTTTAGCGTCCAGTTTCCTCATCCATGATATTAGGGCTGTTTATTCATTTATTTAACAAGTGTCTATTAGGCACATATGACATGGCAGGCACAATGCTGGAGAATCTGCAGTGAACTAGAGTCAAGGTACCTCCACCCATGGGCTAGATATCTGAGTGTTGTTAAGTAAGAGAAACTCCAAGGTCCTTTTAAGTTCATAGCGCTGTATGTATTATTACGTATGTATAATAACCTTTTGACTTACTTCCAATTCTCTTTGGATTCTTTTGTCTTAAAAGAAATACTTTCCAGTTTGTCCTAGAAGGTGTCCTATTGTACTGGTATGTGAGATGGTCTGTCTAGAGAGGATTTAGGGAAGAAGCTGCTTGCCCTATGTCCCTCTTAGAAGGAACATGAAAACTCTTCTGGAAATACACTTCAGACCTCTGCTTTTTGAAGTATTTAAAAGAATAATTACTGGAATAATGAGCAGTGATCTTTATTTAGATATGGGAGTCAGTATGAGTTAAAAAGGGAAATGAAAGTGTTTTTGGTTGCTGCCAATATGACATGTATAGAGTTATAACACTGCATTCAATTAGACGATGGAAAGCTCATTAGTAGTAATAAATTATAAATAGTAAAAATGTAAATTTTATTATTTGATAATCTAGTATGTGACATATGCCTTGGAAAAATAATGGACTGGCTAACTTTTCAACTTTCTTGCCAATGGGTTGTTAGTGTTAAAGAAATGATCACAAGAAGAGGACTTAAAAGAGTATTCAAGCCAAGTCTTCTTGCCCTTTCCTTTCAAATCCTGTTTAAGTTAAAGTGGTCTACTTGTAGGCATGATATGTGCCAGGTAGTAAGAAAAGGTTGATATTATGTTGAGGTAATTTTGGAACTATTGTCAGAACGGAGCCATCTGAAAAGATTGTTTATAACAGATATTAGCTGTCATGCAAAATAAAATAGAATGAATGATATAAGCAACGTGACAGAAAATAACTGATGAGCTGGAAGAAAATCTCGAGAACATATTGTATGAAAATCAACTCATAACAGGGTTTTGGTTGATTTTATGGAAAGAAGTTAAATAGTGTTAATTTTTATATTTCTCAAAATCCATCTTATCCCAGACATTCATTTTTTCTTCATCTCTCAGTTATCACACTTGTGTTATTTTCTATTCATGATGCTATGTTAAACTTTCTTAATATGCCACTTAGTTCATCTGTCTCCTGAGCTTGGCTCTTCTGTAAAATTCAGGAACAGTAATCATAGTTATTAAAAGGAACTACAGTTCAGCATTCAGAAAATGTTAATGAATGTACATATACATACACGTATATATATATATATACATATACACATACACACACAAATAACCATAAAAATTACAAAATAATGCCAAAGGAAAGGTGGAGGTAGGGGCTATTAAGATTTCAGAGGGAGGACAGAATACTTCCAAATTGGAGAAAAACCTAAAATTTTGTGCCTGAGATTTGTACTGGTCTCAAAAGAGAATAAAATCAGGCATTCAGAGATGTAGAGAATGCTTTCTAGGTGGAAGGAGTAGTAACACTAAGTAGCAGTAAGTATATTGGCTTAGAGTTAACTGAACTTTGGTTCAATTTCATCTAATAACTTTTATCAGTAAAAATTGTAATACCATCAAAACCTTACTGCATGGTTGTGGAGAGGTTGTTTGTATAATGGAATGAAAATTCATAATAAAATTCCTTGCCAAAGGTGGGTAATTGGACAAAGATCCTCCATTCCTTTTTCACATAAATGTGGAGAATATTTGAGGCCTCCGGTTTCTACCATTTGTGAGCTACATGACCTTGAGTAAGTTATTTAACTTTGCTCAGACTCAATTTTCTCATCTTTAACACAAAAATAATAATAACATCAATTTCATAGGATTGATGTGAGGAATAAACAAGGTAGTTCATTTAAAGGCAGAAAGTTTGCACTATTATTTTTTATAGGCCTTGAGGAACAAGTGAAGTTTTTGAGTCAGGGAATGGGAGAGTGACTTGAGTTTTTCTTTAGAAAAAACAATGTGTTGGTGCCTTATGAATAGGAATTAGATGGTGAAGGATTAGGAAGAGACCAAAAATGGGGAATACTTCATTAGTGACCTTGAAAGCTTGATAATAATGGTGGCAGCAGAAATGGAGAGGGACCATGTAGACTAGAGATACACTTTTCAAGCTTCTATGGGTGCACAAATCACCTGGAGATCTTGTAAAAATGCAGGTGCTGGTCCAGTAACTCTGGGTGGAGCATGAGGTGATGCACTTAAAACAAGATCCCAAATGTACCAAAGATGATGGTCCATGGACCACCCAGAATAGCAAAGGGTTTTGAGGGTAGGGCTGATAAAAATTGATTAGCCTTGGCCTAGGTAGAAGAGACAAAGGTATGGTAAATTATCTGAAGAAGGAACTGGGAAGGAAAACAATGAATTCAGATTGGCATACTAAGCTTGATTTCCTGAAACTGTAGTTTTGGAGCTATAACAGTGTAATGCCAAAGAGGTAGATTTATTGTCAGAAGATTTGGATTAAATTGTAGGCTCTACCAATTATAGAAAAATGAGTTTGAACTATAGCTCTTCTTCATCTCTAAATGGGAAACTATAAAGTCTACTTCAAAGGACCATTGCATAGATAAATGGAGATATACTGCTGTGCAAACTCACGTGGTACCCAGCACAAAGGTGGCATTACTGATCAAAAATTAAGTCTATAGACACTATGAAAAATTCTTCTTAAAGGTAAGTTGCAGGAAGGAATGAAGGCAAGCAGGTAGGAAGTCAGGAAGAGAGAGAAGGAAGAACATTTTATTTTATTTAGTTATTCATCTTGGTTGTTTCATTCTGGTCCTGGGTCTTGAACTGGGGACATTGGATGTATGTGGACTTCACCGTGGTGGAGTAAACCATTAGGCCAACTGGGTGCACCATGTTTCTTTGAAATTTATGGTCAAATTCAATTACTAGCAAGACTGATCTAGGATTTAAAATACATGTTTTTCCTACAAGGTGCGTACAGATACTTCAAATTGTACAGTGATTTGACAGGCTTCTGAACTTTATGTTTCCTAAGTATTCATTAGCTGACATAATTTCAGGGGATTTGAATGTCAGGATTGGCAGTGGTTCCACCAGATCTACATCCATCAGACGCCTGCAATTGTCAGATTCTTCCTTTTAAGGCACTTCTCCAGGAATAAACTGTCTGAATCAAAGAGGAGAATATCTGGTCAAACTCACTTATAATCATAGTCCAATAATAGTAAATGGCATGGTGTGGGATAAATCTGTGGACTTTCATTTGTTTCCAACCAGAGGCAGCATTATTGATGACAGAAAAATTAACTCTTCAGAATTTATCTACAACTTTGCATTGGATATAGTAGGTTAGTTGAAAGTAAATATTTCCCCCTTAAATTTAATCTGAACTTTCAAAATTGTCCTTGCCTCAGTCTCCACATATAATTCAATCAGTGAGATTTTAGGGATAAGGTTAAACTGAAGCAAACAAATTTCTGATTTACAAAGAATTTATAGCACATTTTAAGAGTAAACTATAATATTAGCAAATTGTGATTATTCTGCTATGTTGCTGGGCTATTCAAGAACAAGGTCTTTTATCTCTTGCTTTATAAAATAGATCAGAAAGAAAAAAAATTCCAGTCCATACTTTCAAGATGTTATCTCAAATATAACTGAGATCAAGTCATCCAAAGACCGTTTAAGTTATAGTTCTTCTTAAAACCAGCTTATACTTTCCCAAAATTAAATTACACAAAATATTCTGGAATATTTGGGCCTTGACTGCAGGGACACCAACAATTTTGAGGACTTGAGGACTTGATTTTATATGATGTCACTTCTGTACGAAGAAATTCAGAAACATGTATATGGAGTGATTACTAAACAGATTATCTCAATTTCTACTCTTCCCCTCTGCATTTTGTTGTCTCTAGTATTCTCTATAGCCAGAATCCATTATTTTCATTAATTCTAAAAAAATACAGTCTTTCAAGACTGAAAAGAGCTCCAGAAGGAATTATCTGCTGCCAGAATTATTTTGATCTTGCTTGAGTAGTTGGCTGAAGGCTTTGCCAACCTATTTACCTTAATTAACTCCACAGGTATGCTTCCCTCAAGATGAACTCAAGTGTAGTTGACTCTAGATTCAAAAAGGGAAACCCTCCATCTCCTGAAATTATAGAACCATTAAAGCTCTTAGAGACTTCCTCAAAATAACATCAAATGTCTACTTAAATTGTAAGACTGAGTCTCAATCTAATAACTTGTTTGCATAAGGAGCTAACCAGCTTTTGTATAAACCATTTTCTACAGATAATGGCTATTAAAATATTTGGTGAATGAGTGGGTTCTATTATTTATTTTATTTCCTCCAAAGAATAACTGATATCTTTGTGAATCTTTGATCTATATTCATTATTTTCCACTTCTCCCATCACCAATCTTCTGTTTTTATATTTATCAACCATCCAATAATCTGAAAGAAACCTAGGAGTTATCCTGGCCTCCTCCCTGACCTTGTATTCCTTCCATTTCCAGCACCTATTCACTTTTACATCCTAAATGTGTGTTGATTTTGTTTTCTCCCCTGATCCCCTCTGGCACTATTCTTCCCCAGGCCCTCACAATTCTCTCTGGGTTACTTATTTTTTACTCTGGGCTTTTATAACATCAGCCTACAGGCATTCTCTGCCTCCAATTATGGCCTCCTCCAACTTATCCTTTGCAATGCCTTCAGAGTGATATATTAAAAATCCAAATTTGATCAGGTTATTTCTTTTTGATAGTTTTTCAGCATCCACAGTGAAAAAAAATCCCCAAATCCAAGCTCTTTGGCACAAAATCGAAAGCCTCCTGTGATCTGGTTTTTATAAGCCTCTTGGGCTTCTTCCCTACCTGCTGTTCACTGTCTCACACTTCACACTGCAATAAGTGTTTTAACCTTGGCACTATTGGGCTGGATAATTATTATTATTTTTTTTTAAAGTAAAGTAAAGGTAAAGTAGGAAGGAAGGTGAGCAAGCAGGCAGGAAGAGAAGGAGGAAGAAGGATTTATTCATCCTGGTTACTCCCCTCCTTCCCCTGACTCTGGGTCTCCAACCTGGGTCCTTGGGATGTATGTGGACGGCGCTGACTGGAGGTGGAGGTCTTAACTGCTAAGCCACGGTGCGCCTGGCCTGTCATTCTTAGTGGTGGTGGGGCAGCCATGTAAGAAACTTCATAGCATCCCTGCCCACTATATGCCAGTGGTATTCCCTTCTCCCAAACAATCCAAAATAACTCTAGACAGAGAGTAAGCAGAGTTGGGCCGTGAATCACAAACCTGCCACACAGTACTTGTGTAGTACCTCAACTTCTTTGCTTCTGTGATTTGCTCTTTTTCCATTTTTTGTCAATGTAGGGAGAGGAAAAGATTCTATCTACCCTCTTTTGTTTTCTTTGAAGAGTAGGGACTATCAATCTGATAGATCAAGTGTCAGGAGGACACTGATGGGACCACAGGTGATATTGTTTCTTTGAAAGAACCACCTATGGGTTTAACCTACTTTTCAGTTTAAGAAATTAGCCTATTCAGACATGAATCCATGCTTATAAGTTTCATACAATATAGAACATATAATTAAAAGTTGAGGCTTTCCAAGGTGAATGCATTCTAGTTATTAAAAAAAATTCTGATACTTATGGTTCCAACATTATCACCACCACACACATATCTGCCTGCTCTGTGGCCATGGCCCCTTGAGGTTCCAAGACTAGGTAGCTTCAGCAAAACCATGGAAACTTTTGATCTCATGATGAATTACTGGAGCTAGGGTTACTGGAACAAGTGATTGACATTTTAGATCTCCCTAACTCAAAGAAAGAATTTTCAACAAAGCCTTTATAGACCACTTTGTTTTTCCATTACTACCCTTTCTCTAAATATTTGCAGTTGTTTTCCCTTCCGTCTAGAAAAATCTACAATCCATAATAATCAGAACTATCATCAAGAGAGACTTTTGCCATCTTGTGATACATACCATGATACAAACATCAGTCCATATCCAGTCCCAGAATTTCTGCTTTACAAGGTCAAGGTTGAATTCTGGGATCCATGTTTTCACCAGTTTCCCTCCAAATCAGTCTGATGTTCAGTCTGGTATGGAAATCAATGACAAAAGAGCTACAAATTAAAATATAAAGAGATGCACCCAGGTGCCCAACATTTTGACAGCTGAGTATGCCACTTCAGGTTCATATGGATCCAGCATCTAACGTACACACACACAATTCCAAGTTACATAAATTCTTACAGCAGATGGAAGAAAAGATGTCTCTGTATGCCTATGTCCTAAATACTAAGCAGGCCTACAATACAAACTAGGTAAAGAGGAAATACCTGCAAAATCTCTTGAGATAACAAAAACATGCCTGGGGGTGTGGAAATGTAGCTGTTTTCATAAAGGTTTCCAGCTATGGGAACAAAGGATGAGAGAAATCCTTTCCACATAAGTTTTATTCTAGGAACCCCATCTCTTAAACAAGGAATTAAAAAAAAATCATTCCCTTAATTCTCTTGGTTATACCTTTTTTAACCACTTAAGATCCCACAGAAGTCACTAAAGATGGTTGAGGTGACATGCAGTAGTAGGAATAAAGAGGACAAACTAAACTAGAACATTGATTTAGAAACTCCACTAGAGACAAACCTGACTTCAAAATTGTATTTGTGCTCTGATTAGAACTGTAAAAATTCTGTCTGCATATGGACAGAGACTGAAAGGGGAGCATGAACAAAATGTAAACAGTTTGGTTTGTAGGATGGCAGAAATTTGGGTGGATTTTTCTTCCTTTTATTTTGAGTTTTGTTAATGTTTTTGTAATGTTTTGTAATAAACAATACTAGAAGAGAAGCAGCTGAACCTGCTGACTAATTATTGTTAGAAAGAGCAGCTTAGTATCAACTCTATCGGAGCTAAATTTGCTGCTTTTGGCAGATACTTTCCAACATTTAGGTGGATAATATCAGAGAACCTTAGCCAAGAAGTCAACTCCTTCTGGTTCTAGGAGCATCTCTCCACCCCACCTAACTCATTCCTATGGGCATACCAGGTTCAAGTGGGGCCATAAGGAAGTGTGTTTTGTTGCTTTTATTTTTTTTTTAAGTAGTTGAAATGGTTAATTGCTCACATCTGCCTTAAGAAAGGTCTGGGACCAAATAATCTACCGCAATATAGTGAAAAATTAAGTGTCCTCCCAAGAGTGTTTGCCTATGTGTGTGAGTGGATTTTTGAGGGAAACACTGGTGTCACCGGGAGGCACCCCTGAAATGTATCTTTTGCAGAAATGGAATGGAAAGAATACACATCAGTTTCTTCAAAATTTGATAACAGAATTTCAGCCTCGCTTCCTGCACATCTGGTGTTGAAAGCGTACAAGGAGTCAACAGTATGGACTACTTGGCACTTCAGGCACTTGTCAGCAAATTCTGAAGTGACTTGTAAACTATGTGCTTGCCAAAAGCTCACCTTAGACGCATAATATTGGAGAAAGACAGTGTAATGGATATGTGATCTTTCCATTCCTCTTCAAGGAACCCTGACCTCTGTGCCTGTCATTTGTTCTAAGTGTTAGGAAGTCACATATCTGGGTTTGATTACCTCTGCTCCTGAAAGAAGTGTTCTCACTGAATTAAAAATTTAGTGTTATGCTCTGAACCTTTGTGAGAATCAGTTAAAGAATTTTGCATTGTTACAATGGTTTTGCACTTTTTAAGCAACATTGCTGAGGATGTTGTGCCTTGTTACAAAAATCTATTATTAAAAAATTATGTGATAATTTTCTCCTGGGTTTAGGACATTCACTTTTCATTGCTCGTAGCACAGGTTAGAAACTGCAGGTTTCTCTCTCTGCCTTATCTACTAGGAAACTAATGCATGATCACTTATTCCTCCTCCACTGGAAATTTCCTACAGATCAGGAATTGAGGAGATCAGACAGCGGAGTTGAACATGACAAGGAATACACACTTTGCTGCCCATGGTTTTACTGTGCCTGTTATTGTTTATGTTGGTACAATGCTCCCAACTTTAATGATCGCAGTAGAATTATTTTTCTCTAAGAATTTGTTGTTCCTGAAGTGCAAGATTTTCATAAAGGAAGAAATACTTTTCATTTTCTATAAATATCAAAATTACTCACCATGATAACTATTCATTAATGTTTTAAATTAGATGAAAATATTCTTCATATGTATTTTTGAAGCATTGAAGAGATCCATTTTATGATAGCATCTGTAGCTCAATTATTTAAGGAAATTATGACATAAGGTTCATAATTGAATTAAGCCAATATCTTTGCCCAAATCCTAAGAAGACTAGTAAAAGATGGTAAAACTAAGGTGGTTTATTAGAAAAAACATAGGCATTTGAGTAGAATTGTTTGTAGACCCCATCCCAGTGTATCTGGTTGGGAACATATTAATTCACTTGTTCATGCATTCCTTCAGTTCTTCAGCATGTGAGTCCAATATGTTCAGGGACCATTTCAAGTGCTGAAGATACATCAGTAAATAGAATAGAGCTCCCTGCCTTTACATTCTTGTGAGTGGAGGCTTTCAGTAATAGACAAATTATCAAAGCATATTATGTGACAGTTGGTGTTACATGCCATGGAGAAAGGTTAAATAGGTAAGGGAGAGATAGAATGCACTGGGTCTTGGGTAAGGGACTTGGCTTTATTAAATAACATGACCAGGTGGCATCTCAGCAGGGATTGGAAGAAGAGAGCTATGTGAGTCTCTTTGGGAAGACTTTCACACAGAGGGAACATTTTTGTGCAAACATTTTTGTCCAAAGTAGGTGTGTTTGTGGCAGGTCAAGAAAAGCAAGGAAGCATGTGGCAGGAATGGAGCAGGGGAGAAGAGTGGTGAGAGGACATTGAGGGAACAGGGAGTCAGATCATGTAGACAAGGTCAAAAGACCTTCAAAATGAGGTGGGTAACACCTGGAGGGCTTTGAGCAGAGGAATAACATGACTTGATAGATTTAAAAACACATCATCTGATTGCTTTTTGCAGAGTAGACTGTAGTGAGGAGATGGGGGGGAAGCATACACAGGAAAACTAGCTAGGAAACGATGGACATATGAGCTTGGGTTGTATTGGTGAGGGAGGAGACAAGTGGTTTGATCCTGGATATATTCTGAAGGTAGAGCCAGTAGACTGTTGTTAGGATAGGAGTTAAGAAAGAAAGATGTGTTTGTGGCCTGAGTAAAAGCTTCAAGGAATGTAAAGTATGGAGTTATCACATATTGGATGAGGAAGATGAGGAGTTTGATTAGAGACAGGTTATGTTTGAGATATCCATGGGGTGATATCCATTAAGTATAATATCAGCAGTAACTCAAATTAACGTTATGTTGACTAGAAATAGTATATATAAGCATATAGATGTATTTTAAATATATTATTAAATGTTAATATATTTGTGGTACTACCTTTTGAGAGGGACACAAATTAAATTATTTTAAAAGAGGTTAACTGAAATGACTGGGGAAGCAAATCGTGTTGCAGAAGCACAGCTGAGGAAATTGAGAGGTTTAGCACAAAAAAGAGGAGTCCTGGGTTAGAAATGTCTTTTTTCATGCTGGAAGGACTACCTTGAAAAAGAGATAGCAAATAAAATTTACCTATATTTCTCTGGATTGAGAGAATTTATGGAAACCTGGGTTTCGGGTTAGTGTAAGATTATACACACACACACAAACACACACATACATACTTAAAACAAATTAATTTTGGCACATACTGTTGGCCGAGTGGGTTAGTTCACTGTGATGTGCAATCCACATACATCCCAAGTCTCAGGTTCAAGACCTAGGTCTGGGAGAAACAACCAAGATGAACAACTAAATAAAATTAAGAGATGCTTCTTCCTCTCTTCCTGTCTGCCTGCCTATTTGCCTTCATTTCTGACTGCACCTTTCCTTTAGAAAAGTTGATTTTGTATCTCATCATTATACAAGTTTAAGATGAGCATCGTTGTAAATCAACATCTGTATATTATACATTAGGTTACCTCCACGAGTCCAATTCTCATTTTTATATTCCTCTATAGCAAGGTAGATTCTCTTCTAAGTAGTGTATTCATTATTGCTGGAAGTTTTTGACTGAGAGTTGCAGAAGAAATTATAGAGGGAACTAGATGGAAGGCTGGACTAGATGGCCTTTAGGTTTCATTTCTTTTTATTTCCATATTTTTTTCCTAACGACCAAAGCACTCCATGTACTAATACACCAACACGGATATTCTTTCTTGTATTGTCTTTTAAGATTCCATGGGTCTCTGACTTCTTCCTAAATTATACCGTAAGCCTCTCGAGAACTGGCACATGTTTTCTCTTCTTTGTATTCCCTGAGGCACTTGGCACAAGATTTTGTATATAACAAGTACTCAAAAGAAAAAAATACTTGTTGGTTGAATAATTTTGCTTTCAAAGCATCCTTATCTAAAATGTAAACACTACTGGGAAAGGAAATTCATATTCAGCCTAATACCTTAGTGTGGCTGATTTGACAGAACCAATTTTATCCTTGAAATTCTCAAGGTCTGGAGTGGGAGAAAGTTGTTGAATGAAGAAACAAAAATTTACCTTTATCACACCTTTGCCTCTGACTGATTCTGCTTGTGTATGAAGTGTACCCAAAGTGCCAAGTATCATAGGTTTAAAATATTTAGAATATATATTGGAGTACCAAATGTCTGAATGATATCTCAGTGGTCTTAAAGAATTAAGTATTATCCTAGATGGTTAATTTGGCTTTCAGAGAATTCTTCCAACAGTTAGGCAATCTTATTAATGCATGTCTATTACTTTTATACACATCACAGAAAACCAGTAGCACAGACTCAATAAGTTGCTTGCTAGAGTTAAGGTAGAGGATTAACATGTAGTCTCCATTCATCTACCCTTCATCAGTCTATCCATCTACCATCCAACAAACACGTATTGAGCACATAAGAATGAAGTAGAGAGGGAGGACTTCAAACAAAGGATTATGATCTGGTGAAGCTCACAGCTGAGGAGGAGAATTGACCTAACATTGTGGTCAAAGCTTCATGAAATCAGAAAGACGCAGCTAACTTCTTAAGGAAGTTGGGAAGGCTTTCTGGGGGCAGGTGTCATTTGAACTCTGAAAACTTTTTGTGAAAATCTGTGCTTGGCAACCGCCCCCACCCCCATGTCAATTTATTTCCCTCTGCTGCTTTCCTACTGCACTTGTTACTTGCTTGTGAACATGGAGGCACCTGGTTTGTTATGGTTGCCTGTTTCCTGTCTGTCCTGTTTGACCCAGACCCTTGAATGGCAGAAACTGGGTTTTACGCATCTCTGTCTCTATCCAGTAATCGACATTGATCAAAAGTTGTTTATTTACAAACTCAAAATGAATGAATCTTAAAGAAGTTGAAATTTACCAGACCCAGGAAGAAGGAGAAGGGCATTTAAGACAGAGGCATGAACTTGCAGAGCAGCATCTGAGTATATAACTTGCTAGGAAAATAATGGGTAGATTTGGAAAACTGACCAGAGAGAACATTCAAGGAAGGGATAGGAGATGCCAGCTGAGGAATGAAGCAGGGCATTTTGGTGGGTCCCCTGGAAGTGAAAGGAGTCAGTCACACTGTATTGTAAGTATTTTAAAAATGACCAAGCAATATGTGGTGGAGCTGTCCCTGACCCAACTCCATGCTCCATCCTGACTTTACTCCACCTTGGACCTCTTTCCAGCATTAGCCCAGAGTCTACTTCAGGGCTAAGCCCAACAAGCTACCTTTTCCAGGAAGCTTTCCCTTTCTTGTCCAGGCAGGTTTAGGAATCCTCTTTTTGATACTTCTAGAACCCCTTGAATTTCTCTCTTCTAAGGTACAGAGACACTTGAGCAATGAAAATGTCTTGTTCCCCATTTAATTCCTGGAGGCTAGCATGTAATGAGTGCACGATACCGAATGAGTGAATACTAGGGTGGGGAAGCATCAGCGTGAGGGAGGAGGTGGGTATTGGGGCTGAGGACCTTGTGAGTGACAAACCTACAGCCAGCAAATGGAAAGGAGCAATCTCATGCTGTCTACTGAGTGCCAGCTCCTGTTAGACCCAGGAAACCTGAGAGCAGGCCCATTGTGTGCTCAGTAAGTGACCTGAGCTGGGCTGAGCTCAATTGTTAAACCGCTCTTAGGTGTATTGACATCTGCTGCTCAGTTTTAATCTTCTGCTCTTCTGGTAGATGATGCTTACATTCTTCCTGCTTCTCCACCAATTCTCCTCACTCTCCTCCCTGATTTGAAACTTGGAAATAAATTCATATGTTTAGGTCACTTAAAACAAAATGAGACTTTATCTTGTGAAGTAAGTAGTTTGTAAAAGGATCAATGGGCTATTTTGGATCAAATAACTGTGTTTTCTTTAGCCATTTAAAATGGTCTATTTTCATTTTTTAAGCCATCGCCTTGTGAAAGGACCTAAGAATATCCCCAACTTAGTGTTAGATCCCGTAATTACATTTTCCCATTTTGAAAGCAGTTATGCCGTCCTTACAATAGAGTCAGTGCAGCTAAAAATAAACTCCAGGCAGTTCATATTAACTGGGTAATAATAACAGGCAACAAGGAGGCTTGGTGTCCAAATATGATGAAAACAGGAAGTTCATTACAGAAGCTGTTCTTTCCTGATAGATCTGAATTCTTAAAGCCTTAACTCAAAAATAATTCCTTCAGGTTATAAATAAAAGCAGAGAGCATTGTAGTTCAATGGCGAAGATAACATTGTAGCTGAAAAAGCCCACGTCATTATGGATAGAAGGTAGCACCAGGAGGTTTGTTTTAGGGGAAGCAGTGAGTTAGGAGACCCAGCTCTTCACAGACTGGTCCCTGGAGTCTTTGGCCTCAGGGTCTGCTCTTTTCTTGCCCTGAGCACAAGTCCCCAAGGAGATGCTGCTTCGCTTTGCTATGATGGCTGGAAAGCAGAAAGCCTTCAGGTTTAGGAAGGATTTTTATTTTTCCCTGGGGGAAAAATGGATGAACAGAACCTCCCCCACTGGAAGTGTCTTCCAAGTATTGTCAGTTTAGTCCTGGCTTTTCAGGGTAAAGTGGGAATGAGGCCCAAAGGGAGATGTTAAAGTCCTTTTCTTAGACAACTCCTTTTTTCTAGTGAGTGTTGCTGATTGTAAAGATTCAGGATATTTTAATTTTGCATTGAAACAAGGCGAGCTTTGGGGAACATTTTTATTTACGTAACTAGAATCAAATCCCGCCTGCTCCTTTCTTGAAACCAAAGCCCAGTCCTCCTGAGGGTCCACCGTGTAATGAGGCGGAACTCCTGCTACTGCCTTCATTCCTCTTCAGGAATCTCTCACTGGTTGTTATCACAGGCCCTAGGAGGGTCATGCTGGCCCAAACAGGCATCACATCTGTCCTTAATTTCCTGAAACACAGCAGAGACCAGGCTAGAAGGTTGAATCAAGACTTGACTACAAGCTTGGGGTAGGGAAGAGATTGGCGGTACCCAGAGACAACCACCCCGGACAGTGGCTAGCTTGGCAAATAGGGGTTTCTTTCCCTGCTTTGGGAATAGTGTCTGTAGCATTTGCCTTGAACAAAAGAGCACACTTTGGGAGTGCTTGTCTTTTGAATGTCCCTAAACCATCCCAGCTGCTCTTCCAGCAGTCTATGTTGGATGCATTCCCTCTTCCAGGGGAGCAATCTTCCTTTCTTTCACTACACCACAAACCAAGGAATGTGTCTCAGGAAGGGATGCTTGCTACTTTCAAAGTGGTAACAGATAGGGCCGATCACAGTGGGCACTGAGGGGCCTCACATGTAAGAACAGCCTCAACTGCAGACTGTTGAGGGCGCTTCCAGTGGGGTTAAGCATACAGCTACAGGTATGCACTTACCTCACGGGGCCAAAAACACAGCACACATGTCTTAAAACTTGTGTTATATGACCACATCACATTAGCCGTGGGGTACTCTACATTTTACATTTTATAAACTTGTGAATAGCACAACAATAGGGCACTATATTTATATTTCTGGAGAGTAAACATCAGAATCTATGACAGTTTTTTTTTTACTATGCTTTGGCATATTTCCGTTTTCTGAAATACTGCCACTCTGAGAAATTAGTAGTGATGTGGTCTCTAGGAGGCCGTGACAACAGACCTTCTCTACTGTTGGTGATGGCCATGGGGTAAAAGGACGTCTGCAAGAGAAGGAGGGAGATTTACAGAGATACTCCCTGGTGTGGTTCTTAAATTTACACGTGCAAGCAAATCTTCTAGGGAGCTTGTTTGAAGTGACACCTGATGCACTGAGAATTTCTGGCCTTGACTCAGGGGTCTGAGACTACTCATAAAAAGCCTTTCAGGAGATGGTAGGGGGAGCTGCTGGGGAAAAGTCAAAGAGTAAAAGAGGTGCCCTTTGGGAAATAAATAATGATTTCCTCAGGGAACAGTGAAGACTCCCATAGAGACACATTCCCCTGCTAGAATCAATAAAGAAACAGAGCAAGGGACTTAGTAGCTGAGAGAACAGAGGGTAGGCAATGACAGCTGTCAAGCCTGAGGGTGAACAGCATGGGTTCCTTAGGGGCTGCTTGAATGAGCAGACTAGGGGTAGGCAGCTGTGCCAGAGGGAGATGGAGTGGGCAGCTTCTGGGGATCCTCACAGGAGGAGAGTGGTGAAAGGACCTCAGGGTAGAGAGGGCATGTTCCAGAAGGGACAGAAAGCTGAGCAGGAAGTTGAAGGATGTGAGGCCCTATGAGGTTTCATAGAGGAAGAAGACTAGAAGTAACCACACCCTTTAATAACTGTAAACAAACTGTGAGTCTTTAGCTAATATATGCACAGTAAAGACTGACTTCTTATGACATTAACTCATCTCTTCTGTCACAGTGAGGGCTTATTAAGCATACTTGCCATAGGCAGAGAGGTGTCCAAAGCTGTGGGGTAAGGAATGTTTTTCTAGATTTTTGAGCTAATGGTTTCAGCTAAGTGAAGTGTGATCTTCTTTCACAGATCAACCCATGCCTCTCATTTTATCAGTACTTTTTCACAGGCCAATGGTACACATTTAAACATTACAGCTGAAACACATTGGTTTCATTTCCATGATCCACTTATAACTCACAGTGCTACAAATAAAAATTTCTTCTGTGTTAGTTTTTGTTTATTCTAAGAATCTATCACAAAAACCTCATGTGAACAATAAGAGAAATAAATCCACTCTTTATATGATTAAGTCATTATTGGGCTTTTTATTTTTAAATATAAATTTTCTCTGTTATATAAATTTTTCTTAACTTTAAATTTCACTTCTTTAATATTCTCTAGCGATAGCAACTGTGCTCCATATTTTGGGCTATCTGCCTAGCAACTTGACTATGAGCCGTTTGAACTAACAGTACAATTCTCAAGCTTTCTGGAATGCAAAGCTCTATTGTTTCTTGACTTCCACATATTATCCTTTTTTTTTTTCCCTAGTGGCACAGCATTAATAGATTATAGAAAAAAGTCATAACAACTCACCTATTTTGCTTTTATTGTGGCTATCACAGGTAATAGTAATTCTCAAGCTATGAAAAATAGAATCACAAGTAATTAATAGGACTTTGAAATCAAAGATAGTTGTTGGGTGTATATGTGTTTGTGTGGTCAGTGTGTTGGAAGTCAATAGATAGTCTACTTAAAGAATTCCAACGTATTTATTTGTGTCTAATATATGCCAAACTCTGTTTGGGTTCAGGGGAGATGAGTGTACAGGATGTTCTCATTCTCAGGGAACTTATATGCTTGCAACAGGATAACAAAAGGAGTGACAGAAAGTGGGATGCGTGTGCTGTTTTACTATAGAATAGTTAGAAAAGGCCGCTATGGTAAATTATATTTGAATAAAGAATGTGCATATTTATTTGAGGTAGCATTGTGAGAAACTTTTATTGGGGTTTTAAAGATGGATATGAAGTGAGAAAGTCACAGTTTAATTTTAATAAACCTCAAAAAGGGCAAAATTGGAATTGTAGGTCAATAAGCTTAATGAAAACCAGGTGCCATTTATAAAACAAATCATTAAACAGGAATTTTTTAGTAACTTGTCAAAAGGTATAATAATTTAGATGTAATTGGATTCATAAAGAATATATCAGACCATACTAGATTCATTCCCATATTTGAAATGCAGTTTAGCACAGAGGTTTGGGAAATACTGCAGTCTTAGTATAGCCAGTTTTTGTACAGTGTTTCATATCTTTATCACATCCTTCTGACAAAATGAGGAATGGTGGGCAGGAAAATAAAATGGGCAACTTTCTAACTGGTTATGCAAGAACACAGGGTTAACTCTTAGACTATGTTTTTGCTGACATATTTTACATCACTAGATTCATTGCTAGTCATAACTTTTTTTAATCAATTACTTAAATAAAACACTAAAAAAGCATGCCCCCAGATGTGAAGATGACATAACTTGGGGGAAAATAGCGAATAGATTATAGAACGAAAGTTTAAAAAGAGAAACCAAAATTTACAATCTGAAATATAATAGGAATAGATGCAGAATAAAGGAAAACACCCCCATCTTGCAGACTGTGAGACATCTTCCTTCACGGCAATAAACAAAATTGACAATTTTTTAATAAAGAGGCTTATTTTTTATTCAGTCATTTCTGACACTCAGGGGGCTTTGGAACCATCTTCCTGCATTAGAATCTTGACTCCCCCACTTATTGACTATGATCTAGGTTATACTTCTGAAAAATCTATGTTTCCTTTTCCTTATCTGAAACATAAGAATGACAGTTCTCATTTCCAGCTTATGGTTGGAATTGTTCTAAGAATAAATACAGATAAAGAACATGAAATGGTGGCTGCAGCATAGGAAGTACTCAACAGAAGGGGTATATTGGATTCAACAATGTGATTTGGTTGCTAAAATGTAGAGCAATCTGAGGACAAGCGTTGAAATAAAGTTTCGAGAGCAAGGGAAGCTCGTGGCCCACTTCTCTTTACAGCTAAGATTTTTCATGCAGTGCAGAGTGTCCTTGATTTAAAGATGTCTACAACCTATGGGAGATTGAAAGCTGAAGGCAGTTAGGAGTTTAAGATCAGCCAACTCAAGAAAAATGGAATGGGGTAGAGAACATGACGTCTTTGGAGAAAGATTCAGAGTAAAACTTTCTTGAAGAAATGTATTTTTTCCAGCTCTAATCTTGAACCCTGGTCCACAGCTGGGGAAGGAATTAGATCAAGTACCTGTTGTTCTGGAGACAGACTCAGGAGCAAAGAACATGAAAAGGAGGAGATGGGGTTGGGTACAGAAGTGTTTTAACTTTTTCTGTTCAGGGCAGAAGGATGACAAAAGCCTGACCTAGCTCTCCCTCTAGGGTGCGGTATGATTTTGAAACCTCTCTGCTCTACAGGGCTTAGCTTTAAAATTAGGGATTGCATAAGACATGCTCTAAAATAGAAATTATAGTTGGTCTATCAATGGACGGTCCTCTTTGAGAGTGGCTTTTCCATCACTAGGTATGTTTAAGCATAGGCCATGAGGTATATTAGAACAGGCATTATTTTATTTGGAATTCAATCTAAATGACAGACAAACTTTTTCGATTTTAAGATTCTAATGAAATTTTTTTTAAAGAAAAGGTGCAGGCAGGAATGAAGGCAAGCAGAGGCAGGTAGGCAGGGAGAGGAGGGAGCACTTTCTTGGGGATTCAAACTGGTATCCTTGGACTTTGTCATTCAAAGGCGACTGTCCAAACTACTGCTCTATGAGGGTGCACCAAGGAAATATTCTGATTGTATATTTAGATGGTCTATCCATCCTCCATTCATCTTTTAACCCTGCTTTATCTTCATTAGAAATATAGACGCTTCATTGATTGATTTAATGATTGATGTATGAATTTCTTATGTTCTCTGTTGATTAGAATAAGGTGTGATTTCCACTCTATTCACATTTCCCACAGTGCAAAAGTCAGGGAGAATTAACTCAGTGGATGGAAAGAGTTTTCCAAATTAATTCCCACGGTGCTTAAAATGTCACAGCAGAATTTCTGGTACCAGTAACCTGTCATTGCTCCAATTCTTTGGCCTGAATGTGGAAAGAAGGTCAATTCACTGACTTCCTCTTATATAGGCCCTAAGTTCATGGTTGAGATTGAGAATGTGTGGCTGGTGAGGCTCGGATATCCAGACTGGTAGGTACAGTGGGCAGGAGGACCTGAACACCGCGATGGCAGACTGGATGGGAGCCATGAGTAGCAGAGCTGCGGGACACCTCATCTGCTGCCTGCAGCAGCCAGGTGACTTCATTCTCTAGACAGGAAGTATTCGTTGACCATTTATCCTGTGGCAGGCATACACTTAGGTCCTCTGAAGGTCTGTGTGACTTACTGCCCTTTTCCAGCAAAGAGTTTCTAGTCTAGTTGGAAGACAATCATCAGCTGGCAGCAAACACTTGTATAGTACTTCATTATTTGCAAAATGCCTTCAGGCAATCCATCCTTCCCTCAACAACTGATGGAATCAGACCCTTTGAGTGTCTTCACAACAACCCATGAGGTACTGTGATTCCCACTTTTCAAACATGAAACTGTGGCTCTTGAAAATTAAGTGACTTACCCGAGATCGCCCATTTGTGTTGTTTGAAGAATCCTTGCTGTTGCTGAAGGAGATGTAGTCACATCTTCTGACTCCAGTTTCTGTGCTCTTTCCACTATGCCACACTAACAAGAAACGGTGAAAACCCTTTATACAGTCTAGAGTGCACATCAAGGGAATTGCACAGGTAACTCTCACTATGATTAGGCAGAATGGGGAAGCACAGCTAGGCAATAGGTTACAGTTTGAGAGAGGGAGAAACTGAGGGAGGGCCTTCCAGACAAAGGGAATGTTTTATCTAAGCTGGAAGTTACAGGATCAACATTTAAGGAGCTACGAATGGGCAGCTCTGTTCAGCGGCATCACTGGTGCCCACGTAACTCCAAGGGTGGCATGCATATAGACCGAAATAAATGGCACCTTAGGATTTGTTCAGTATACAACCTGCGCATGATCAGGGGCAGCTCTGAATGTCTGTCAGGGAGATTGAGTTGGCGAGTTTGGTAGAGAAGTGAGATAGAAACCTATGAAGATGGGCAAGGAACTGATCACGGAGAGATGGGACGCTTAGGGTTAGGATTTCCCATTTTAATCTGTAAGCAGTGAAGGATTTTTAACCAGAAAAGAGTCACAAGAAAGCAACATTTGGGGAGATTAAGCTGGAGATGTACAGGTTAAATTTGAATGGGAAGAGGTTGGAGACAAGAGACCAAATAATATTCTAGTCATCTAAGTATGAGTCTTTTTTTGGTCACCTAAACATGAGGCAAAACGTGGAAGACAAGAAAAGGACCAGCATGGAAAACCTTCTTTCATTAATTCAATGAATGTTCTTTGAGATTTTAGTATGCTGCATGTCAATAATTTAATAGTGTGCCAAATAGCATGAATCTTGCTGTTTTAGAGTTTATAGACCAGTAAGGGAGTCAGACATTTATCAAATAATCACATGAAAGATTAATTACAGATGAGTATGATAGTGCTGTGAAAGAAAAGTGCAAGATGATATGAAAATGTATAATAAATAGGATGGAATCTGATCTAGTTTGGGCAGATCAGGTATTTTTATTTTCTGAAAAATATACCTAAAAGATTTTTTAACAGAAACAGTGAACAGGAGTAAATTATTCAAAGGGAGAAAAGGAAAAGGAACAAAGAATTCTAGACAATGGGAATAGCATGTGGAAAGGCCCTGTGGCCTATTTTTTGAATGCAGGGACCCTGCATTCAAAGTGCAATGTGACTAGAAGGGTTAATCTATAGCAGGCAAGGTAGAGAGTAACTGACATGATACATGAAGGAAAGGCAGGGGCAGATAATACTAAGCACTTGTTTTTTATTTCAAGAACAAAAAGGCATTGGAATTTGAACTAGGAGGTGACATCTTCAATTTTGCATTTTGAAATGCATGCTCTTGCTAAAAGCCTGCTGCAGTAGTGTGTGTGTGTGTGTGTGTGTGTGTGTGTGTGACACAGAGAAAGTGAGAGATAGAAAGAGACAGAGAGAGGAGATCTTGGAGGACTGGACAACTGGACAATGAATATAGAAATAGAGAACGTTATGAAAGAGGTCTTGCCAGGACTTAATGACTGACAGGATGTGGATGAAGAGGGGAGAAAAAGAGATCATCTGTCAAGACTTTTGATATGGAAGTCTTACAATCTGGTGTTGGTATTAAAGGATATTATAGAATGTAGGAGGGGTGGTACTGGATTGATAGGCAGTTAGGGGACATGATGGGTTAGCAAGGTGAAAATGTGCCTAGTAAGTAGCAGGACTGGAATGAAAAAAAAAAGACAAAAAGAATTGCAGCTGCAAAATTGAGAGCTGTCATAAAGTCACAGTAGTTAAGAGGTGAGTGGAGAAATCTACACGTGGGAGGGATAGTGAAGAAGAATAATGAAGGAGTCAAGAGATTAATTGTGTAGAACAACAAGACCACTGAGTAAGGTGAACTGACAATGTAGGGTGAACTTACAAATAAGGGGTCTCAGAGACAGAAGGGTATTATTATGAGAAAATCATAACCGTAATCACTAAAATTATAAAATGTGAAATAGTTCTTTCTTTTATTACAACTTCATATATACTTTCTTGAATTAAATAACAATAGACACCTAACAGGATGTTGACTGCAATGTCACCATAATGTGGTTGCTTTAAGAGTCTGATACTTTGGGAAGAATCCAAATCCCTACCCCAGCATTTACTGGGTACAGGCAGAGAAACTACATTTAGGTTGTAACTTTGACTAATGAATATCTGTTATCCAGAACCAGATTCTGTAAGACCCATCATTTGTAGACAAATAGACTGAGGACCTAACATCATCAAAATGCTTTATTTTTTTTCTAAAAAATTAGTAAGTAATCTGCTTTTATAGTTGAGAAGTCACAGTGTGTTCCTGTGACCAAAGTACACCAAGCTTCCACTCTGATTCCAAATGTCTCTAAAATCCAGTAACACTTGTCTCATCATGGAATGAGCACATTAAAAGTGAAGTCATTAACTTTCTCTGCTGAGCTTTTTCATCCACTTACAGGTGTGCCCAAAGATGTCAGTTCTACAAGATAGTAGAATGCTTGATTGATGCCAGCAGTTGTCAGGAATTATGAGCCTAATTGGTTATTTTTGGATAGGAAACCAACTTCAGGCTGGCACCAATGACTTAATGCACTTACAAGACAAAATATTTAAGTGAAAGTCTATTGTGTTCTCAAAGTCTTTTGTGAGAGCAGAGCTCAGGTGGCTTTATCCAGCCAAGATTATATTCAAGTTGAGTACTCAAGACAAAAATGGAAATTTTTATGTCAATAAATTGGGTAATCTGTTCAGTTCATGGTTAGTTGAAAACATAAGGCAAGGCAGCCTCACTGCCCCTCAGCATCGATGCATAGAGGGGATAAGTGTGAAGAATCATTCCCCATAACCGTGACATGTGGTTTTGCACCGTTCAAGTTGATTCTGGATCACTGTTCCATCATAGGGTGTTGAAAATCCTGCTCCTTTTGTAGTGCCCCCCAATCTGTTTTGAGAGTTTCTTCTGAAATGTTACTCCGGTCTTCCCTCTTCATCCCATGTCAGTGGGTAGAAGGTGCCCACTCCTCCAATCTAAGTAGAGGAGGTTCATGGAAGTATAAGGAGAATCAAGCTCTGTGTTTGTCAAAAGTCAGTGCAGAGCATCGATTTTAGGAAAAGCTCATACTTAAAAAATATATCTAGAGAGTTACTATCTGAAATCCAAACCTTTGAAAACGACATGTATCAACCTTTTAAAGAATAGAGGTATAATTTATAAATAGTGAAGTACTGAGATCTTGAAGTTCAATCATTTTTATCTACTGCTTATCAAGACATAATTTTTTTCTTCAGCCTAGAGTGTTCTCTTATGCCCCTTCTTAGTTATTCTCCATACTCATCCCTCTACTACTGATCAGCTTTCTATTACCATGGGGTAGTTTTAAAAATCTGTTTTAGAATGTTTGATAAATGGAACCAGAGAGTATGTGCTCTTTTGTGTTTTCTTTCACTGAGAATAATATATTTTGCTTTATTTATATTGTATGTATCAATAGTTCATTCCTCTTTTTGCTACATAGTATTTCATTTGTTGAATGGACCATGGTTTTAAACATTTCCTTGTCCTGTCATTGGACATTTCAGTTATGTCCAGTTTTTAGCCTTAATGAATCAAACCATTAAGAACATTTATTCTTTATGTGAATATGTTTTTATTTCTCTTGAGAAATTATTTATGAGTGGAATATCTAGGGCTTAGGGTAGATATATGTCTAACTTTTTAAGAAACTGCTTGGCAGTTATACCATTTTACAGTCCCACCAGAATATATGGAAATTTGGATTGGTCCAAATGGTTTTTGTGTGTGTGCATGTCTCTAGGTGTGTGTATAATAACTGTGTTGTTTGTAGTCTTCTTTCATTATATTTTACCTGGCATTAGCTTGGTGACTAATGATGTTGAGTAGTATTGCATGGATTATTGGCTGTATTCTGTGAGCTCTGGTCAAGTCTTGTACTGATATAAAAAACTGAATTCTTTGTTTTTGATATTGACTTGTGGGATTTCTTTGTATGTTCTGGACCCAACATATTTGTCAGGTATATGTATTATGAATATCATTCCCAGTCTGTATCTTGCCTACTTATTTTC
This sequence comes from Solenodon paradoxus, assembly GCA_004363575.1. NCBI lineage: Eukaryota > Metazoa > Chordata > Mammalia > Eulipotyphla > Solenodontidae > Solenodon > Solenodon paradoxus. Next base: position 334,161 of record RJWH01000111.1, on the reverse strand, counting down.
TTGGTGGTGTCCTTTGGTGAGCAGACATTTTACAGTTTGATGTAGTACAATTTTTCAATGTTCTCTTTTATGGTTCATAATTTCTCTTTTTCTCAAAAAGTTTTTGCCTACCAAAGGTCGTAAAGATTTTCACCTAAGTTTTTTCCCCTTAACTATTTTGTTTTGCTTTTTTATTTGTCTATGACCCATCTCAAATTGATTTTTGTTTGTAGTGTGAGGTAGGAGTCAAGATTTTTTTCTTTCTCACTTTTTGTATGGCTGTTGAGTTCATCTAACCTAGTTGTTGAAGAGATTTCCCTTTCTTCCCTGAGTTTCTTTGATATCTTGTCTAAAGTCATTTGATTGCATGCGTAGGAGTCTATTTCTGGACTCGTTTTGTTTCTAGTCCTATTTCCTAAGTGTTGGGAGTGATTTTGAAGGAGGAATTCATTGAAATTCTTTGGTATACAGAGGTTTATGAATTAGCATAGAAGTCCCATGGAAGCATCCTTTACCGCTTGAAGATTTTGTGTTCAGTAAACATAAGCTCACTTCTTTGATTCTCTTATGAGTACTCTAGGGGAAGTGGTTGCAACAAGCCAGAGTGTTGATGGGTTTTGGCTTTTTCTTGCTGGTTAAAGCAGTATCTTTCATAAATGAGATGAGCTCAGACAAAAATTAGCTAGTTTGAGAGCAGAAACAGAGGGAATGGAGAAAGTTTAGAAATGTAGGGTCTAGCAGGTTTGGAAAAACCAACTATTTCTGAATTCAGAGAGGCGTTGTCTTTCTACACAAGCCTATTATTTTTAAAGGTCGTAGTGTAGTTGCCATGGGTTGAGCGAGGTAAAAACTAGGTTACGCTTAACCTTTCAAAATTAGTTTAAAATTTTAGCTGGATTCTTCTTCCCCACTCTTTTGGTGCCCAGTGTCTCTTTGTCTACTGTCCCAGCTCAGGTGAGTGAGCTCTTCTGCCTGGGCTCCTTGGAAGGTTGATCTTTCCTTAGAATTTAGCCTAGTCTGTGTTCCACAGCTGCGGCTCTCTGATGTCAAGAGTAGTTACGACTTGCAGTCTTTCAGCTTCTTATTGTTATTAGGGTTGGACCCTTTTTATATCCTAGGTGGTAATACAACTCCCAAGAGGGTGATTTCATGTTATGAAATAACTTTATGAAATATTTATAAAATTTTTATAATGTCCTTTTGAATTCTGATCCCTACTGCCCTTTTACTCTAAACTTTTCCATTATTGGACCTTACTATTTGCCTCTAAACTTCTAGACCACAGCTTCTGGAAGGTAAGAATTTTTCTTTCTTTCTTTTCCCAGTAACTTACACAGATCCTGGTTTGATTAAAAAGCCCTGGTTGTTGATTAGTGGATGGGTGGAGTTGCCATGACCAGTTTCACTTGACAGATGTCTCTCTGCCTTTCAAGACTCAAAGCAATGTCATTTCCTCTGAGAAAACTCTTAAGTTCCCTTAGGAAGAATTAGTTGCTCCTTCTGTGTCTCCTTAATACTTTGTAGGTTCTTCACTGCTATAGTAGATGCTGATGCTTTTCAGATCTTTTAGTCTAGATTGTGAATTTGTTGGATGAATCAATTCTTATTCTCTATCTTCAGATCCCTAAAATAATGTGTGGTACATGTGACTCAGTTTGTTAGATGGATACATAAAATTTTTTTTCCTGAATGAATGGTTGAACGATTATACAAAATGAATTTACATTTATGCCACTTTCATGTATATGATTATTAACATAAAGACATGCACTCGTAACAGTATGTGTATATGTGTGTGAGTATGTTTTATTTCCTAACGATATAGGTAGTTAGAGAATTTGCTTAGGGCAAAGATGGCAACTATGTGCCAACTTTGCCGCTGCTTTTTCCTTGTGTGCTCACAGCAGATAAATCATCTTGGTTCTTTTTCCTGTTGATCCCAGATATTCACCCAGAACCTTACCTTTCAATAACAACTCCATCAATGGATCAGACGTAGTATATACAATGTAGATTATTTCCTTCCCTAATTGAAGGAGGTCACCCTTCATGCCTTTGCTGGATGGTACCTAGAAAAAAGATTCTAATAAGCTGTAGACACTTTGAAGATTCCTGTCTTTCAGAACTTAATCACATTTGCATTTTGGCTATGATCAGATGGTGGAAATACAAACTCCAAACTGTCAATCAAGTTGGGTTTCTTTTCCAAAATCAATTTCTTAAAAATCTTGAACACCACAATTCTACAACTAGTTTTTAAGCAATTGCAATGTTGTATACCTATATATTATGTTATACTATGGTTATTGATTACTGACAATCTAATTTAGGAGGTATACATATGAATATGTGTGTGAGTGCATGCTGTCATGTGTATGAGCTGAAATCTTCATGAGATTTGGGGGAGAAAAGAGGGAAGATATTTACTGAAAATATATTCTTTATATTGTCCAGTTTTTACCTTTAAATATCAGCAGAAAAAAATTCTGAAGCATATAGATTTCTGGCATGTAATTTATCTTCAAAACAAATTAAATCTAACCAGTTATAAATTTGAGTTTCTTTCTGAATTAACCATGTTGGCATTACCCCAGCTACCTCCTTATGTTCACATGGTTGCTTCCAGACTCTATGTGGAATTTTATGCCTCTGTAGTATCAAATTTGTTAAATGGCATATTTTTATATCAGTAATTTTTATAGCATATTGTTATTCCAGACTTTTACATGCCTCTAATTTATTCTTAACTTCAATATAGCAGTATTGATTTTTTTCTTCTAAGTTTGATAGTTTGAACATTTTAGTTGTGATTTAAAGTCATTTCAGCCCCATGTCTAATTTGTACTTCATTTTCTATTTTTCACAAGCTAGATATTTGGACAGGTACAACAGTAAGTATTAGAGCTCCTCAAGTTTCTTTTTTATTTCCCTTTGAGAAATCTTTAAATTATATCTCAATATAATTGAGATGAAGTATTCTGGTAACCTTGAATTATCCGTGATACTTAAATGCAGAAAAGTAAGAAAAATTTTGGTTGCAAATCATATAGAACCTGGAGCAGTTAATTGCCTTAAGTCAATTTCTTTCTCTTTTGTCACCTTGTAATAAGGAGTAAATTGGTCATAATCTTTGTCCCTCTCTAGACCTAATGTCTGTGACTTTGGGATGCAGGTCATTGGATTGCAAAGTTGAATTTAGGAAGACTTTTGTAGCAGTGTCCTTCTTCAGCTTGTGTCATGTTTCTGTCATTGTCAGGATTTGGTCAAAGGTAACATGGATGAAGAAGGCTGATGGGGCAGATTTTGGTTGCTATGGAAAGCAAGGTTCTCAAGTGCAGTAATCAAGAGATTGGTATTTTCCTTGGATACTTTGTTTGCAATTGAGATAAGCGGCTACCAGGTGAATGGTGAGAACTCGGTTATCTGAACTACAATCCAAATAGATTTCATGGAAGACTTGTTCAGAGCATCAATTTTCGATTTTAATTATATCATTTTATTGTTGGCACAGAATTAATGACTACATTAAGGGAAATAAAAATAAACAAGAAAAATTAAACTAAAAATCAAGTGCCTTTTTTTCCCTTGCTTATATTCAGTTGTATCCATTTGCAACTATAATTTAAATGTAATTGTAATCATAGTTTTTGATATGAACTTTTTATTCTAGTTTTTAAATAAGGCAAAAAACATGTTTTGCAGTTGCTACAAATGTAATTTGTAATTATCATTTTAACAAATATGCATTTTCATGTGTTGTAGATATTCTTTTAAAAACCACTCAATTAAAACTTATAAATTACATGTAAGGTATAAAGAATCAACATATAATCAACACCCTTATGCCTATTATTCAGTTTAAGATAAAGATTGCCATTATCTTGAAGGTTCCTGTATATACCTCCCCCCACCCCTCTTTTTAAATTTTTAAATCTATCCTTATTCTTAACTTCTGGAGATGACACGACTGCCATTGTGAATATATACTATACTCGATTTTCTTAATAATTTGATCATATATTTGGTTGTATTGCTGGACAGCATATTGTTTAGTGAATAAATTTAATCTGTACTTAAATGGACCCATACTCAATGCATTTTTCTGTTATCTGGGCTTTTTTTCCCATGTAATAATAAACACTTAGGTTTTTTCATGTCCTTCTGTGTTAGACTGTTTTATTTGCATGGTTGTAAAGCATTCCATCATATGACTATATCACAACTAATTGACTATAGTGAACACAGGGGATCATACCAGACTTTTTCTTATTATAAATGGTAATGCAAAAAACATTGTAATACATAATTCTTGTTGCAGATTTTCAAGAGTTTCTTTATAATATATATATAAGAATGACTACTGGGTCATGAAGACCATACCTCTTTAAACATTTAGGTAATTCCGAATTGTTTTCCAGTGTGATCATACCAAATTGTGTTCCCATCAGCAACGCATACGAATTCCAGTTGTTTTACATGCATATTAATGCTTGATATTATCGCAGAGGATTTTTTTTTCACTACTTTGGTAGGTACGAAATAATTTAAATTTTATTTAAATGTGCATTTTCCAATTAGTAATGAAGCATATAGTTCATATTCTCTTGAAGTGCTTATTTAAATCTTTTGCTTATATTTCTTACTGATTTTCTTTTCCTCCTTCATATATTCTGGATGGTAATTCTTTGAGTTATATGAGCTTAACTATTTTCTCCTTTGTTTTCATAGGCTTTATGGTGTCCAATGATAAACAGATGTTTATTTTAATGTCATCAAATTTATCAAAAAAGTGTGCCTTTTGTATCTTGTTATGTAAAATTCCCACTTTAAGATATTAATGATAATCTTTAATATTGTCTTCCCCAGTTATGTTTTTAACCCATCTGGAATTGACTCTGTGTGATGTGAAGTAAAAGTATATTTTCTTTTAAATAAGAATAGCCAGTTATCCCAAGAATATGTTAAAAGTTCATTTTCCCCCATTTATTTGCAAAGAAACTCTGTCAGAAACCAATTTTCCATATATGTGTTGGTCAGTTTATGGATTTTATAATTTGTTCCTTTGGTTAATTTGTTTATCATTATGCCAGTATCACATTTTCATAATTATGTCAGCTTTGTATGAAGATTTGACATCTGTAAAACAAATCTTGTTTTTCTTCGAGAATGCATTGGCTAATCTTGGCCCTTTGTTTTTCCATAACATTTTAGAAACAGCTTGGCAAAGCCAATGAAAAAATACTGCTGGGATATTATTTAGAATTTTATTGAATTTATAGATTAATTTAGGGGAAATGAGCATCTCTCCAGTATTAAGGCGCCTAGTCCAATTGATCTGGTATATTGTTCTATTTAGGTCTTATTGAATGCTTTTTATAATTTAAAAAAATTTCCCATGAGAACTTGTTCAACTTTTGTTAATTTTTTGTAATACTATTGCAAATGTATCTTTAAACACACAATTCAGGTACATCCTGGTGGACCAGTGGTTGAGTCCACAGTCTCTGTCCAAGCAAGGTCCACATACATCCCAAGGACCTGAGTTCGTGTCCTGTGGCTGGGAGGAATAACCAAGATGAGCAACTAAATTAAATAAATAAAAATGCTTCTACCTCCTCTCTCTTCCTGCCTGCTTGCATGCTTGCCTTCATACCTGCCTGCATATTTCCTTTAAAAATAAAAGTACATATTCTAATTGTTTTTTCTGTAATAGAATGTAGGTACTCTTTGTGAATTCACTTTTTACCCAGAAAATTACGTATGTTTTCATTTTCATTTTGATTATTTATCTATAAGGCTTTAAAATTCTTATATACAAAAAGTGACAGTTCTCATTCTTTTTCTGTTGTTGTTTTATCACTTGTTTCTTTGCTTTCCTTATTATGCTGGTTTGGATTTCCAGTATAATATTTTATAAAAATGGAGACGATGCATCTTCTTTCCTGTACAATGGGAAAGCTTTCAGAGTATCCTTAGTAATTGTGATGATTTCTGTAGGTTTCTACTGTTGTTGATATTCTTTATGAGATTAAGGAAGGCCACTTCTATTTTTAGATGACTGAATTTTAGTTTTTTTAAAAAATCATTAATAAGTGTTAAATTTTTTTAACTTTTTTCTTCATCTATAAGATGATGATATTATTTTCTCCTTTATTAACATGGAGAATTACAATGATTTTCTAGTCTTAAACTGATATGCTTGGCATTAATTCAACTTGATATTGGTAGATTTCCCTTCCCATATACTGATAGTTGTTACACATTGTAAATTTGTTGATTTATTGTTATGATTATTGCATCTATGATCTTGATTGAGATTGGCCTCTGTTTTTATTTTGTCTTAGGCCCTTAGCATGTTTTAGAATCAAGGCTATGCTAGACTAATAAAATGAATTGCAAATGTATTTTCTTATTCTTTGGAGGAGTATAAGTTTGGAACTATATTTTTCTTTAATGTTTGATAGAAGTTGCTAATGATGCCATCTGGATGTGAACTTTTCTTTGCATGGAGACTTTATATTTCTGATTCAACTACTTTAATGGTTATAACACTATTACAATTATAAAAGGTTTTAAAGCTATTATAGAACTCTAAATAGAAATATTCTGGATTTTTACACACATTCTATGTTTTTTTAACCTTTCTTTCACACTTGCCCTCTGTTTTCAACTCTGCACAGCATTTTGAATAGTTTCTTCAGCTCTATCTTCCAATTTATTGATCCTCTTTTCACGATGTCTAAATTGTGTCAAACGCCTTCGGTGAGGTTTTAATCTCAAAGATTATACATTTTAATTCTAGATTTCCTTTTACTCTTTTTGCATATTTTATTGCTGTTTGCTCCTATTTTCAGGTCGATTTGTTATATCCTGAAAATATTAAATGTTCTTAGTTTTTGATCTCTACTGTTAATTCTAATATTTAAATACTTGTAGCTCATATTCTACTGTCTTTCATTTCATATTATTTTTTTTATCCATCTTGTGAATTTTGGCTATAATTTGTGCCTTGGAATTTTGTCTGGGTAAAGTCTCTGAGTCCATGCTGTTTTTCAGAGAGAATTTGTATTTGTCTCTTGTTAGGTGCCTGTGTGGTAACATCAGTGTGTGTAGGGACATTTAGAGCTAATGTCTCAACTTAAGACTTAGGTTATTTCCATTTCTTTGAAACTTATCAAGTAATGCGTGTTTTGAGGGCAAAAAAGCATAAGTGCTGGTTGTTGTCAGTTACCATTACTAGTTCTCAGGAGATACTTAAATTTTGTTACCTCTATCCATAATACGGTTTCCACAGAAGAACATTTCTTTATAAGCTCTTGAAGGTGAGAGTCTGGTTCATACTCATCCTGAGATCATAGACCTTTGAAACTTCAATTTTATGGGAAGAGTTGATCTTTAGTCTTCCCACCCTGAACAATTCTCAGTAGGTTATGAAAATTTAAACTCAAATTGAGCTAATTTGACCAGTCTTCTTATGTTGAAAGCCAACTTCAATGCTTTCTTCTCTTGTTTTTACCTTCATTTGAATTTTGTTTGGGTCATTTATATATATATATATATATATATATATATATAAAATATAATAAATTCATTTGTGATGTAAATTTTTCACCTTTCGGTTTTAGTATTTTACTATTTTTTGATAATTTTGGTAATTAGTTCACTATGTTCCTGGAAATGAAAGAAAGTTATCTTAAATCTGATTTTAAATGACTGTATAATATATAATAATTGACATGTGACTATATTGTCATTCATTTACACAAAAATTTTAATATTTTAAATGAACTGACTTATCAAGTTAATGTGCTGCAAGTTATTTAATTACTCCCCTTTCATTGAGCATTTACCATATTTCCAGTGTTTCACTACTATAAAAATATGATGAAAATTAAAAATACTTTATGCCTGGATCTAGTATGCCATGGTGGATTTCCATTTTTATACTCTTGGTTATGGTTACACATATACTAATTATGAGCCAGGCTCAGACCTGCGTTTTAGAAAAGAGCAAAGATGAATTGCAGGTGGTTGAGATTAAAGACAGAATGATAAGAACAAATTTTAAAGAGTCTAGAGAAGATTTGATAAGGATATGAATCAGTCCAGAAACAGAGGAGATTAGATAGAGGGTCTAGATTGAAAGTCACTTGGTGTTTTCGAGTTTTTAGTGAATGACTGGATGAAAGGGGTTGGGGAGAAATAACAGGAGGGCTCCAGTGTTTCTGATTTGAGCAGTTTAGTGGGTAGTCATGTACTTCACCAAAACAGGAAATGCAGAGAAGGAGCGTATTATGAACACACATGTATGTGAGTTTTAAATGCTTGTGGAGAGGGTCACTGGGTCTTTAGATATTTTTATCTGGAGTGGTCGGGTTAAGATTTGGGGTTATGAAACAACATGTAGTAACTGCAATTTGGATGTTGAAAGAAAGTGTCCAGGTAGACTGTGAGAAAAAGGCTTTGGGTAAAACTGAGGGAAACACCAAAAGTTAAGAGGTCAGAGACAGTTGATAAAATGAAAAACTACAGAACCCATTGTTAAAAATGTAGGAAAAACTGTTCTACTAAGGTTATAGTACAAATCTTTCTCCTTTTTCTTGAATTTTTTTCTTTTGACATCATAGTGGCTTTTCTGTGCTTTTAAATGTCATTCCAATAAGAGAAAAATTACATTTATTTTTATATTGTGCAATGACAGTTTTTTTTTAATGCTTTGGTGAAATACAATTTGCATACAATAAATTCACCTGTTTAAAGTGTGCCTTTCAGTGGTTTTCAGCACATTCACAGAATTGTGCAAGCAATGCCACAATCTAATTTTAACACATTTTCATCATCGCAGAAAGAAATCCCCTGTACCAAGTGCCCTCTTTCCCAGCCCTAAGTAACCATAATCGCTATAGTTTTGTTTATTCTAGGTATTTACTATAAAGGGAAATAAAACAATATGTAAACTTTCGTTGTGACTGATTTCTTTAAGTAATGCCAATTTTAAATGCAAATATCAGAGCATTTAACTTTTATGTGGAATTACTAAAGCAATATAATTCATCACTCATGGCTCATTTATGGAGGGTGACCAGAACTGGGCAGAAGAGACAAATTTAAGATAAACTCAGGAAGCTTGGAAGAGAGAGAATTTTTCCTACCTCCTACCCTCTCTGGGTAAGTAGATGCTTTGGGGGCAAGTACAACACCTTACAGGTGCAGAGGAGTATGATGTGGGGTTCTTCTTGGCTTAGGCCTGAAGACAGTTAGGTTTTCCCTTCTCTCAGTGTAGAACTTCCACACCAAACCCTGGCCAAGGAGGACATTAGGAAGTTGAGTCAGTTATTTTCTTTCACCAGGATCTGCTATCCCAACTCACAACAGATGATGGCCCCTAAGAATCTTTAGATTCTGCCAAAACAATCTGAGTACCTGAATGGGGCTGACCAAGTGGTTCAAGGCCAAGTCTCAGCCTCCATTTGGTCCCTTGTGATACATGTCTTGGTGCTAGTGGAAGAGCACAGGCATAGAATGTGTTTCCAACTCTAATCCTCCCACTATAGTCACCAAGCCCCTTAAAAGGTCAGGGAATGGCAATAGTTATTGGGTGAAGGTGGAATGGGGAACAGTAGGCAGGACCTGGGATTTAAGGAAGCATGGAAGTAGGTAACAGGAACCCATTTCTGAGAGGTAGCAAAACATGAGATGAGATTCCCAGCGCAGTGTGTGTTCCTTTGTCCCTTTGGACTTCACTGACAAAACAGCAATACAAAGGGATGATTTTAAGAATTTCAAGATAGTGACTATAGAACACAAACCCCAGGCCAAGACCCTTCTGAACACTGGGTCTTGTGCAAATGCACTGGTCTTACTTCCATGAAGCTGATCCCTGCCAGAAAAATGGAAACTCAGAAGCAGGACTTTTAAGAGAGTGATGTCAAAGGAGCTAAAGGAGGAAGATGTTACAAGAAAGATAGAGGAGAAATCAAGAATCATTGTAAAAGAAAAAGTCTAGATAAGAAGATGACAGAAAACTCATATGAAAGCACTGATGACTTTGCTGAGATCAATTTCAGTGGAATGGGGAGGATATAGAAACTGATTTCAAGTGCTTGCAGAATGAGTGGAAAGTGATGAAGTAGAGTACGATGAGTGTTGACTCGGTCAAAAAACTTGTCTATGTGGAGAAAGACAGATATCAACAAAACCAGCAATTTCTTCGATACAGATTGGTGGTCACTAGAAGGGAAGGGGGCTGGATGTTGAGTCACACATAAAGGGAGTCAAGTGTCTGGCAGGAGACAGAACTAGACTTTGATAATGAGGTAGTGTAAACAGATATGGAATTATAATGTACATCTGAAATCTATGTAATGTTATAAACCAATTGTATTCAGTAAAAATGGTTTAAAAAGAGAAACTTGTGTGCAAAGGGAAAGAATGAGAGCAGCAAGAGTTTAGAGCAGGGGTAGGTAAGTGATAGCCTCCAGGTTGGCCCAAAACCTATTTTTGTAAATAAGGTTTCATGCAAACACAGTCATATTCGTTCATTTGTGTGTTGTCTGTGCCTCAGACTACAGCACCAGAGGTGAGTGGTTGCACAGAGATCACATGGACTGCAAAGCCTGAGTTATTTACTGTCTGGCCCTTGACAGGTTTTTGACCCATACCCTAGAGAAATGATTCTTAAAGTATTGTTCCTGGACCAGCAATATCAGCAGCACCTAGGAATTTAGAAATGTACATTCTTGGGCCATGTCCCAGACCTATTGAATCAGACTTTGTGGGGTGATAACGAGCAAGCTGTGTTTTAGTAAACTCTCCCAGTAATTCTGAGGCAGCTTAAGGTTTGAGAACCACTAAGTTAGGGGAAGGATAGAAGGATTAGCTTTTCTTTGGAAGGAGATGAACTTTTCCTCGAAGGCAGAGGGAAGGAGAAAATGATGGTGAGTTGTGTGAAGCTGAGTTTCACTCACTGGGTCCCAAACACAGCCTAGCCGTCTCACTCAGAGCTCAGAGTAGCAACATTCTGCTTTCCCAGATCCCGTATTAGATAGAACCAACCATGACTGATTTCCAAGTGACATGGAGATTAGACTTGATCATGATACAGGACATAGAGGTGTGGAATTATAATGTACATCTGACAGTGAAACACCACTTCAATCTAAAGTTAAACTTACAGGGAAGGAGATTTTAATGTAGAATATGGAAGGAAACGCTATTCAAGTGTAGGAGTTAAATTGTCAGGAGAACTGAATGTTCACCCTTCCAGAATACTGCAGAGGCCATTCAGGCAGTGTATAATTGATCTATGATAGACCCTTTGGTCTTTTCCAATATGAAATTTTATCATTTTGCCTAAGGTGAGTACTTCTTTCTAATCCCTGATAATTTATTCTATCTAGAGTCAAAATCCCTTCTTGGAACACATCTTTGTTTCTAGGGCTTCTTCCTTGTTTCTAGGGGTCAGATGGCCTCTAGGTTGTTCTCAGGTGTCTGGGGTTTAATTAAACTCGCTTGTCAGGGAAACCATTGATTTGCATAAAAAACAATCAAAGGTGGGTATAAATTTGTCTTTTCTGATGGACTCCAATGGTTATGAAATATTCCTCCCTCTCAGTTTAACTTTTAGACCCAGGTCCATTATACGTCAGTTGGAAATCAGTCTGAGTTGCTTCTTTCTGATATGGGATCTGGGAAGGTAAGAAGTTACTGACCTGAATGAGATAGTGTAGGGAAGGTGGGGCATTCTATGCTAAGGGTTCTTGTCAATATTTAATGAATGCTTCTCATGTTTTCAAAAGTTGTGAAAATGTGAAAGCTAGGGTAGGTTCTAGGTCATTAGTTTACATTTTTGCACTTCTCAATGATTATCTCTTACGTAAACTGCGTGAATTAGTAATTTAAATTTAGTTGTATCCTAGCATACTAGTTAACACAGTACCAATCTCTTATATACTCGCTTTCTGCTACACTTAACACTTTCCTTTATGACTAATATGTTTTCAGATATAAGGTGCTTGATTGCCAGACATGTTTTCCCCTTGTTCTTGTCATCATGAAAGAATACCAGAGAAATAGATATGGGGCATTCAGTGATGTAATGAAGCTGGTAAGTCTGATGTGTCATGAAGGACCCATGGCTTTGAGAGTGTCATGCCAGCTATTGCTCGAGTGGGGAAAGGGTCTGCTGCCCATGAGGGAAAAAAAAGGAAAATCATGGCCTAGGCTGGGGAAGGTGGTAAAGAATAAGGGGTCTGCAGTTGCTGAATAGTCAGAATGTTACCCCTAAAAGAGCACATCTGCCTGTAAGTCCTATCTGTTCTGGGGTATTTACAAGCTCCCAAATTAACATGTAGGACCATTGAAATCATAGCTGATACTTTGAGAAATATCATTAAAAACATCTGTTGAGGCGCACCCTGGTGGCCTAGTGGATAAGAACACTGGGCACAGTTTACATGCCAAGGACTCAGGTTCAAGACACGGGGCCAAAGAGAACAACCAAAATGAACAGTTAAATAAACTAAATGTTTCCTCTTTCTCTCTCTTCCTGCCTGCCTGCTCAACTTCTTTCCTACTTGCACCATTTCTTTAAAAATAAAATTGTTGAGAGGCTAAGCAGTAAATACAATGTGCCTTATTTGAATAAACATTTCTGATGGTCAGTTTGTGTGTGCTCATATATGTTTTATAATGTTTTCTTAATGGCTAATTATCTTTTATGACTTTCTTTTTCTTATCAATTAGTTTCTTGACCAACAAAGATATGAATCATTTAGCTCTCACTTTTACTGTAAATATTTCCCCCAGTTAGTTGCTAGCATTTATATTTTTGTGTGATTTTATTTATAGACTTAGAAGAGGTCAAGCAGTCAAATTAGTTCGTGTTTCTTAAATGAGAAGGTGGAGAAACGTCATGCTCATCTGCAGGTCAAAGAAATCCCCTGTTTGTGGGAATGTTTTATGTCTTAGAAGTGCTGTTGTCAGTGCACAGCATCCTGGCTTGGGTAGATCTGCCATTTCTGGTTGAGGAGTGTGGATTTGAGTGATGAGAGAGGATCCACTCAGCTACTATCACTTGTATGTTAACACTTTAGGTGCCCAATTCTTGGAGGACCTTGTCATCCTCCTTAAGTAAGCTAGCATGGATATCTGTCTAAGTGTGATTCCTTATAATATATGTGGCTGTGGGAAGAAGATAGTAACCCCAAAGATATCTCTTAGGTCACTGTCAAAGAACTTGTTTCCCACGTTTTCTTCTTTGTCTTTTATGGTTTCAGGTCTTACATTAAGTCTTTAATCTATTTTGATTTAATTGTTGTATATGGTGTAAGATAGCAGTCTAACTTCATCCTTTTGTTTGTGGTTGTCTTTTATATATATATATATATATATATATATATATATATATATACATATGGGTAAAATTGATAAGATAGTTATATATAGATTAGTTATAATAAAATATAAAATAAATTAGTTGTATACATAAAACTATATATAATATATGACTGTATTTCTGGGCATTCAGCTTTGTCTACTGCACTGTATGTCTTTGTTTTTATCTAATACTATACTATTTGATACTATAGCTTCATAGTATAGTTTTAAGTCAGGAAACATGATACTTCCATTTTTGTTCATTTTTGCAGGGTTTCTTTGGCTATTTGATGTCTTTTGTGGTTTCACACAAATTGTAAGATTTTCTTTTTTTTGGTTTTATTTCTTTGAAGAATGCCATTGGGATTTTAATAGGGATTGCATTGACTGTATATTGTTTTAGGTAAAATGATTATTTTATCAATGTCAATTTCTCAACTCCATGAGCACAGAAATGTCATTCCATATGTGTCTTCTTTAATTCTTTGAACAATGTTTATAGTTTTCATTGTACATGTCTTTCAGCTCATTGTTTAAGTTGACTCTTAAACAATTTTATTATTTATCTTAAGCTATTTTATTCTTTTTAATGTGATTGTAAATGGTATTATTTTCTTAATTTCTCTTTCTGGTAGTTCATGTTTGTATATAGAAACACAATACATTTTTATATATTGATTATATTTTCTTTACTTTTTATTGTATTCATTTATTGTTTTTAATAGTGCTATCTTTATTGTTTTCTATTTTTAAAATCATGTCATTGGACAAAAGTGACACCTTAATTTATTTATTCCCAATATAGATACCTTTTATTTATTTTTCTTGCCTAATTATTCTGAGTAGAATTTTCAAAATTAGATTTTTGGTGGTGCTAATAATGTAGTATATACAAAAGCTCAAAGAATAAAACTATATACCTGAAACTTATGTAATGTTATAAACAAATGTAACTTCGAAAGAAAAAGGAGAGCATTTGTTTTGGTAATTATCATGTCAAAAAAATGAAGAAGATAGAATTGTTATTACTTATACCATCTCATCAGACCTGCCTGAGATCTTGCCACAGTGTGCGCCCTTATAAAAGGAAGAATTCAGGTGGTGTGAGGAAGTTCTTTCCTATTTTCATGCTTGATGATGGGCAATAACAGTGAAGTTTTGTTAATTTTGTATCTTGGCCATCTACTTATCGATGCTGAATAATATCTCAACTATCCTCTAAGGGGGAACATACCAGATCTAGCTTTATGCCTTCACTTCTTTTATGGTTGATAACCTACTTCAGATTGTCTTTACTGACTCTGGAATGATGAGACTCTGAAACTTGACTAATGATCATTGATCATTTGCTGATCAAAGTCCTGATAGATTGGAGAGTATTGGACTTATTTAAAATATTAGGTTCTTTTCTTACCAATGAAGATTTTGATATAACTTAAATCCCACTGGATCAAGTTAATGCTCAGTGATCAGGTCTGCTGATGCAGCTAGTCATGTAGATGATCTAACTCTGCATGTCCAGGCAGAAGTTCACATGGAGCTACTGGTATTTGAATTGCCAACCAATATTTACTTTGGATGTTATGTTCATCCTGACTTGAGGACCCTGGTTTGGCGGCTTCCAGAGATAACAGTTGGTCTTTAAGTTTACCACACAGCAGGCCTTCCAAGATAGATTTGGGGCAGTTACTCTCAGAGCAAGAAACCAGGCATGGAGTAACCTTCCATTATCTATAGTGTGAAATTACCTTGTGAAAGTGCATAAAACTGAATTCCAAACTAAGGGGGTATACTTCCCTTATTACCAGGGTTTGAGGTCTCTGAAAGTGCATTGGCAAAAACTTGTGGTTCAATTTCATTTGTACTGCAGTATTCCCAAGAGTTTGTGATACTATGTGTAATAGGAAGTAGGTTGAACACAATTCTGCCGTGAATAACATTTCCTACATGTGGTAGTCATTCAAGACTAGAATTCACTTCCACTTATCCCTTGTTTTCTGAACCAGCTGTGAAGGGCTGGGGTATCAGTGAGCCTGGACCCTGGCTGTGGGTTAGGGAAAGATGGATAGAATTCTATTACTATCTATAAGAGGGGTGAATGGGAGAACAGTTTCAAATGACCGCCAGACTAGCTTGTGATCTGTTTCAGTCTGTTTGGTTTATTCAAATCCCAGTTGTTCTATTTTAACATCTAATAAGTGGAAGTATTCTCTATCCTACACAAACTTCTATATCAAGGGTAGTTCTTCCAATGTCTGTAGTTTATAATTATATCTCACCCGAGACTTCTTTCCTCTGGTTAAACAAACTTCTTTTCCTTCAACTATTTCTTATATTTGTGAAAAATTCCAAGAAAACCTCATAATTTCCACTTCATAAGCCTTGAATGTCTCAACAGAAAAACAAGCAAAGGATATAGCAATCATAAAGCAATAAATAATTGAAATTGTTTTATAGGCATTTTTGACAAGTTTTAACTCATTAGTAAACAAAGAATTCCAAGTTAACAGGTTGCACATTTGTTGGACAAAAGTAAAGGTTATTATACTCCATGTTGGTGAAACTATGGGAAGCAGGCAGTCACATAAAAGGGCACAAACAGTGCAAGGTCCCAGGCAGGTCTGATGAGATGTATGAGTAATAGCAATTCTATTTCCTCCCTCCTTTTTGATATGATAATTACTAAAACAAATGCTGGCGGAAGAATGAAATGTATTTCTGAAGAGAGTCTGGCAAAAATTGCCACGGTTCTTAATATGTGAATACTAAAAATTTCATTTACAGGAATTTAGCCTGAGGAAATAAGCAGACAAGCTGTATATACAAGGATGTTTACTTTGGTTTATTTTGGCAAAATACTGAGAAATAATGTCCAGGACTGAAGAGCTGGTTAAATAAATTACGATGCAACCATATCTATAGATGTAACTCTTTATTAAAATGGAAAGATACTCACAATATGGTTTTGGGTGAAAATTGGTTACTAAACTGAGAGTAGCATGATGTTCCTTTTGAAGAGCATATATTAAAATGTTAACAATAGTTATTTTTGATTGGTAGGATTATGGGTGTTGATTTTTCTGTGTCTATTTCCTTCAGTATATGAGTGTTACCTGACTATTAAAGAAATGTTAAAAGTTTAAAACATTTATTAATTTCATAGCAAATAGGCTTCTTGATTTAATTTGTGTTTTTAATTATTAGCAAATTTAAATGATTCTTCATATTTATGAATTACTTAATAAAGTGTAGTTAAGTAGGGACTAAATTAAAGTTCTGTTTTTTCTTAAGTCGCGTTGCAGTTCAAAAGAATTTCAGCACCTTCTTGTCTTAATCTCTTATTTTTATTGATCGGGACCAGTAAATCTAGGGAGGTTTTATGATTTGACCAAATTTGAGATAGAAGTTTGATTCTTATATGGCCCCCAAACCCCAAGTCATTGAGCTTTTTATTATAATTTGCTGTCTCTTGGATTAGAGTCTTGATATGTTATATATGCTTTCTTAAAAGATTAAGGTCTTATAGTATTAGTTCAGATTTTAGGTTATGATTCATGATTACTAAGAATTAATTTTGGAAGTAATTTTAAGGTATATGTTGATATACACAATTTTTTGTGTGTATCTGTGAGAGGCATTTAACAGGAGCGTCCATTGTACAATTAAGTCTGTACAAAGGGGGACTTGCTTGGGATTTGGGTCAAAGGATCAAGGTGTGACTCTAGCAGTATAATTTCATAGCTGTGGGTTCTTGGGTAAAGTTACTTAAAGCCTTTTGAACTTCGTACATAAGTGATCAAGAATATCTTACTTCACAAGATTTTAAGGAAGATTAAATGGGGTTATAAAGAGAATTAATGTATGAAAAAGACTGGTAAAATGTTTAACTGATTTTTATGTGTCTATCGTCATTTGCTTCTTTAGATTCCCCACCCCTCACTTTCTTTCCCCCAAAAAAGATTTGTTGTGTCCTCATAGTTTCTGCTGTTATACTAACTCTGTCAGGATGGACTGACTGTCAAAAGACAGTGACAGTATCACCTACAGCTTGTTTCAGAGTCAGGGGAAGGGTGAAACTCATTGAGAAGCAAGTTAATTTTCTACCAGTCCCTGGGGACAAGGAGTGGGTCTGTTGGTCATGACGAGGCAGCATGAACCTGGAACCAGGCTTAGTGTTGACTAGGAGTCAAACACTTTTGAGTCTGGGGGAAAGTGGGTCATTTTAGTTGAGTAAGTCCTTGGGGAAGACAGGAAGAGAATTCATCTTCTACTAGCCTGTACATTTCCTATACACTTTGTTGCTGAACCACCAAACCTCATCCAGGTCAATAAAGATGAGATGTCTGAGTAACTTCTACTACTTGGGCCACAACTTGCCAAGGCGCTACACTCATTGTATTGAACCATTTTAATCAAGTCAACTAATTTCTTTCTGTTCCAGGAAATCTGTGTTATTTCTTAGATAATGTCCTTTCCTCTGTTATCTTTATTCTTTCTTTTGAAATCTTTATTAATTAAATATGATATCATTTTTTTTTCTTTTTCCGCTTTCTGAGCGATTTGTTCAACTTTGTCTTCTGATCTTTCTATTTATTTATTTACCCCGAGTCCTGGGACTTGATTCCAGGTGTGTGGGCTTTATAGCCTATACCTTAGCAGCGTGAATCAGAGGGGTGCGCCTACTTTTCTTTTTTTTCTGTATATGTGAATATTATTTTTCCCATGGCCTTCTATTCCTGCTTAGTGACTAAAATAGGTTTAAAAAAAATCTCTCTGGAGATGTTAATTATAGATTGTTTTTTGGGGGGTTAGCTTTTAAAAAAAATTCCTTGTATTACTTCTAGTTTTGAGGGATTTCCCCCCCCACCCCCGTATATATTGATCTCTGTCTTACATGTTGATTGGAGACTTTCTAGAAATACCTGGTTATCTTTTATTGTTTATATTTTAAAATGAGGCAGTAAAAAGCTGATTGGAAACTATATATTCACATGCAGAGCTTGAGAGTTGCTACAGTGGACCTCACTGACTACTCAGAGTATTTCTTTAGTTGGGGATTACCAAATACAAGTAACATTTTTTTCATTCGTTCATTAATTTTTTTTAGCCTATTTCCATAAGTAAAATTCCTTAATCTCTTGCCTTGTAATCTTAATCTCTCTCCTGGTTTCAGTGTCCCTTTTAGGATTTTGAGAGCTGACTAGGGAAAAGGAGACTAGAGGTTTTGCATTGTTCAGAATGCCAGCTTTCACTGACTGCCCTTCTTTTAGAAAGGTATTTCATCTTGGTGTGCTCTGGTGGTCTAGTGGATGGATTCACCACCTCCAGCTAGAGCAGGCCATGTACATCCCAGGGACCTGGGTTTGTGTCCCGAAGTCAAGGAAGGCAACCAAGATGAAAAACTAAGTAAAATGAATGAAATGCTAAAAAAGAAAGAAGGTACTTCATCTTTACTTCATGAATCAGGATTTCTAGTTCACCTCAAAATAAATATAAGACAATTAAAGAATGGGTGAATGAAATTAAATGAGGATATTTCTGAAAATCCATTGAAAACTAAAATTAATGTCAGTACTCTTCTTATTAACAAAAGGACCATCTTGAACTATAGCAATTAACTTATAGCATCTGTTTATGTATTTAATAATCTTATTGTACTTTATACAGCTCCTCCCACCTTTAGAGCAGAATGTTTAATTTTTAGTGACATTTTCAAAGGCATATTGACAAACTGAAAGAGGGTGGTTAGGATAGTCACGTATCTTGGGAAGAGCTTGACAAATGATGGCCTATGGTCAAATCCAGCCATCACTCTGTTTTTATACATCAAACTAATTGGAACACAGTCATACCCATTCCTTTACATATTCTCCGTGACTGCTTTCTGGCAGGAAATACAGTTAAGTAGCTGTGACAGGATATATGGGGGCAAAACCTAAAATATTTACTCCCTGGATCTGTACAAAAATGTTTGCTAACCTCTGATCTGCAGGCCACATTCTATGTCAGGTGCTTGAAGAAAGTGGAGTTTAGTGGGAACACAAGATAAAAGAGCTATATAATAATTAATAAGAATAGCGTCTGATATTTATTGAGTGTTTACATGTCCTGACACTTGTAGGCACACATTATCATATTTGATGGTATTAAGGATCATCTCTTTGACTAGTTTATGCATTCCTCAATGTCAGGTTCATTGTTCCACATTTAAAGCTCCAGAATCTAGCAGGTATGCACTTTGGGTGAATGTTGAACTGCATGAGCAGTGCAATCATGCAGAAAAGATGAACATGCCTTCTTGGGGATCAGAAGAAGTTACAGGGAAGAAGCAGGTTTCAGATCATCAAGCTAATGTACCCCCGAGTAATATCTGTTAGTGAGATAATCACCCTGAGAGGGACACACCAGAGTCTGGCCATCCTCCTAATTGCTTACGGATTTTACACAGGGATTTCTCACTTTGAGTGGCAAGCGCACTAAATAAAATCTTAACTCCTAGGATTCTATCATTCACACTAGGGGAGAGAGAGGCTTATAGGTGCTAATGTTCGCTTTCCACTGTATCACACTGCTTCCCTTAGAATTTCTACAAAAAGAGCCATGAGGAGATTGTAGTGGAAAGGACATCACTGTGAGCATCAAGAGGTTTGGGGTCTGATTCCACTCTGCAGCTAATTTAATGAATGAACCTAGCAAGCCTCTTAATCTGTAGGGTGTACGTGTCCTCAGTTGAGGGACTGGGCTTGTTAATCTCAAAATTCTCTTTCTGCTCTAAAACAGATTTATCCAAGGATTAGCAGGGCCTTGCCTATCGAGAGGACGGGGCATATAGTTCAAGCAAGATGCTGCCCTATCATGTGTTGTCAGAGTACTGAGCATCCGCTTTTCACAATATTTTGTTCCCCTCCTGAGCCCATCCAAGTTTCAGCCACTCAGTTCCATCCTCATTTGTGCCCCTGTTTCTGTCCTTCTTACATGGGACATTAGGTTTAAGCAGGCTGTAGGCTTAGCCCCTGCACTATGGTGAAAGCAAGCTCACTCTTGTCATGTTTGGCTCATTTGGCTGGTGAAGAACTTGGAGCTTTTCAGCTCTTGAAAGAAAGGTTGGGGATATTAGCATTGACCTCAGAAAGGTGGTTGGGCCTCCATTATTTAGGGCACTAGATGTGGAAAGCTCATATTTCTCATGAGGGAACATTTTATTCTTGATAGCAGCAGGTCCAACTCCCAGAATGAGCCATCTACTCATTTGTTTATTCAAGGTCTTTAACTAAGGAACCGAAATTCTTGGAAAAGTTGTAAGATTCACCCTGAAGCAGATCCTCGTGTAAATATTAACAAAGATTGTTAAAAGCCTTTCCCCACATTCCACTGAAATAGACATCGACTAACATTTGTGGTCTCCAGTTACCTCTGGGCTTTTGTTTGAACTCTCAACTCTTTTGAAATTTCACTTGAAATTAAGGACTTTACTATAAACAATTTCATAGGGACCCACATTCCACACGACCTTTGACCACGTATCTCTTATTAACTCCCAACAGCCTTGAGACCTGCAGAGTCATGATAAGAGCTCCTTTCAACCCCAGGCACGTCAGTATGTGTTGCCAGCTTCCAATTGATTCTCATCCAGAAGATTAGCAAGGCCGCCACATGGTGTTCTTTCATTTTTTCACAAAACGTTGTTGCTTGCATTATAGCTAGGACTTGATGTGGTGGCATTAGTTCCAAATCTGCAGAATGGTACTCTTAATTCTGCTTGGGTGGAGAGCAACTTGAACTCTCAGCAGAAGCCTTTTATTTTGGGAATGCTGTCCTTTGTCATCATTTCTATAAAGAATATCAGTCAGTTGTTAAAGAATTTTATTTCTCTCCAGAAAAAATTTTTTTTTCTCTTTTTTCACATTGAGGAACCCTGATTTCCCATCTTTGGTGAATAATTTCTCATATTGATTTAGTGGCCGAATATGCTCCCAGACATGTTTTAATTATTCATTAAGAAGCTAAAATTGGATCCTGGTTAGATGCCCCTGGTGAAGACTTTCCCAAGTTTTTTATTCAAATGCATTGAGATAAAGAAAAAAAATAATCATTTAAACACAAAAAATAAAAACCATGGATAGCATAATTTAAAACTTTGGGAAGAAATTCTTTTAACTACAAAGCAAGATTGGGACAAACTACCCAATTCTCGTTCTGTGGCATACCAAGTTGGCTTCACTACATGACACAGAAACCTCTGGAAATCAGCATTGCTCATTTCGGTTTGCTTCAGTTACTCCTCTTCCTTATCAAGAATACTGGGCAGGTGGGTTTTTATCCAGACAGGTTAACTGTGAGGTTTGTATCAATATAAACCTATCTATAAATATAAAATATATAAATATGTAATATATACATATAAAATATAAATAAACGTTATTTATATATAAAATAATGTCCTTTTATTTTATATCTAAATAATTAAAATTCTTGAACACAACTTGAATTCTCAGAAAATAAGATCACCTTTGGCTGAGTCAGTAAACCAGTGGAGGTTTATTGCATTTCCCAGGGAAAATTTCTTGAAGTAAAGCTGCTCATCTTTAAGTTGAGTCAGAAACAAACAACAAAACCAAAAGAACAGCAAACCACAACCACCACCAGGCTGGGGATTACAGATTTCTATATACATACCAGGAACCAGACAGTGTTGGTGTGGCAAAATAGAAGAACCCCAGGAGAAGAGAAGTGTGTTGGAGGAGGTGACCCTGGAAGTCAGGGCTTGGACTCAATGTTACGTGTCTAATAAACATAGGGGAGCCCTGTCAACTTTCCTGTCTTTTGATACACACAAAATATGAATAGATTTCATTTTGCTCAAAGACAAATAAGGAGGGGGGAAAACACATGGAAAAAAAACTTTAGTGAAAGGAAGAAAGAATAATTGCTATATCCAGAACAAGAGTACAGCTCTGAAATTATTTACTGGAGGATCCAGAAAATACATAGATGTTAAAAAGTGGAGTGTCATCAATCTGTTTATCTATTTACTTTCCTATTTATGATATGGATAGGAAGAAGATATTTAAACTAATGGAGGAAAAGCAATAATTAAAGATATAACAGGAAAAATTCATGAACAGAAGTAAGACCCGTATTGAAAAAAATCATTGTGTTCCAGACAAGTCTATGCACAAAGGCACACACAATGATGTATCCTGGCAACAATTTTAATTCATAAGGATAAGAAAAAATGTTCACAAGCATCTAAGCAGAAGAAACAGACTACCTAAAAAAATAACAAAAATCTGGCTTTTACTGTGAGAACTTAAATTTGGAAGAAAATGGAATATTACACACAGAGTTTTGAGAATCAAAGTTTATAACGTGTTACTTTTATACCCAGCCTAGTCATCTTGAACCTGTGAAATAACAAAAAGGCATCTCAGATATGCAAGGACTCAGAAATATGTGCCCTCCTTGAAAACAATTCTTTGAGAGAAAAATCTAAAATGGAAAACTTAGGCTAGAAAATGATGAAACCAAGTAAAGAGATATGTTCAAATAGTTGTTTATCAAATCTTTTTCGTTTTTAAAATTTGCTGTTTAGAGAAAATCTTCCTTGAAAGCTCAAAGCATAAAGCAGTTACCATTATCATCCTCTGGTTAAAGAAGGTATGAATACAAAGAGATCTACCCACAGATAAGCCATATGTCCATTCAAAACTCCCAAAGAATAAAGCGTGAAAACCAGTGTTCAAAAACAATTACTGAATAAGAGAAATAATTAGCAAAACCAAAAGATGAAATGAAAGATGGAAAGATTGGTACAACTATTAATGTTCCTATTTATATAGTGTGGAGTCAATCCGTACTGTATCTTTGAAAACAATAGTAATGTTAGTTTCTTACACTTTCTCTTAGATTGTTTTCTTAATTTTAAAATGATCTTTTCGGAAATGATATAGAATAATAAAGCTAAATTTCAACTTTAAAAGTAATTACTGTGAATATATCTATAGAACTGAATGCAGATGTCAGGAGGATTATCCAAGTGATTTATAATTGATCAATTTCTTTGAATATAATCTGTATATAGAACTTCATTAATAGTAGGAATTTATAAACTGATGGGAATACTATGAAGATTCTGTGAGGGCATGAACAGAGCAAAGTAAAAGATAGCAATTTTATAATTTACTCTGACAGAGAGGAGAGGCTTTTGAAAAACTAAAGTAATTATTAGAATTTTTAAAAAGAAGATAGTGTGTGATAAACCTGATACAAAGCAGCAAGGACAAATGAAAGCAGAAAATAAGATGCCTGCCTGCTCACCTTTATTCCTGCCTGTACCTTTCCTTAAAAAAAGAAAAAAAAAAGAAAAATTGTTGACAGATTATGTTGAAAATAGGAAAAATGGAATCTTTTCTATTTTCATTTCTATTCTTGAATATCTTTATAGTCTCTTTATCTTCTATATATTTCTATTTGTATATATTAAATTTTCCTTTATGGAAATTCATTGTCCATTAGCTCTGAAAGAAAAAAAAACTTTACAAATATCTATAAATATACTTTATAAACATAATGCCAATAGCAAAATGATACAAATTACATTCTTGGCCACATATACTGAAACTAAAAATTAACAATTTCACTTAAATAACAAAAATTTGACCATCTGAGAAGCATTAAAAATATGATCAAAATGGTACCTGTTGTAAACAGGAAAATAAGAGTGCACTTCAGATAGCAGACACTTAGAAGAAGTTTATGAAAATTTTAGGCTTAGCTTTCTCCAATTATAATTTTACTAAATTTTTTGTATTGAGGTACACTTTCCATGCAACAGAGTATGCAGATATTAAATATAATTTAATGTATTTTCACAATTTTTGTGCCTGTAGTGTATATTTAACTTTATAAAAAATGGACAGAAATTGTCAATAGTAGTTGCTAGGATGTATTAGCAGTGAATGGGAGTTTCAGCTACTCTACATCTTTGCCAGCATTTTCTATTTACTTGCCTTTTAAAAAAATTAGTGAGTGTGACATGGAATCCCATTATGGTTTTAATGTAGGTTTTCCCTGATGACTAATGATGTTAAGCAACATTATTTAAAAGACTCAATTTGAATTAATTTTATTATTGATTTATAGGAGTTTTAGAATGCATTTTTTAATATAAACTTTCCCAGATGTATTGTTGTAAATATTTTGTCATAGCTTCCATTTTCATTTAAGTGTCATTTGATAAGGAGAAATTTTTATTTTTAAAAGTCCAATTTACTAATATTGTATGATTAAAGTTTTGTGTCTTGCGTGTTCTTCTATGCCAAAATTGTGAAGTTACTCTTCTTTAGTTCCTTCTAGAAAGTTTATTTCTTTGCCTTTCATATTTAAGTGTGCTATCTATTTCATATTAATTTTTAAATTTTGTGCAAGGTAGGATTTGATGTTCATTTTTCCCCTATTACAGATATTTAGTTGCTTTAGCATACTCCTAAAGATTTTCCTTACCCCAGTGATTTGCCTTGAACCTTTGTTGAAAATGAGTTGACCACCTATGTATGGGTCTATTTATGGATTCTCTTCTGATGCATCGATTTTTTTTTTCCCATTCAGTACTAATGCATTTACTCTTGAATACTGTAGCTTTATCTTGATATCAGATATTGTAATTTCTCTGACTTTGCTCTACTTTTCCAAGATTATTTTAACTATTTTAGGTTTGCTGCAGTTCCATAAAACTTTTAAATCAAACTGTCAATTTATTAAACATAAACACACACACAAATTGAAGACACTTGTTGAGTTTTTATTAGAATTGCATTAATTGGTTATCAATGTGGAGAGAATTACATGTTTTCAATAGTGAATCTGCCAAACTATGAACATGATTTATCTTTCTATACATTTAGTTCTTCCTTAATTTCTCTTAGGTATATTTTAAGCATTCAGTATAGGGGTCTTACACATTTTTTACCATTATGTGCTTTCGATACTATTGCAATGATTTAACTTCATCTCCAATTTCTATTAAATAGAAATACATTGCTTTTATTGATTTTTATTTACTTTGTTATATGTAAGTGCTCTCACTCTCTGTATATTTAGTTTTATACTGTGGCCATGCTAGATTTACTTCCTTGTCCTAAGTGCCTTGTTTGAGAGGGGGGGGTCTTATTTCTTAGAATTTTCTGCATATACAATCGTGTTAGCTACAAATAAATATATTATATATATATATATATCAATGCAATTGCATATAGTTTCTTATTTTTCGATGTCAGCCAAATGTTTAGCTTGAGCCTTCACATTCAAAGTCTAAAATCTCTGTTCATCTCTTGTTTCCATCATCAGCTTTGTTTAACATCATGGTGACGTACTGTATTTCATTTCTTTTCTTCTGCACATAGCCACTATTTACCTTTAGAGCTGACAATTTGATTTGAAAGCATATGGAAGTGGTTCACTTGCTCCTTCTCCTGCATTAAACTGGCACTAGCCCCACCTCAACTGAAGTACATATATCTGGATGATAATTAACGTCTCTGAAAGTCAGCCAGCATTGGTCACACTCTCATTTCTAGTTTTGGATGTTCCATTATCTATTATCTAAGAAATGTCTTAATTTCTACTGCCTTTGATTGTACTGTCTTGTATGAGGCAGAAAAAAACATTGCATATACAAACATTTTCATTTAAGTATTTCTATGATTTTAAATCACATTTTAAGTGGAAATGCAAAAAATATTTCAAGCTACAGTTTGACTCCATAATGGACTATCAATGCAAATAACTCATCTGAGGTAACAATCGGATGAGCACACCTACCATGTATGGCTAATATGACATACTAGGTCTCTAATTACTCCTCTACTTGGCCATTGACAAATAAATGTCTTTGAAATCTATTCTAAAATGCATTAAAATATCATAAAAGTTAAAACTGAAAATAACGCTAGTGAATTATAAAATGGAAACATTGCTGAATTGCTCAATAAATTAAAGCACTGTTTTTAAAGAAACAATAAAGTTGCACAGTTGGCACAGAAAGTGCTAAAGATGGATAAGTTACACAAATGCATAAATTCCTTATCTGCCATCTTTGCTTCTCATTCTAATTGGCTTTATTCTCTCATTCTTGATTTTTTTTTCCAATAGGCTTGACACATAGCTACTAACAGCTTCCAGGCTCATATTCCAACTTTGCTTTTAGAGAGGCACTCAGTCTCTTTTGCAAGCTCTGGTTTGAAAAATCCTAGGAAGAATTCTGACTGACCTGGCTTGTTACATGCCCATCACTTGGTCCAACAACTGGATGCACGTGTGAATGTGTATGCATATGAGTACACTAAGATCATTAGCCCTAACTGGAACCATATTAGTAGTAGTAGTATTATCATTGTCATTATTATTATTATAGGTGTAGTTCACTGAAAGAAGAGGTGTGCTCTTCTTAAGTAAGTCTCAGGCAAAGACCAAAACCCAAGAACCCACACCTTCTAACGTCATAAGCCCATAACTCACACATAATGTCCATAAATAAGTTATGCATTTGAATAATTTACCTATCTTAATATTCTCTCTTGTAACTCTCTCTAGGACTGTAATCACAAAATGGGTGGAAAATCACTGCCTCAACTACTTTATATAGTACCTAGTCATTGCCAGGAGCAAAGTTCATTTCTTGACTTGTCCGACTTGTTCTCTATACAAGTTGTCGTCTTCCCATCACCCTTCTTATTGAAAAAGAAGAACTGTTCATGCTCTCTCCCTTCCCTTTCACATATTCATGTATTTCAATTAGACTCCCACACTCCCTCTTCTACTGGGACTATTCTCATAAAGGCTGACAGTAGATTCTAAGTGTCCAATTTTATGGTCTCTTCTCAGTTTTATCCTACATGATTTTTTCTTAAGTTGAATTGTAGGCAGGAATGAAGGTGAGTTGGCAGGCAGGCAGGAAGAGAGAGGAGGAGGGAGCATTTTATCTATTTTTTATTTGGTTATTACCCTAGGCTACAGGTGGTAAGCCCAGGTCCTTAGCATGTTTGTGGACTACATCCAGCAGAGCCAATCACTGGGCCACCAGGGTGTGCCTACATGACTTTCTTTTCTTTTTAAGTAGCTGTCTGTTAATATACTGATAACTTTCTGATCCCTGTGATCACTGCTCCTCAATCCATGTTGCTGACTCAATTATCGTTTCGGCCTTAGCCTCAGAATCTGTGCTCAGATTTCCCTTCTCACTCTCCACTTCTGCCATGTCATGTGTGCCTCCATGGTTCTGCTTATCTCCGTAGCTATGTGGCTTCCATGTCTGTACTATTAATCCCATTCTGCTAATTACCTTCTGGAAGTCTTCATATAATGTCCTGATTCTACAATTTGAGTGTTGATTTTGTTTTTATTCACATCACACCTTAATCCTAATGGAATCTCAGAAGATTCAAGTAACCATTTTTATTTCCCATTGAAATCTTACTCCATCTTTAAGATTAAACTGAGAGTTGCCTTTGCCAGTAAGCCTCTCCTCATTCTTACAATCTAGTAAATTGATATTGGGATATTATGTCACTTCAATTTGCATCATGGTCATAGAGTTCATTTTTAATACCTATGACTGCATCTTCTGTGATTTGAGAGTTACTTGAAGGCAAACTTTTAATCCTTCTCTCTTCACCTGTCCAACGTGGAGAATAAAAACTTACTGACAGGAAGTGTTCAGAAACTGTTCTAATTCGGGCCTCTCTGAATTGAACTAGAACAAGAGGGCAGGGCTTGATGTATCAGATAGGTAATTTTAAAGCAAATAAAAGAGAAGAGTTCTTTTACACAGCAGGGAGTAAACTTATTACTCATCTAGGTATAAGAATACAGAAGATGAAAATACACATAGATTCTTCAAGAATTTAACCAAACTTAAAATTAAGATTAGCAAGATGCATAATGTGTTACCAGGGTAAAAGAAGGATGTGCTTACCTCTCAAGTGTAAGCAATTGACAATGACCATTTTTCTCATGACGTCGAGGCTCACACAGGACATCTAGTCAACCTCAGATTTGGCAACAGTTCAAGGATTCTGTTGAATTTAGATCACTAAGCTGGCTAATACATGCTTCCACTTCACTGCAAGCTCTGGAGACACAAACGCTATCCACACCCCAGAATGAATCCAAGCTGAGGTTCAGCACAATTAGTTATTTGTTTCTTCTAACATCTGAACCTTGTGAGATTCAGCCACCTCCTGGGAACCAGCCGTCTGCCAACAAGGCATGAATAAAACAGAGAAGGTTCCAGCTGGCATCACCTGCTGTGTTTTGCCTTATTTCTCTACACACATTTCTAGACTTCTGAAATCCAGGGGCCTCTCTCAAAAGGACTCATGCCACATGGGTTGAGTCTCTGAGCCCTTGATTCTGTTGGTGAATTTTTTATTTTTGAGTCTTAGTCTGACTCAGTATTAGACAATGGATCTGGGCCTATAATCCTCAGATTCTCACATGGACCTGACCTTAGCTTCCCTTACAATGAAACACTTTCCAGGTAGCTTCTTGGATATTATTCAGCTTCAGATCATATATGATCTCTGTTTAAAAACTTATCTTTTCTGAGTGCTTATACTCTGAAAGATTTCTCTCTTGTCCTATAATATGGCTGTTTGGGTTCATTTTCACAATGCAGCTGAAGGCATTGGTATTCTTGAGGTCACATGGTATCTCTCTGCCCTTATACAGGTGACCCTTCTCATTTGCACTGCCATTGTCTTAGGTTAGCCTACTGTGGCACCTTGCTCTTTTAGTGACCATCAAAGTAATAGTGATTAAATGCCTGGATTCTAGAGTCAGATGACGGACTTACATCCTGAGTCTGCCATTTACTAGCCAGGTGGCATTGGGTAAGCCATGATTTCTTTGTACCTTGGTTTTCCCTTTGGGAAACTAGAGATCATACTTATACCTACCTCCCCAGGCTACTGGGGTGAGTAAATAAGTTAGTATGTAGCATATGAAGTGTAAAGAGCAGCACTTTTCTTATATAGGAGCTGCAAAAGTTATCAGTTTTTATTATTATACTTCATAAGACACTACTCTGCACAGAACATCAGGTCAATTTTTGAATAAAATCACAGTTATGTTTTTAGCTTTTCTCATTGTTGGGGAAAACATTAAAGGTAACATTTATAGGTAGGATGCATTTGAGAGAAATTCAGTAAAGAAGAGGTTTTATAAGTATAGGTAATCCTCAGATTGTAGAGGTAGATGAACTTTTAACATATGGCAAAGTTGTTGGACGTTTTGATGGTGACATGCGAGAACCTTTGATGGTTACAGCTTAAGATGGAGAATGACAATGAACTGAAACTGAAGGATTAAAATATTTAGGAACTGCGTCACTCATTTAATCTCATTTGCTCTAGAGAATCTGAGTTTCATTCAGTCATTAACAAATTTTAGTGGACTTTTACTACTAGATGCTAGGTATTTGCTAGGTTCTAGGGATACAGGGATGAGTACTATTGATGCAGTTTGTGACTTGATGGAGTTTATGATCCAGAAGGGAAAAGACAAAATTAAAATAAGCAGCTATAACAAATCACAAATGCTGCAGAAGGAATTCTCCATTCATTTCACTCATTCCACTTCACCCTGGAGGAGTTTGTAGTGTGGGTAGGATTGCTTCTACTCCTAATTCCAGGAATAGGACCTAGTTAAGGTAAGCCAGTTGTTTTTAACTCAGATGCGCATTACGATTACTTGGAAAATTTAACAAAATTCAAGACACCAGCATCACCCTGAGAGACTAACTGATGTGGAGTGGAGTCTGAGAATTGGTAGTGTTTACATACATAGTGCTGAGCTGGTGAGCAGCTAAGGCTAAGACCACTGGTCTGTTCAGGCTGAGTATTCTTACCCCTCTTGCTGGGATGTTTTGTTCTGGAGATGAAGAGCATAGACTCACACCAGAGACCACAGTGCATCATATACACCCCTTGGTTGAGACTGCTTTTAGGGAACTCATCAGAGAGAAACTTTCTATTTGATGATTCTCAGAAGTGGCATTTGCTTTTCCCCATGGAATGGTTATTATAACCAGCTTATAAGTCCAGCTCATGGAGTCAAACATAAACAGGAGAATAGGAGAGAAATGGAGCTGGACCCGTGAGCAAAGCTTGCTTGATGCCTCGCTCCCTCTGTGCTTTTCTAGTCACACACGCCAAACAGTCCCTCTTGAATGTTCAAGTCAGGTTGAGTTAGATTTGCTACTATTTGAGACTATAGTGTAATAGTAAATCCATCCTAACTGATGGAAGAGATATATTTAAGCAAATTCAGGGTGCTTAACACTGAGAAACAACCAGGAAAAAGATTAAGTGCTGGAGAGGAAAAAGACACCCTGCTTGTAATTAGGGGACAGCATGACATACTGGAAAGTGTACGGACATTAGAGTTGGACATACCTGAATTTAAAGTCTAGTTCTACCACTTACTGGCTGCCAGACCTCTTGTTTCCTCATCTTTATCTTGAGGGTATTAATAGAACATGTAGGATTGCAATGAGGTTTAATTGAGGTTAATTATGAAACTGGCAAAGCCCAGGGCCTATTGGTACATTGTAGATACTCAAAACATGAGAGTTACTGTTTTTGTAGTGATAGCTGCTATCTAAAAAGTGGTCATAAAAAGTACCAGGTCTAGGTTTAAGAACTGAATGACAGATACTATGCTTCCTATGACTACAGTCAATTGGAGACATCTCATCAGGCTTCTATCTGATTGGTTATAGACATTATTACAAATAGTAGAATAAGAAGGAAGGGATAAAATTTCAACAAAAGCTTCTATGCTTTAAAGAGCTATTTTTATTAGGCAGAATGATCTGGGAAGATTGTCCTTTTCATTGTAGCAATTCTGTGTTCTATACAGGAATCCCCGTTGTTCACGTACCATGGAAACACTGTCTTCCCTACACATCGCTGGAGAAACACAGTCCATGTTTTCTGTCCGTTTCCTTTCTTCTGAGTCATCAGAGGTGGCCTGAGCAAAGTAAGTGACAAGACAATCAGAAGCGTTCCTACTCTCTACCTCTATCATTTTCTAATCCTGTCTCCATAGAAATATATTCTAGTTGCCTTGAATGAATTTAGAAAATAATCTGGTGTCTGATGTAGACTGGGGAACCACACTATTCTTCTTATAGTTTTGTTCTTAAGATGAATTTCTTCTATAGAAGACTATAAAATCTACTGTATACTGATTATTTACTAATCTGAATTTTAGAAGACCTACTTTCTTTGCTTCACTCCTAGATATGTGGATAGTGTACTTTACAAAACCAATGGCCTAAACTTTTCACCTGGAGTTCGTCGCCGGTGTTCAGTGTTGGGGTTAATGAAGGGGCAGGTGTCTAGAGCTTCCTCCTGCATTCTGGGTCAGTGTCCATGTCTACACATCCAGCTGTTGGGATTCTTCTGCAACTTAAAGCAAACTTAAATATGAGTGGCCAAGTATAGATAACACTTTTTAAAACTGAGTTTAATTTTAATCTGTCATTATGTGACTTAACTTTTAATTACATTTTTTTTCTTTGCTCTAAGAACATGGTCATATTTTCTCAAATTTAGGCAGGAGGGCTTAACTTTTTTTTAAGAGAGTTTCCCCTTTCTGTCTCCTAGCACCCAGGTACAATCATGTGTGCTTTGTAATTTAATTTTTTTTAGGGATACGAACGCATTCTTTCAGGTAGGCTTTCTTAACATCAACTTGACTTTTATGCTGAAGGACTTTTATGTATAAGATTACCAGAGAAGGCACAAACGTCATGATTGTCATTCTCCAGTCAGATTAAACTTACACCTGGGGAACCATCTTCAGGTTATTCCTTTCCATTTCACATGTCTGCTCTAGGGGGAAAGGCAGGGACATAGGGTTCAAGAGCCTGCTTTGCAATTCATCTTTGTGTTACAGGGTAGCTGCTTAACATTTCTGAAACCTAGTTTTCTCATCGGCAGCATGGACAATAACTAAGATGATTATGAATGTGAACTAGAAAATATGTAAAGCACCTTGTGTGGCCCCTGTACATAATGAGTACTCAGTAAATTTTAATTCCCTCCTGTTTCTTACTCTTGTGAGGTTTAGAATTGGGGTAAAATTATTTGTGCAAACTACTCATTATTATAATTTAATTACTCTGACAGCTTGTAATATGCTTCAAACCTTAGTCTCAGAAGAATGATGCTTAATTTTTCTTGGGCTTAAATATCAAGTTCACTGCATATATTATTTGCACCAGAATACGGAAAGAACTGGCAGTTAGGCATTCACAGCTATTATCAGCTCTCTTTGATAAGACAGGGAGGGTGGCAGGGGCTCCCAGAAAATGTGGAATGAGAAAAATATTCCAAATTTCTGAAGGAAGAACAAAATATGTACCCCCATTCCAATTCCACCAAGTGAGAGAATGTAGCTTGCCTGCAAGCCTGGAAAAATTCTAAAAAATGCAACAATACTCAGGATTTGTAGCATTTAGGAAGGAGATGGTAATTGTTAGAAATTAACGTGATTTCACAGTTTCCTTTCTCTTTTAAATGATTATAAGTCCTGTGGGTCACATTAATATTGTAGACAGTGTGTTTTGATGTAACAAAACATTTAAGACAATTCTTATGATATCCTTGTGGCTAAGATACTTAAAGAAATGCATCTGGATGGTCTATCTTCCATCTTTATCTTTGTTTTAAAAAGATTTTTGGCAGCTTTATTTTAAATTCAATAATATGAGACAAAAATAAAGAAGTAAGGGAAATTCTGGTAAAGGAAAAAGGTTAGGGAAAATTAGACAAAACCATGAAAGTGTGGTTGGTCCATAAAATGTATGCTGTGAGATTCTGTCATTTCTATACTTTATCAGCTTTCTATAGGTGGTTAACAAATTTTACTGTAGGCTTCCTAACAGTCTAATAAAAGAAGAAGCAGCCTAAATAAAAGTGTCGATGAGAAAGAAAAACAGTACTGGGAACAGAGAGAAACTTCTGTGGGTTCTTGTAAAGAGGACATATGTCATATAGTAAACCATCTGCTCAGTGTATCCTTACATTAAATGCAATGGTGAGTTTCAAGGACTGCTTATTATGAAATATTTTTGTGTAGCCCAAAGCACTATTGTGTAAAGAAAATGCTATGGAATTCAGAGCTAGGGTCCTGAAAATGCCATTAGGATTGCAACTGTCTGGTAGTTAGGGGAACACCTTTACCAGTAAGCTCTTATCTGACAGCTTATTTATATAATTTCTCCAAAGATCATTGATTAAAGGATTGATGTCCCTGCTGCTCTGCTCTATCCTTGGTTACCCAAAACTTCATGCTTTTGGAGAATAAGAATTGTGTGTGGTAGGGATACTCAGTGGATATAGTGAAATGGACTTCATATCCAGAACATTAGGCTAAAGTCTACGAAATAAATTTCAACAGCTATAAGTATGCAAAATGGTGGATTTAGGTTGCAGCAAGTTCTTGAGTTACAGAAGCAGGGAGCACCCAGAAACCCATGAAGACTATCTGAAAAGGGTTACAGGAGCTTCCAGTCAGGTGGACCAGTAGTGTGACATGGCTTCCAAGAAAGCTGAAGTTGCATTGGCAGAAGAACTGTGCCTGCAGAGTTCTGTCATATGCTGCCCTGACCCAATCATATCTGGGGCCTTGAGGTAAGTCTTTTTAAAAAATACGTATTTATTCAAAGGAGAGTGTCCGGGAGACTGAGTTATCTAAAGAAAAATTTAGAGAAAGTGCGGATGCTTGTTCTAGAAATGAGAAGACAAAATAAAATGAAGTCTGCTTTAGTTAAGGAGTTGTTATTTGGATAAGAGAATAATTTCTGGATTAATCTAGAAGGAAATATAAAAACCTGGTGATTGATTATATAGGAATATATTGAAGAAAATATTCTAATGATGAGAGCCAAAAAAACCAAAAGGGTCTTTCTTATGAGTGGTGAGCTTCCCATCACAGGGAGAAGTCAAGGAGAGTGGATAGTTGCCATGAATGTCATGGAATGTCAGGAATGCCAGGAATGTTTGATGAGGCTAACAGATTGTTCTAGGTGACCTTCGATTTCCCTTTTG
This sequence comes from Solenodon paradoxus, assembly GCA_004363575.1. NCBI lineage: Eukaryota > Metazoa > Chordata > Mammalia > Eulipotyphla > Solenodontidae > Solenodon > Solenodon paradoxus. The sequence continues at coordinate 299,692 of RJWH01000111.1, read as the reverse complement.
TCTCTGAGATTTTATGCATCTTTTTCTGAAACGGCAGAAATTTCAACAGTTAAAAAAATCCACAAGTTATTTAAGGAAGAAAATCAATCTAGTCTCAGACTATTGTTAGTGCCTCAGAAGATCTGCCCCCAAATGACTAAGTTAAAATAACACAAGCAGAAGATGATGAATCATGTTGCTTTTCCTAATGGTCTGTAATGTGCAAAGCCCAAGATCACAGCTGCCACTCTGAGTGACTACGTGGGGAGGAGGAACTAAATTATGGTAGGTATAGCCCTGTAATGTTCCCAGTTGGTAGCTTGTGTGTATGTGATTACCTAGTATTCCTTACCAGCTGTTTTTTAACATTAGTCATACTGATTTAAAACAACCACCCTCTTTTCATTTATCTCAATAACACTGTTCTTTTGGGAGGAGTAAGACATTTCATTTAAAAGTAGAAGCTTTTCTTAGTTCTAAGTGCTCATGATGTGATTGTGTATGTTTGTGTCTGTGTATGTATGTACATACCATGTAGATATGTATGTATGACCCAGTCCATCCATCCATCCATCTTTCACAGGGTCGTTGTGAGTCTTAGGTGATGTAGTTATTGAAGTTCCATTCTTCCTTCTTATTATTGCTCCTGAGGTTAAGCAGAGACAGAGGTGTGGGGAAATCAATCTCCTCTTCCAGACCAGAATAAAGGAAGACTTTGGGAGTGGGCAAACTTTTGGAGGGAGTCCATAGAAGATGAACAGCCAGGACAAATGGCCCCCCACTGCCTCTCAGTGTTCCCAGTGTGCGGGGACTTAGGTGGAGTTTCTTTCTTGGTGTTCCTGGGATTTGAAAAGCAAAACTTTGAGGTGTACTGATTGATAACAGGAATATGATGGTATCAAGTCAGGAATGGGATTGGGTCACCAAAGGTAAGCAGACTCAGAGACTGGAAAGAACAAGAGACCAGAGCAGTTTCATCCAGGAGCAGAGGACAAGACCCTGAAGTTTAAGTCCAAGGTAACTAGATATTAGAAACTAGAAAAAAAAAAAAAAAAGTCACGTGAAGACTATCCATAAAGATTCTGCTAGAGTTCGTTGACTTCACAGGCTAATTTTATGTCTCACACATAAGACACTTACACCCTGCTTGGGGGAATGGAATCTGGAAATGTACATGAAGTCTTTAAAAAAAATGTGTACCACTTTTCATCTAGTAAATATATGTAAGAAATGTATTTTAAGAAAATAATTATGTCTGAAAAGAACTGCATTAAAGCATTATTTAAAAATAGTCAAAATAAATGCCCAGATATAAGAAATCAAATTAATAATTTTATTTTCATATAATGAAATAGGGGGTTATTAAAATTATGGTTGAATATTGTTGGAGGTATTTTTAATTGGAATTAGTGGAGTTATTCTGAAGTCACTGATAGGTGGTAGGGATCAGATTTGCTCTGGTCACTATTTCTTTTCTTCTCCAGGATCAGATACCATTACAGACATGTATCATCTTGCATATCTCAAGGTCAACAAGCAAATAACATGTAATTTCCTTTTCCTTAGAACTTTCTACTAGTATCTGCCATGGAGTTTACATAAGGGCTTTGTGCAGGCTGGTGTTTTATGTTATTTCCCTCTTTGTTGGTTCTTTTGTTCTGACCTATAAATATTGGCATCCTCCTCTGCACAGTGCTTAGACCTATTTGTTTTCCATCTACACTTAACTACCTTGGTAATCTCTTCTACTCTACAGCCCTTGATACCATAAATGTGCAGATATCTCTTACCTATTTAATCTGGATCTCTCCTCCAAGACTCAAACTATAAACAATTCAAATATTTATTTAACATCTCCTCTCCAATGGCTAACCAATGCAAATGTACAAAACTGAACTCCTCATTCCCTCCGCTGCAAACCTGTTCATGTTACTGTGCTCTCCTTCTAAGTAAATGAGAACTTTATTCTTTTCATTTCTAGGGGCAAAAAATTTGGTGACATTCTTGACATTTTTTTTCTCAAACTCCTTGTCAAAACTACCACCATATTTTGAGGTTGCATCTTTCAAATTCATGATGAACTTAACTGGTTTAACCACCCCCTATCCCACCCTCTGGTCCAAGCCATTCTCTCCTGGGATATTCCAGCCTCCTGCTTGGTCTTCCTGCTTCCACTTTTGCCTTCTACACCCTATTCTCAATAAACTGATCCTCCCTCAACCCAAATCAAGTTGTGGCCCTTTTCTGTTCAACACTCACCAATAGGTTCCACCTCATTGAAACAGTCAAGACTTTTCATGATATGCAAAGCCTGTTATGATCTTGCCTCCAGCTATCTTGTTTGACTTCATCTTCTGTTACTTTTCTCGTTACTCTGTTTCACCCACATTGGCCTTCATACTGTCCCTAGAACATGTCCAAGGCCTTTCCCATCTCAGGGCCACTGCCTGGAGTGCTCTTTCCCTACAACACTTATGGCTCACACCTTCCCCTAACACAGTCTTTGCTGGAAGGTCACCATTAGTGTCGAGGAGTTTCCTGAACATGCTATTTAAGCCGTTACTCCCTTTCTCCTTCATGTCACTACTTATCCTTCGTCATTGCTGTCTTTTTCTCTAAGGCAGCTATTGTCAGCTAACATCCTTAATTCCTTTTTCTTGTGTTTCTTCCAACAAGAATAAAAGTTCCATCAGGGCAGCGGTTCCTCATCTTTTGCTTACTGCTTTATCCCAAATGTTGAGAATTGTGCCTAGTACATAGCAGAAACTCAATTAATATTTGTTGTTGAGAGAATCTACAGATGCTGTATCTGTATCTGAGGGAAAACCAAGATGTTAGCTTTAGTGCTAAGGTGATGAATGAAGCTCAGAATCATTTGGAAACTTTTAAGTGCTCATGGGATGAATAACTGCTGTAGTATCATAAGATGCCCAGAGGAAATAAGGAAAAAGTAAGATGAGACCTCTGAGGCTCAATTAGGAAGATGGGTGTTCCTCCACTCACTTCTGATTATGTTTCTGTCACTTGACATGGGACATAGCTTGTTATGATGATGGAGGGAAGGGTGCTGTACCTGGGAGAGGATTGTGAAAGATTATAATGGAGGTGGCTCAACATATCCCCTGTAAAGCAAGATGGGTATCCTCAGGAGGAAAATATTACCTTGCCATGTAAATCTCCCAAGACTGTGTGCATCCTGTCAGTTTCTATCTTATTTGCATTACTCTGTTACTTCAAGGCTGTTATAAGAGATACTATAAGGGATTTCTGACTCTGGCAGAACATATAAATTGACAGGGGGATATATTCACCATGTAGTTAATTTTAAAAGAAGATTATAAAGTACATAAAGATGGTAATCTTGTTTATTTAGAAAGAATTGCTATACTTTTTACCATCTATCTAAAGATACATGTGTTGGCGTGCCCTGGTGGAGTAGCAGTTAGGTTATAATTGCCTCAGAAGGAGCCAAGTCACATACCCCTAGGTTCAAGTCCCAGGTCCGGGGGATGGGAAACAACCAGTGTGGACAAGTAGATATAAATAAATAGGGGTGATTCTTCCTCCTCTCTCTTCCTGCCTGCCTACTCACCTTCATTCCTGTCTGCACCTTCCCTTAAAAAAAAAAAATGTACCAAGAAGATGTAATAAAATTATATAGATCAAGGTCCTAACAGTGCACACCTCTAGATTTTGGGATTGTATTTTTATTTATTTTATTTTTGATTACCTATATCTTTAATTTTTATAGGAAATATATTGTGCTTTTATAATAAAAATTAAATGTGGGCATAATTATAGATTTATCAGGCAATCTGAGAGTATTGGTAGATTATAGGAAATGATCATGTAGTTTCAATGCTGGAAATGACTTTTAGATTAAAAGGCAAACATCTGCAATATCTTCGTCAACTAGTGTTTTCACTTGTGTCTCTCTACTGGCAGAGAGCTCACTGTCCTTTGAGTCATCCCATTCCATATGCCTGCCTATGACTTCCACACTGTGGGGAGTCTGCCTGTTGGAATCCTAGATCCTAGATTTTTCCAATAGCCTTCTGCTTGGTTTTCCTACCTCTACTCTTGCCTCTTTATAATCTATTTCCAGCAAAGTGATCCTCACATTCTTCTGCTCAAAACCCCTCTCCAGATCCTTCAGGGAAAAGTCAACGATTGCCCATGACTTAGCCTTTGTCATCTAATCCGTCTCGTACATGAAAAGAAGATTCCTTAAAATTCTTACATTTTTGAGGTCCATCACCTTTCCTGGGTATTTTACTTTGGACATTATTTTCCTTTTAATTTTCTTTAAAAGTATTTGGTTTTTGAGCTGAGAGCTCTATTACTGGCATTTCTGAACATCACAGAGCAGAGCATAATATTTTCTTTCTTGTTCTAGATACTGTAGTTCTTTTAGTTCAGCTCAAGTTTATACTATTCTGTTAGGGTGACTTGTCAAGTGTACAAAGAAAGATCATATTCAAGCTTCTGGATTATACATTGTTCCTGACTATGAGAATTTTTCAATTCTCACTCTGTCTCTTGTACTCTTTGTCTGTCTGTCTGTCTGTCTGTCTGTCTGTCTGTCTCTCTGTCTGTCTCTCTCTCTCTCTCTCTCTCTCTCTCTGTCTCTCTCTGCTTCTCTCTGTCTCTCTCTCTGTCTCTCTGTCTCTGTCTCTGCTTCTCTCTTTCAAACACACACAGTTTTAGTTTACTGTAAGAGGAAAAGAAAGGGTTAAAGAAAGAGGATTTGACAGAGGAACTGAAACTTAGACACCTTTGGTGCTAAGAGAAATAACACCAATATAAATCTTAGAATTTTTTGTAGCTTTAATCTGTTTAATGAGATCAAATTTTCTTCTGTGGTAGCAACACTGTAGTAGGCATTATTGGTGATAATGGAAAGTAAACAATGCAAGAGGAATTGAAGATGTGAACTTTTGACTCATCATTGGGTAGTTGGAGGTAGCATACATATGCTTGAAGAAGATAATACCAGACACCCTGAGAACAGACATGATGTATCATAAAATGAAGCTGAGACGTAGAGCTTCAGAAGATTGGTAAATTAAGGGATGATGAGAGTATACTGGTGTTCATATTTACTCAATAAATATTTTTGAATTCCTACACCCTGCAAACAACTGTACAGAAATATACAGAAAGAGTAAAGCATTGATCTTAATCTGGTGTCTGTGGTTCAGTGGAATGATAGAAATGACAGATTGATAGAAAAGGCAATTATAGGAGTTTCTAAAGACTTGGGCAAAGTGCAGGATCATGTTAAATTAAATAAATCTCACACATAATTGCACATTGGTATGATTTCAATTGTGTGAAAAGTTCCCAGAAGCCTAGAAGAAAGTACGCTGAAATGTCAAAATTAAAAAAAAAAAATCACCAAAACATTAATTACATCAGGGTACCACCACCTGCTCATACCCAGCCTAACTTCTTTATATTTTTATATACCTACCAATTTTCTATTGTAAAATGCATCATCATGTTTCACAATCATTAAAAAAATAAAGTGAATTCTACTCAATTTACTGACATTCTTGTCTTACAAGATAATGAAGGCCTTATCTCAAATTCTGAGGTCATCCCTTAGCTTTTATTCTAATTGGTTGTCATGGTTTTAGACCCACCCATTTGTTTTTTTAACACATACTTCTACAAACTTGTGCTTTCCTGGTTCTTTCACGTCTTTCTTTTTTCCTTTCTGCTTCTCTCGGCCTTCACTTCGTTTCGAAGGCTCTGCCTTTAGACCTTACTTCTCTGGGCCTATCTGTGCACAGGCTAAGGGATCTCAAGTGCAGTATCAGTGACCTTGGCAGCACTTCCAGCTCCCGAATCATGAGTCTGGTCCTGGCCTCCCTAAGGAGTCTTGGGCGCCAAGGCGCTGCTCCTCTATAACACTATGTGCTTTGTCCCTTCCATAGCACTTCGTTTTCAAAGATTATGTGAGGCAGTGGGGCAAAGAGAAGGGACTGGGTCTTAATTTATCTGACGTTGTTGTTCCTCATTTATAAAATTACACTAGGATTATTAAGAAGCTTCAAAGAGTTAAAAAACGTAAAGTACCCAGCATGATACCCACATACAACAGCTGCTCCAGGAATGTTCCTTTCCTCCCCCACTCCCTTTTTCCATTTCTGCCATCTGCCTGAACACAAGAATGACTATCTCTACAGGGCATAGTGTCTGCAGTTCTTATTATATGCATCTATTAAAGATCCAGTTCATCTATTTTGGTTGCCATCAAAGCAAAGGATTGACATCAAAATGTCTATGCAAACTGAATGGAGTACTTTATTGATCCACCAATTAGCAGTGTTCTACTATTTTTGTCTAGTCTCAACTTTGGGGAGTGTCTACTGCAGTGAGCAAAATGTCAGGGAATAAACAATCTAGATACACTGTGTGGGATTAAAACAGTAGCAAAAGGGATGATTGAAGTGACTTTGTCTCATTTTTATGGTCTTCCTAATGCCTGTTTTAGATGTTTTTCTACCACTTATAATGTTTAAGTAGAGTCCTGGGAATTTGCGCCAACGATGTATATCCGAGTTTCAAAAGTAATTACAATTGATCTTAACGGAAGGTATTTTTTTTCCTTCTCCTCCTAATGACCCTTAAAATGAGAGGCAATGTGCTAGAGATGGGTATGCTGTAGACTTGGAATCTGATGACTCCAATCTGATGAGCTGAATTTGCTTTCAGACCCCAAAGAGGGGGAGATACTTTCTATTTCACAGGACTAGTGTGAGGATTAAATCAGTTAGCATCAATGCAGTCACTTTTTAAACTCTAGCATATACATCATTATTATTTCTTACGCTGATACATGCATTGCCCAGAAATGTCTGTCTCTAGACTACTTAATATAGTTAAATAATTTTTCCCCACCATGCTTGCTTGGCCTTTAAGCAATACTAGAAAAAGAGATAACTACCTGAAAATTAGCAGTCAAAGGGCTTCAGCTATTAAATCTTTTGTTAGTACATGGCTTCCAGTGAATGCTTAATAAATGTTTATTGAATGAGTAATTAATGAAGTAGATTTGTCCCACTCTTGTGACAGGGATAAAGTCATCATAGTGCTTGAGCACAGACACAACTGAAATTCATTGCCCCGCTTTAAAAGGAATTCTTAAGCCATGATCAACTTGCTTGGAACCCTCTGAACACTGCATAATACATACTTTTCGGTTTTCGGTTGGTTTCTATTTGTTTCTATTTGCCTATTTGTTTTAACAAATCTACATGTTAAAATTATCGTGCTTTAACATTTGCTGAGCACTTTAAAGGTTAGGAAGCGTTTTCATTTCAGTATCTCCTTTAGAGAGTTGTACTAATCCTATGTTACAGATGAGGAAAGACTATTTAAAGAATCAAGTAACTTGTTCAAGGTAACAAGAAAAATAAGAAGCAGAATCTGACTGAACTCCAGTCCATCAGGTCCAAGCTCAGGGCACTGTGAGCTAAGACCCCTTCTGCCATGAGTCTTGCTAACACAACACTTGAATGTTTTGCCACTGAGTTTCTCCAGGGCCTCAGATGAGACACACGGAGGCAATTTGGTTTTGGAGGTGTGGAGGGGGAAGCTGGCTGTTCTGCAATTGCTTGCTGAACCATCTGCTCTCTCTTCCTCTTTAGAAATGATGCATTTGTTACTGTGGGCTGCCTTTGTCAAATACTTGAAACATGTCATTTTCCCTGTGTCATGTGGGGCATTTGGTGTCAAGCAACTCATCCTACGTTGGTTTCCCTACGTAATGTGAGAGATACACGCACACTTGCTTTCATTTCAATGTCTGAACAAATTAAATGCCATTTAGACAAGAGTCCCACGTTTGTGCAACAATAGAAGGCTTCGTCTTCCCACCTTCCCTTTTTGTATAATGTTAATAGAAATTGGGTAATGAAATTACACACACACACACACACACACACAACAATGACAACAAATCAAAGGAACCTGTTTAGATAGGACACTGGTCAATGGTGTCATGCATTTTTATTTATCAGTAGCAACAATTGTGTGTGAGCTTGTCTGTTATTTTCCAATTTTGTATCCAAGCCTATTAATACTTAGAGTAATTATTAACAATTATCTTGGAACAATTTGTAAGTTAACCAGTGGTCGAAAGGCTTATATGTGAGGGTGGAGAATTAATTTTTATCACTGTAGGAATATTTGGTAAGATGATTTGGAGTCAGCAGACTTGGGTTCGACCTGCTGCTAATTTGTTGTAAATTCATATCTTTAGGCTTTCATTGTCCCATCTAGAAAATGATGAGTGTAAAAGATTTCTCATAGTTCTAGCTCTGTAAGTCTGTGATCAGATGATATTGTGATTTTCTCTTTATGGGAAGAAGGAAGAATTACAGGTGAGCTGTCAGGCTGTGTAGGTATCTCCATGTACAGATATTCTGGAGCTTATTGTTTCGATAGAAAGTCTCTATGAACCAACATTTTGATAACAAAAGACTGGAAAAATTCCATTTCTGAGAATGCATTTAATGCTTTCATCGTTTATTAGGATATTCAGAATTCATGAAAAATGTACAGTTAGCTTAGCTCAGATTATATTTCTAACTAATTATTTCTTTGCTCTTCAACTATGCTGTGAGTACTTACTATGCGCCTACCACTGTGCTCCATTATGTGATCAAGAGTGAATTTAATTTTTGCCCAACTTTAAGGGACTTTGAATCTGATGAGGAAAGCATGTCTGTAAAAAGAGTACCTGTGCAATCACAGAAAGAATGTACAAATTAGCACAGTTGTCAAGGAGGAGGCAGAGCTCCCTGCTGATGAAGAAAAGGCTGGTGAAGAAAATATGACACAAAGTAGATCTTTTAGGAGATGATTCTTTATAGGCAGAAATAGTATAGCATAGAGAAAAGACCTGGAAAAACAGTAGGAAACTGCAGGTTAGAAGATACAGATTATAAAAATGTGTGGAATATTGGGGAGTAACAAGTAAGGAGACAGGACTCGAGTATGCATGAAATGTAGGTTGATGAGGCTGGAGAGAGAGTTTAGAGCTAAATTGTGAAGGACCTCGATGCCAATTTAAGGAGCTTGAATTTCATTCTATTTTTATCAAAGGGCTTTAAGCAGTAGAGTGGCAGGAACAGCTTTGGTTCTACCAGAGCTGGTACATTGCAGACAAGATCTTGGCATGGCCCCTGAAGAAATCTAGGCCAACTAAATGTAGACCTAGAAGCTTGCTTCAGACACCGAATTTGTTTCTCAATGGCCTCCCTTTAGGAAAATTACATAGTTGTTTATGTAAAACTCTTGTCTACTAAGCAGAGATTGTCTTAGTAGTTGTCAGTCTGATGGGGGAATTTTGTTTTTGCTGACACTGTGGAATAGGGAAATCAGTGATGATAAGAGGAGATAGAGCCTGCAGGAATTCCTTAAGTCAAACAGTGGGTGGAGATAGGAGCTTAGTGGTCAGTACCTTTATATAGCATGTCTTTATAGCTCTTATATAGAGTCTCTCCGTGGACAATATTTGAATGGGGTTCATCTGGAAGTCCAGAAGATGTAGTTCTCTCTTTTTGGTAATAGGCAGAGTATGGGGCATTGGTTCTCGGTATTTTTAAGAGTATTGGTAATACTTCCTGATCATCTAGTCCTTGGTCACCTCCATGGAAATTGTGTGTTTTGGGTTGTGATATTTTCAGAGATGGTGGGTGCTTGCCATTGGCCTCTGCCTTGAGCAAGCATAATTGCTAGTATAGAAAATGTAGATATTTGTTGTTTTTATACACCCAGCAAATCTTTCCACTTTTAGTAAAATATCCTGCTTTTCTTTGATAAATTGCCCCATGCTAATTAAATAAGTGAAGATTGCAAGGTTTTTGTTTTTGTTTTCTCTTTTGCTCTGTCATCCTGGTCAATGGGTGAGCATGGAAATCCAGGAAGAACAGTTTCTGGAATTTTACATCTCGATTAGTATCATCTGAGGAAGTGACAGTGATTTTGCTGAGTCATCCTGTTTGTAACATACCCTGCTGCTAGTGGGGTGCTGGAGCCGTTCGGGTTCTACTTCTCCCTGGTTGTCCTTCTCGTTCTTCCATTTTTCAATCTATGATATTTAACCAGCAATTACTTTTTCTTCCATGACTAATATGCTGAGAATCAGTTTCTAAGCTTCTGACTAAGGATTCTCAACTACTGGAGAAATCAGTTATCAAAAGTTCTCCAAGTCTTACAATTTCCAGTATCCAAAGTCCTAATCCTACTCTTTTATAAAATTCACTTTTGTAAGACAAAATGGTGCTATAAATTGAATGGAAGTTTTAAGTCAGCAGCCCATAGTCAGTATCTTAAGGTTTGTTGTTGTTGTTGGTTTTTTTTTTTATTTTGAATGCGCTTAAGTTAAATAAATTACAACTTAAATAAATTGACTCTAGTACTTTCCTGGTCTTTCTTTTGTTTGCTTCCCCTTCTCTTCCTTCAAACGGTCAGAACTTTGGGAACCTTCAGGGATAGGGCCAGGAAGGTGATTATAACTGAGAAGGCAATCAGAGCTGGTAGGGCCTCTAGATTAGGATGAAGGAGGGGTCAGTAGGGATCAAGGAAGTGGTTTAGGCCCATAATGTAGCTGTGACCTGTGGGGCCAGCAGGACGGGTGTCAGAGGTATTGAACCTAAGGTGGCCAACTGTGGGGGGTGGGGTGGGGGGTAGGACCAAGGCAAGGAATGTATCAGACAGGAGGGAGGCCCACACAGGGTCCAGAAGGATTGGTGGGGCAGAGTAACAATCCTAAGTAGAGGCAAATTGGTTAAATATAGGATAAATGAGAAAATAATTATATCAAAGATAATGAGAGTCAAATTTCTCACCTTTGTAGAAAGGATTTACAAATATGAAAAAAGGGAAGGTTAAGCTGAACTCCGTAGTTTTTCATTAGAATTGGAAATATTTTGTATTCAAGGTTTAGAAATATTAGAGGCAGAAAGATCTAGATCTATCTGTCTGTCTTCTATCATCTATCATCTATATATCTATACTCAGCATTAGATATAGAGAAATGATTCTAGAGAAACGGGTCATCCCAAGATTGTAGCAAGAAAGTACCAGATGAGCTTCAAACATTTTGCCAGAATATAACAAAGCTAAAAATTGAAAGATTCTCAGGTATTTCCCCAAATGAATCAAAAACTTTATGCCCAAACAGAAACCTGCACATGAACGTTTATGGCAATTTTATTCATGATTGTCAATAATTAGAAGCAACTAATATATTCTTTAACAGGTGAATGAAAAACGATTGCTGTGCTTCTGTAAGACTGAGTATTATCTACTGATGAAAAAAGATGAGCTATCAAGCCATAAAAAGACATGGCGGAACCTTAAATGCCTATTGCTAATTGAAAGAAACTAATACAAAACGCTATATACTGTAAGATTCCAACTATATGACATTCTGGAAAAGGTGAGAGAGTAAAAGTAAAAAGAGACAGTTAAAAGAGCTATATGATAGTATAATGGTGGGACAGGACATTATGTATTTATAAAAATCCATAGAATGTGTAACCCAAAGACTGAATCCAAATGTAACCTACCCCCTTCAGTTAATAATAATGTATCACTTGTAACAAATGTACGGTAGTATTGCAGAACATTAATAATAGAGAAAGTTGGGTAGGGAGGGGCATGAAAGAAGAAGGGTATATGGGAAAATTCTGTACTTTGTGGGCAGTTTTTCTGTAAAACTAAAACTGGTTTAAAAAGGTCTGTTTAAAAATGATGAGGACTTATCAAAAGGACAAAGGTACTAGCTTGAAGGGACTCTCATCCTGGGGGCATTCTGAGCATCAAAATGACATAGATTCATTATAATCATTGAATAAATAGAAATTCACAAGCCCATACTGATCAAGAAAATGAGTAATTAAAGGAATAGATGGAGACTGAGAAGCTCTCTTTTATATACCAACAATAAATGTAGAAATAATTATGTGATTAAAAGTTTACCATTTAGCAATTATGAAAAAGAAGGGAAATGGAAACTCTCGTGCACTACTGTCTCAAATTGACCCTTTTCACCTTTTCTGGAAAGCAGGGTAGTAGTGCTTAGTGTGCATATATGCTATGGCCCAGTAAATCCACTCTTGGATATACATTCCTGCAAAGGCAAAAAATACTTGTATTGCGTACAAATATGTAGTAAGGATGTTTGAGGTATACTTAACACTCTTCCTGCAAAGAATGCATAAATAAGGCACTGAATTGATATGGCAGAACTACGAAGTAATAAAAAACAATAAGTTTGAATATATTCAACACAAGCATAGATTACACACACACACACACACACACACACACACACACACACACTCATGCACACAATGCAGTGTTGAATGAGAAGAAGCCAAAATGTTTTCTAAAATCGTACCATTTTACACCCCAGTCAACAGGATATATGAGTTCCATTTCCTTTATAGCCTCACTAGCAGTTATATGGTCAGTTAATTTATTTATAATTAGTTTATTTTAGCCATTCTAATAGGTAAGGTATGGTATATCATGGTTTTGATTGGCATTTCTCTAATGATTATGTTGAATATTTAAAAATTTTTCCATCATTTATCTTTTTTTTAATTCTTTAAATCTTGTGCCCATTTTTAAATTGGGTTTAAATTTTTTTTTATGATTTTATTTTGAGTGTTATTTATATATTCTATTTCAAGTCCTTTATCATATATTTTATTTGTTAAAGACTTGTATTTTTATATTTTATATACATTGGTATTTATGGTTTTGAATTTCTGTATAATTGAATATATGTTCTAGATGCAGTTACTTTACAAATGCATTTTACTCGTCTGTGCATTGTCTTTTCATGCTCTTAATAGCATTTTTCAAAAAGCAGTTTTAAATCTTAATGAAGTCTAAGTTACTTTTTTCTTTTATAGATTGTGTTTTGTTTTTTTTACCTACTAAGAAATCTTTGCTTAACCCAGAGTCACAAAGATTTTCTCCCATCTTTCTGTCTAAGAGTTTTCTATTTCTAGGTTTTAAATGTTTATCTATGATCCATTTTTGTGTTAATTTTTCTATGACGTACAAAGTATGGATCAAAGATCATTTAAAAATGTAGACATCTAATTGTTTTAGCACTCTTGGTTGAAAAGTGATCTTTTTCCCGAGGAACTGTCTTTACATCTTTGTTAAAAATTAGTTGTCCTTATGGATATGGACTCTTTTCTGTTTCATTGATCAAGTTCTCTTTGTTTTCACTAATAATATGCTGTTTTTTTATTGCTGTACATTTATTAGAGACTTTTCTTTTGTTTAAATTAAACAATACTAATTCTCAAAAGTTTTTCTTTTTCAAATTTGTGGAGGCCAGACTAGATACTTTGCATTTTTATATATTTTAGAACTGAGTTGCTAATACTGAGAAAACCTATACTAGAATTTTATTGTTACTGAATGTAATCTCTAGATCAATTTAAGATGAGCTGACATCTTAGCATTATTATTACTACCTATGAACAAAATATATTTCTTTTCTTAGGCTTTCCTTAATTTTTCACACCAATGTTTTATAGTTTTTAGCATACATGTGTTGCATATATTTTCTCAAATGTATCCCTAAGCAAGAAATATTTTATTTTGATGTAGTAAAATCCATAAATATACCTATATGTATATCTATCTATCTATCTATCTAGCTATCTATCTATCTATCTATTAAAGGAGATGTGCAGGCGGGAATGAAGATGAGCAGAGACAGCTAAGCAGAAAGAGAGAGGAGGAGGAAGAAACATTTTTATTTATCAGTTCATCTGGGACCTGGGGATATGTGTGGACTTTACCCAACTGTTATTCCACTGAGGAATACCTATTTTTGTACCTTATGGTTTGTACATTTTGGATCTTATTTAAGAAGGCTTTTTATATCACTATGTTATAAAGATATCCTCATATTTTATTCTGTTAGTTTTACAGTTATACCATATATAGAAATATCTTCAATCCATCTTGAGTTCATTTTTGTATACGGTGGAAGGCAGGGGGATATTACTTTTCTTTAAACCACATAGTAAGGTAATCTTTCTGATAATATCTAGGTAAGTATTTTCCCTTGTATTAAAATGCATGCTTGTCATGTATCAAATTTCCATACATACATTGGGTTATTTCAGAGCTTCCTATTGATCTATTGGACAATCACCAGTACCATAGTGTTTTAATTTCTGTAGCTTTTTAGTATGTCATAATACCATATTTTACTTTGCATAATGCTTTTTTTTGCCCAAATTTGTCAGGGAAAAATAATTTGTGTGCATTATACATGGGTATTTCTATATCTGTATAAATGGTTTTAATTCTTTTGCTCATGCTTATGAATTAAAACTATCAACCTAGAAATCAATGTGATAATGATATCCATATGCAAAATAATACCCTGGAAAAAGGATGGATGAATGAAGAAGGCATGAGAATATCTGGCTTAATAAAATCTTGTCACAAAGACATGAAGGATTTCTTTTAAAAAAAACAGCTTTGCTTGTTTTTGATCACTTCAAAGCCCCTGGTACACAAAGTACAAAAGAACTCACAGTGGACTTGAAAGCCCCACTTGCTGTGGTACCTGGTGGGCTAAGGAGCGAACTGCACCATCTGGATTTGTCAGTAAACAAGGCCTTTAAGGCCCTAATGAAGAAAGAGGGGACATTGTGGATGCGGTCAGCTGATAATGACTTCACACCTTCAAGGAGGAATAAAGAAAGCATCCATCGCCCAGGTTTGTGACTGGATCCTAAGACCGAGGAATGGTGTCAAGAAGGAAGTGGTTGTGAAATCGTTTAAAGAATGTGACATCAGCAATGTCATGGATGGAACTGAGGACGATCAAATTTACTGGGATGAGAACAGTGACGCTTTAGAAGACACTGGTGATGCAGAAGTTGAAGGAGACCATACTGCTGATATTTGCAGTGACCAAGCGTTCTTGTCCTTCTATGATATATGAACATTGTAAATCTGTTACTGGTACATATACAATATACCTTATATCTGTTCCTGTCTTATAATTATTTGTTACATAAAGTTCTTGTACCATACTATGTTAAAAATGAATGCAATAATTCCTTTATGGTTCAAAGACCAAAGACCTAAATATAAACAAATAAAACTTTGAATTGAAAGATTTTTTTTCCTGAAAGTTTGAACTCAAAACACAGGTATACAATACAAAGAGCAAAATGCAGTAGCTTGTTAGAGGAAATTACTAGCCATTTTGGGGGACTTTCATGACTCCATCTATTGCTGGAATTTTTTTGTTTAAATGTTTTTTAAAACGTTGAAATCTTCTTGTGATTGCATTGACTTCATGGATTAAATGGAAAGAAATGACTATATTAGTCATCCATGAACGTGGTGTAACACGCCATTTACTTAAATCTTCTTTGACATCTTTTATTGGAGTTTTCTTTTGTTCTTTGTTAGGCTGACTGCCAGATAGCTTTCAACTTTTTTATTGCAGTGATGTATTATTTTCTAATACCGTTTCTCACTGGTATTTATATTGATTTTTATAGGACAATTCTATTTCTGACATTACTGAGTTTTCTTTTTTAGTTTTACTTATCTATGGCATTCCACTGTTTTCAGAGAACATACTTTGTATTATTTCTGTCTTTTTATATTTCTTGAGACTTTTTTTATGGCCTCACATGTAGTTCATCTTGGTGAATTTTCCGTATACACTTGAGAAGAGTGTATATTCTGCTGATGTGACAT
The DNA here is from genome assembly GCA_004363575.1 of Solenodon paradoxus. Taxonomy (NCBI): domain Eukaryota; kingdom Metazoa; phylum Chordata; class Mammalia; order Eulipotyphla; family Solenodontidae; genus Solenodon; species Solenodon paradoxus. The sequence continues at coordinate 283,939 of RJWH01000111.1, read as the reverse complement.
GGAGTATTCTCTTGATGTCTGTTAGTTCTAGTTGGTTTACAGTGTTTAAGTCTTGTATTTCCTTTTAGATCTTACATCTAGTTTTTGCATCCATTACTGAAAGTGACATACTGAGTTCTCCAACTACTATTGTTGAGTTGTCTGTTTCTTGATTTTATGTCAGTTTGTGTTTTGTATGTTTCGTAAATGAATATTTATTTAAATAGTTGTGTCTTCCTGATAAATAGAACTTTTTTCTAATTTCAAAATGTTTTTCTTTATTCCTATCAACTATTTTTGACTTAAGGTCTAGTTGTTTTTTGTTTGTTTTTTTGTTGCTAGTATAGACATTCTAGCTCTATTCCGGTTACTGTTTACATGGTATGTAAATTTCTATCTGTCCTCTCAATCTATTTGTCTTTGAATCATTGAATGTATCTTGTAGAGAGTACATATCAGAGGCTTATGGGTTTTTTAAACCATTTCACTAATGTCTGCTTTTTTAATTTTTAAAAATGTTATTGAAGGCGTATTGCGTTATAACACTATATAGGCTTAAGTGTGCATCCTTGTAAATTAACATCTGTGTATATGCAACATTAATCCTTTACCATATAATTAACCCATTCTACCTGATCTTCCCACTTCCCCACCTTTTCCCCTTCTGGTAGCCACTAATTTGATTCTATGGACTGAAAGTCTTTTTTTGTTTAATTTGGCTCATTTGCTAGCTTTGTTTCTCTATATACCACATATGAGCGAAATACAATGTTTCTCTTTCTCTTTCTGATTTATCTCACTAAGTATAATCCCCTGTAGTTCTATTCATGCTACAAATGTCAGGATTTCTTCTTTTGTAATAGCTGAAAAGTATTCGACACAATCTCTGCATTTTGAGTAGAGCATTTTTTCTATTTACAATTAATGTAATTACTTCTAAGGTAGGATTTCTTTTAACTGTTATGTACCTGTTATTTGTTTTCTACAAGACTTAAGTCTTATTTCTTTCTTTTTTGTTCTACTACAACTTCATTTGTGCTTAATGGGTATTTTCTAGTGTACCATTTTAATTCCCTTATCATTTCCTTTAATATGTATTCTTAGTTATTTTCTTAGTGGTTATAGTGGGATTACAATTAACATTTTATAACAATTCACTTTGGATTAAGACCAATTTAATTTCATTTGTATGCAAAACTTTTCTATAACTTCTTTCCTTCCCCCATCCTTTGTGTGATTATTATATACAAATTCTATCTTTCTACATTATACAATATCAACATAGTTTTTAAAGTACAGATTTATGCAGATCTCTTTCAAATTATATAGGATAAGAAAAGAGTTACAAATAAAATATATTTTAGTTTCTGTTATATTTACCTATGTAGTCACCTTTACATGTGCTCCTTATTTCTTCTTAGGGATTCAAATTACAGTTCAGCGTCCTTTCATTTAAGTCTGAGGGACTAATTCTTTTTTCCTTTTTTTTTTTTTTTTTTTTTTTGTAAGGCAGACCAACTCTCTTTTTTGTTTATCGAGGTATGTCTTGATTTTGTCTTCAATTTTTGAAGGATAGCTTTACTGTTACTGAATTTTGGTTGACAGTTTTTTTTTATTTTTTTTAGCTTTTGACTATATTATCCCACTGCCTTCACCATCGTTCTCTTGTGCTGAGAAATCAACTGTTAGTCTTATTGAGGAATATTTAAGTGTGATAGGTCTCATCTCTCTTAATGTTTTCAAGATTTTGTCTTTGATTTTCAATAGTTTGATTATGATGCATCTTAGGGTGGATTTTAGTTTATTCTGCTTGGAATTTTGTTGACTTTCATACATGTAAAAATTATTGGTGTTTTTGTCTAGTTCTTCAAGCATTCTTTCTGTTCTTTCCTCTCCATCTGGAATTCTCATTATGTACATGTTGATGTATCTAATGGTATTTCACAGGTCTCTGAAGTTCTATTCATTTTTCTGCATTGTTTTTTCATTTACTTCCTCAGATTAGATACTTCAAACCCTCAGCTTCAAGTTCACTCATTTTTTTTTTTTTGCCTGTGAACAAAAATATACTAGCAAACCTTGTTAGTGAACTCAATTCTTTCAATTATTTTACTTTTCAATTTTAGAATTTCTATTTGTCTCAAAATAATTTCTCCTTGAAAATTTGAAAAATGTACCTATTAAATCAACTGAGAGACTATGTCAATTTACTTAATGGTTTTGGTGTTTAAGTTTGGTTTGGTGTTTTTTAAGTTTATATCTCATTTTTGGTCAAGTTTTACTTTTTTTTTTCTTTGTTGCTCTTTGATCCTCTTTCATGGAAACCTAGTTTTTATATGTGAGCAAAATATGACCCAAAATGTCTAACAACAACTTATGCCTCCTGCAGAAGCTTATTTCTAGAAAATTGCCTTTAAAAATTTGTTTTTAGGATGATAGATTTGTCCCTGTTTACATTTTTTGTAAGCCTCATGGTGTACATATGTGTGTGTTTTATTTATTTTCAAATGAGAGAGTTACCCATACAGAATTTTTTAGTGAGAAGTTTGCATGACTTTTAACTGTCTTTTATGCCAGATCCCTTTTTAGATTTACAATCAGTTGCATGCAGTTCTGAGCTAAGTATTTTGTCCGGCGTTCATGCAGTTTGGCTCTGCTCATAATAGGTGCTCTCTTCAACTTTCTCAGGGTTTCTGATGCTCTGAAATATGGCATAAATGACAGACTCTAGTCTCCAAATAAATTGTGCTATACTAACCTGTTTCTTTTTTGCTTCTAACTCTAAGTTTGTTCCTTGAGAAGAATTTCCATTTTAGCATATGATACATCTCTGGTTTTTTCCCTTCAGGAAACACAATTTCCCCTTTAAACTATCTTTGCCTAGACGTACCTTCTCTGAAAGAGTGTAGAAGGAAGAGAGGGTAGAAAGAAAAGTCATTTAAAAGGAATATCAGAGTATCAGAAGGATGTTTCTCAACAATCTGTTTGGCCCTGCCTATTTCTTTTAAGCTAGGGAAAAGATCATGAGTGAGAGAGGAGTGTCTTCACATTTATCTCATATTATTCGGACTTTTTATTAATTATTATTGTTCTTGTGAAGCAGAAGGAAGGCCTTGGATGATTTTTTTCAATCCAGATTTATAGGTCTTATAGATAACGAGCAATCCTTCCAGATTCTAGCCACCAGCTTGCCTGCATGTCTTGGTTTTCAGAGTTGTTTTTAATTTTGGACTTTTTCACTTGATCATTTTACTGGGCTGCTAGAAGTAACTGCACCAAGGATTGCTAGTTTGATTCCATTTTTAAAAAAGGAATTTCATTGCAAGTGAATTTAAAACTAAAGTTTTCAAGTTATTTTAAGATAATTGAGGTTCACTTTCAAATTGCTTTCATTCTAGATTAACCTATGAATAATTTTCATTTTTATAATATTTATCCTTTCCTTTCCAAAGTATTTATTCACATTTTAACATAAGCTTTACATTCCTTTAAAATATCTCTATTTTACATTTTTGTTGTTGAATATATTGTTTTTATTTTAATTTTTTACTACTTTTAATGATATGGAAATGGTCCAGTACAATACATTTATATATCTATTTTATCACTGACTACTTGACTGAACTCCTTTAAGAACTTGGATAATTTGTAGCAAATTAAAATGTCTTGTATATGATGATATGGTCTGAATTTAACATTTTCTTTTACCTCTGTAATATCTAAAATTACTTTTAAGTGTCATTGCATTTGTGAGAATGCAAAATGCAGTATTAATTAGCAAACAATGGCAATGTTTCTGCTCTTACTGAGAACATCTCTGTTTTCCTCCATAACATAGAATTCTAGTTCATAGTTTTAAGTAGCTACTCCTCTGTATTGAGTATCTTTTACATAACAAAGATTTAATAATATTTTTATGAAGTAAAAATGGAATGTCTTTATATTTTCAGGTTAAAAGTTATAAATATGTACTTAGACTTTTTTAAACTCTCTGGCGATATATTTAAATACGGCTTTTAAATTTTATACATTTTAATGTGATAATATTTTGGTAATATTTTGTGTTCAATATTCTTTAAATTTGTGACAGATTCCACTGGCTTATTTTTTATTTATTAATTTATTTTCAGTAGATAGGTGATTTCTGTCTGTAACATTTGGTTTAGCTTTTTTTGCATGTATATTAATAAATGATATTTGTTGGTAGTAGGATTTTTGTATTATATCTATGAGGTTTTAGAGCCAAGATCATAGTTTGCTTATATTCTTACCATTTGGCTATTTGAAAAAATGGTTTATCATACATTGATATTCTTCCCTGATCATTTTATATAATTTATCTGTAAACTCATATAATCCCTCTGCTTTCTTTGTTATTATCTTCAATTTGTTTTCAGTTTTTGTTTGCCTTAATTTGTAAGAAGAAATTATTCATAGCATGAAATTCATTTTCATACAACAGTGCATTCACTCATTTTATTTTGTATTTTCATTATATAGTCTTCCTCATTCTATTTAAATTATTTGCATTTTACTCTTGATTAAATTTTTGCTTTTGGTCTATCTATTTTTAGCAAGTTTGATCATGGTTTTTTTTTTTTCGATTATACTTCTGTTCAATTTTCCAGTATGCTTATTTAGTTTTAATTCCCCCATTTCTTGCTTCTGTTTGGATTGTCTTCTTATCTTTTAAAGTATTCAGTTGATTTTTTTTTAAATGAGATGAATAACATCATGACTTTTTTCTCTAAGAGTTACTTTTGCTACATTCAGTGGACATTTTGAGTTTTCAAGGACATCACTATATTGTCTGCTCTTGTATTCTTAATTATTTTTCTGCCAATACATTACGTTTATGGGATTTTTAATATTCAAAGATCTTGTTCATGTTGTTGTAATTTTATAATAGCAATTTCTGTCATTTGTTCTACAGATAAATTTTCAGAGCACCCAAAGCTTGTATGACTTGGAGGATAATGAGGTCTCTTCAAAACCCGTAGAGAGGAATGAAGGAAATGTGTATTTAGTTCTCTTTACCTTATTTATTAAGGTTAAGTTTATTATCACCTTATTAAGGTTAATGTGTAAAAATCAGAATGGATTAGACATATAATAAAGAAACTGTGGTAAATGACATGATTATGCTGTAAGAACTTCCATATGAAGCTCATTCCTTAATTCTTTATTTCTCTACAGCATTTGATAATTTACAGGGCCATTTTCATAGTTAATTTCATTTAATCCCCATAAGAATTCTAGGAAACAGGCAAGTTGGTATGTGATATTAATCTATTCTACACATGAGAAAATTAAGGCTTGTGGAAGTTGATGATTTATTCATCACCAGTTTAATTAGTGGAATATCTGAAAGTAAAACCTGACTCTCTTGTCTTATACACTTAATGCACGATGTCAGTACTCCAAGTTAATCCTAAACTAATCACTACAGTGTGGATTCTTTTCTAGTAGTTGACTACAAGTGATACATAATTTTAATAACATATGCTTATTCCAAAGAAAGGATTTTGCTTCTATTCTATGCCAATGTTATTTTAATGTGTAAAATTCCATAGCAGGCTGCATGCTCTTACATAAAAAACATTCAGGAAAAAAAATGTTTGCATGGATCTATTTTTGCAGATAGTCTAATTTAAGGAATCATGATGATTGAAAACCCATATTTAAGAACAAATTAGAATAAAAATTTTAGCTATATCTTTACTTTTACCTTCTTTGAAGCCAACATAATTCTAATGGAAATCTAGGAAAATATGTAAAATTTCCACCGTGAACTTCATGAATGAAGTCATAGGACAGGTGTGTTAGAATCCTATTCTTGTCTTACAGGACCCAAGAACTCATCACTGGAGCTTTCAGACATGAGACATTAAACTATTGTAGTGATAATAGCTATCTGTTCTACTACAAAAGTTTACAAAGCCCATTCCTAGATACTCTTTCTAAACTCCTCTGAGAAAGACAGGGCCAAAGGTTATTTGCTCCAATATTTTACAAATCAGGAAGTAGACTCAGAAGTGTGAAGGGTGTTGCCTAAATTTACAGTGGGTGCTGTTCTGGCTTAAACCCATGTCCTTTGGCTCACAGTTTAGAACCATTTCTATTATGCCAAACTGCCTTCAATATGGTCAGTAGGGAGATTTCTCTGATGACCAGAATACTAGAGGTTTAGATTATTCTAGACTACAACAACATTGAAAAAGCAAAGTCACATTGCAAGACTAAAGAACAGAAGGAAACAGGATTCCTTTTTTTTTTTTTTTTAACAGATGTTGTGAAATACTTAAGGCTGAAAATGTAAGAGTTTATGCAGTTCAGTGTAGGTACTAGAAAAACAACAAAACGCGTACACCTGCCCAACCTCATTGGTATTGTTTTGATAGTGAATAGTCCATTTTGTTTTTCTGTCACATGTTTTTAGAGATCTATTACATTACATAAGTTAATATGCCCAGATGCTTGAACACACACACACACACATAAGATAGATGCATATGTGCGTATTCTCAGATAAGCCTGTGTGCTGATGTATTAAAATAATTCTGTTGTGATTCCCTAGCTACTCAAGAGAATTAGGACTGCCTTTAAAACCACTGGAATTCTTGCCTCCCAGATTCTTTCCATAGGCAACATGAACACAAACACTGCTCTCCAGAATTTTAGAAAAAAAATCTGGCTGCTTCCCTGGGTGGGCGAATAAATCAGGGCTCCCTCATCTCTGTTTGCAGGAGAGTGAGGTGATTTGCAGGGTAATTTTCTCACTTCTGAATACAGGCCTAGTGCTACAAAGTTATTTTCTTTTCTTCTTAACCTTATTGTGATCCAACTGTCTAATTGCGTGCTTTTTAAAAGTGTACGCTTGGTAACCCTCTACTTTTCAGAATAATAAATGACAGGGAGGAGGCCCTCCATTCTTGAAGTCTTAGTTACACTAGTAGGCAAAGACTAGGGCAGGGATATGCGAGGGCTTTTGTCCTTATTGTCCTACCACTGGATTAGGTGCCATTGTGTTCTTCTTCTTTTCTTTATGCCCATGAGGTCACTGATACAGCAATCCTGGCAATTGCTCGTCTGGCCACTCAACAGCTGATGTGGTCATTTTCTTGAAGGTCAGCTATCATCTCATAACCACTAAATGCCATGCCCTATTCTTGATCTCCAGCCCCCTGCAAGTCTTTGCTTCTCTGGAGGAAACAGTCACCATAAGGAGGAAACATGAACCAGGCAATGATGGAAAGTGAGAGAGAAGGAAATCTTGAAGTAGCCGGTAAGCTGAGCCTGAGACATGGTAAGGTAGAAATAAGGAAACCAGACATGTCCTATGGTGGGGAAAAAAGAATATGACAAAGACTCCTTGTTTAAAAATCATACCCCTAGAAAGAGGTATGTGTGTTCAACAAAGCATTGAGTTGGGGTGATGGTGGCAGGGGACTTAATCCTCCTATCTCAAATCAGGATTGATCAAAACTACAGCTTTTCTGTCCAGAAGGAAAATGTAACGTGAATGTCATATGCAGGCAGCATACATAGTATTAGACTAGAGCAGCCACTTAAAAAAAGTGAAAAGGATATAGCAAAATAAGTATTTTATCAAATTCAGTGTGTACTAAATAGTGTCATTTCAATAAGCAAGCAATAAAAATTGTTCATGAGATATTTTGCATTCCCTTTCTCATACTGAGTCTCTGAAATCTGGGATTATGTTGCACTAACAGAACATCTGAATTCACACCGCTGACATTTAAGTGCTCAGCAGCCAGTGGCCCGTGATTGCTGTATTGGACGGTGCAGGTCAGAACCTCAGAGACAAGACTCAGCTCATGAGTGATAGTCTGGGAGATTTTGCTATGGGAAGAAATGGCTTATACTATGGGGACTGGAAGAAGTAAGCCTGCGAGTCGCCAGATTCATTTCAGACTGGGCAGATCAAGATGCTCAGACGTCTTTACTATCAAATAACAAAACAATAACATTTTGCTATTCTCTTGTTTCTTGCTATGATATTGAAATTCCTCAAGGGAATATTTGAGGCCCTCTCCATGTCAATTTAACTTATAGCAATTTAACCTTCTACCCTTCCCCAATCTGCAATTAATGTCATCTCTGTTGCAGAAGCCTTATTTTGTAACATTTAGTTGATCGATTTCTTGAAAAAGATCATTGAAAAAGGAAATTATAAAAATGTGTGAAAGGTCTATATATAGATACCTTAAACGTTTTTAAACTTAAAAAGGTTTGACTGCATTCACAAGAGGAAGAGAAAAGGTTGTTTCTTTAAATATGGGTCATCTGACTGAAACGCTTCATAATAGTTCTTACATAAATCTAATATAACATTAAATATTTAGAAGAAAATCTGATTAACCTTTTAGATTTATACAATTTTATCCAAAATCTTTTTAGTTGTCTTGTCCACACTTAAATTGTCGGTAGTTTTTAGTATCTTACCTTAAGGAATCCTTCCCAAACCTTCAACTTAATTTGCATGGAAACAACAACTCTCTTTTTACACTCATGTTGGTTTATGTACTATTTAATTAAGCTATGTTTTACATTGACAAATACAACTGGCTAATAGGGTTAGCAAGAAGCGCAGCTGGTTCTTGGGTAACATACAATTCATTTTGCACAAGTGCGTGTGGGCAGGTGTCCTAGGGAGCCACCCACCGCAAGTGTTCAGCAGGCATTACAAGAAGGAATGGACGGCATGTAAAATTGGGTGAGAAGGTTGGAGTTTAGTGATTTTCCTGTCAGTCCCTCTGGTTTTGCCCTCCTCTTGGCCTGTACCTCCTCCTGGATTTTTTTTCTCTTAATCTCTACCCTTGGGCTGTAGAAAATCTTCGGTGGAATAGGCAGAATTAGGAGACTACTGCGCCCTCCCGTTTTCTGGAGAGGTGCATCCCTAATCTCTGGAACCTGTAATTATGTTACCTTATCTGGCAAAGGAGACTGCAGATGCAATTAAGTTAAAGATCTTGAGATGGACCCAATGGAATCACACAGAACATTTCCTGGTTGTGATCCGAGGGACAGAGCTGACTGAAGAAAGGCACAGAACATGCAATATTTCTGACATTAAAGATGTTTGTAGCGGGGCATTGAACCAAGGAATGTAGGTGGTCCCTAGAGGTTGGAAAAGGCAAGGGAATGAATTTCTCCTTGTAAATCCAGAGAGAATGTGGTCCTGCTGACACATTGATTTTAACCCATTTTACTCTTAATCTCCAGAATTGTAAGATAATAAATTTATGTTGTTTTAAACCAATAAGTGTATATTAGTTTGTTAGTAGAAACAGAAAATTGCTATAAAATCTATTCAATTTCCTAGACTCATCTCAAACTCAAAATTCTCTCTGGAGATCCTTTTGATATCTGCAATTTGGTATGAACTTTTCCTCTTCTAGACATTGCACACTTTATCTTGTATGCACCTTGTGTTTCCTTATATCACAGTAATCTGTGCCTTTTACTTACCCCTCCACTGATGATCTGTGTTTATTTTTGTGCCATCTATCCCCAAAGTCTCTAAGTTTAGTCCTTAAGTCAATACAGATCTGTGCTTTGCAGTGGTATCCCCACTAGCCACATGTGACTATTGAAATGTAGATTAATTAAAATTAAATACAATTAAAAACTGAGTTTCTTAATCTTTTTAACTACATTTCAGGATCTTAATAACCACGTCCAGTTAATGGTTTCTATATTGGGTAACACAGACACAAAGCATTTCCATCATCCCAGAAAGTTCTTGTGGATAGTGCTTTTCTAGATGGTTGGTTTTTATATCCTTGAACAAAAGTTTCTTGCCTCTGGTAGACATATTTTTATTGAGATATGCTTGAGAGCTGTTGTTACGCTCTGACTTTTCTTTTGAGAAGAAGGCTTTTGAAATACATGTTGCTAATAGGAATTCCTCTGTATTTATCAGGATCTTGGTAGGGGCACCATGCTATTCCTTCAAAGGAAGAGAGTCTTAAAAAAAAAATGATTGAAGAAACAGTGTACATAGCATTAATTTTAAGGTGTGCGTCATGGTAAATCATGGTCTGTTTATAATCCATTAAGTTAACCACCAACAGTTCAGTTTTATCATTCACCATATGATTTTTTTACCCCACTGTCTTTTACCCCATTTGTCTACCCTTCACTGCCTTCCATTCTGGTGAACAACTAATTTGATTCTGCAGATCAAGGAAGAGTCTTTGATGGCAACAAGGGGCAGACAGAGTCGAAAGTCCTTACAAAATTATTGAGGCACCAGAGTTTAGCAAAGTGGGAAACCAACAGCCTTTCAGACTGAAGGGCTATTGGAATTGTGGGAAATGCCACCCAGGGAAACTGGTCCTGAAAGAATTCAGTCACTAACAGAACTGTGGTCAGAGAGGAGCAGTGAATGAAGACTCTGCTTCTCTCTTCTCCTGACTGCCAGTCTTCAGTCAAACCCAACCTGAAGCCAACCTGTAAGCAGACCTGGGAGAGAGACAAGTCTGCAGCGTGCATCTCCTGTGGCACAGAACACAGAGAGGCAGAGGGAATGTAGAGTGAAGGAACAGATATAAAATAACTAGCACCATGGTTAAGGGCATTATGCCACATTTCTCAATCCCATTAGAGGTACTTATTTTACTGTTTGATTTTAATAAATAATTTTTATTGAAATAGCATCACATTATAAATTTTGCAAATTTTCGGTATGTATCATCTATCGGCATCTGTATTTACCACATTAAGTTCACCATTAAAAGTACAATTCTGTCTTTTACCATATAATTCACCTTTTACTCAATTTGTCTATAGCATCCTTACCTCTTCCCTGCTGGGAGTCATGAATTTGGTCTTGAAGTTATTTGGTCTAAAAATTTATCTTTGTTTGTTTTGTTCATTCATTGGTTCAGTTTCTCTATATACCACATATGAGTTTATAGACAGTGTCTGTCTTTCTTTGCCTGAATTATCTCACAAGGCATAATTCCCTCTAGGTCCATCCATGTTGTTGCAATTGACAGGGTTTACCTTTTTATATATGAATAGTATTCCATTATAGATAAATACTGTTTCTTTAGAGATTTTTTTTTAAAGAAATAAGTTACTTTAAAAGAAGTTTTCTTTCTCTAGAGGAAGAGTTACACCTCAGCATCATGAATAATGAGAATAAGGATTTCCTTTGCTGTGGTATTCAGGAGGATTAGGGTGAATACTAGAGCTCTTAACTATGGAAGGACATTGAGGTTGCCTATCTGTGCTTATTTTTCCTTGGCCTATACTTCTCATTCTAATTTATATATCACTTTGTCCTATTGTTCTATTTTCAATTCATTTTTTTCAATTATTTGTAAGCTTTCTTTGTGTTACATCATGAAATGAGATGAAAATCCAATGAAGTACTTAAATACCTGTTGTTTAGAAAATTCTTAGAATCACTTGACATGGTTTGGCCCTGAGTTGGGTTGTTTAGTTAAGTGCAGACAAATCCAGATAATAATTGAGGAGGTAATTTCCATTTCTGCCCATAACTAATGCTGATTCTTCTGTTCAGTATCTGTTTCTTCTACCTGAAGTATTTGGATAACATCTAACACTCTCAGAACGGGTAATAAAAGGAACTTAAACAGAAAGTCTGATGCTGCAATTGAAGTTTTAACTAGATGAGTCATAGACTCAAAAAAGGAGTTCTTCCATCATGTCCTGATGATGGTGAGAGTCAGGGACTTTCATGAGAGAATTTTGCAGAACTAGGCAAGATGAAATAATACCTGCCTAAAATGGACACATCGTTGGAGGTTAACAATGTAATCATTTCAGCTACTTTCACATTTTCCCCCATAATAATCTTCTCTGCTTATATCATAGATTCTTAGATATAAAGTTGAGAGAAAAGAGCAGAAAAAAGATTTAGGCTTGGAGAAATTTCCTTGTTTTCCACGTTCAACTTGAAGTTTCATGTCTCTAATAATCTCTATATATTTTACTATTTACAAAGCTCTGAAAATAGAATACTCTAAGAATAAAGTAGATATTTATCTCCCATCCATCTCTTTATTCTTAGTTTTTCTACAAATTCATTAAATTATGTTCATATTTTTTCAATGGTCAGAAACAATGAAAATCATTAAAGTCAGAAACAGTAAAAATTATCAAAATCTCCCTTTAGTCATTTTTCTTTTTTGAAGCATGTTTTCAGTTCCCCTTTCCTATCTTTTTAATTGGTCATATGTTATAAATAGGTTAGCATTTGGGATATTTACATTTTATTCCATCTGGTCATAATTCTTTCTTTTTTTAATGAGGGCAAATTATACTTTATATATATACATACATATATATATAATATCAAGGCACATTCTATAATAATTCAAGTCATTTAGGAACTCATTGATGGATTGTTATGAATGTAATTCAGAATTATGAGCTAGAATTTTTGTAATACCTTGAATCTAAACATATGTTAAATATTTTTTTCTAACTACAGAAATGTTTTCTTTGAAAAAGCAGGGCAAATTCTAGAAAATGGATGATACAAATAAAATATCTTTCCCAGGTTAGAAAGTTACTTTGTTTATAAATAAGGAATATTTTGTACATAATTGTAGTTATACTATTATTTGATATATTTTATATAAAATAATTTTATTAATTTCAAATAAAATTATTACTTTTATATGTTTTCAATTTTCTTCTAAGTGGAATTTCCAGCTTTTGAATTCTAAGGAAGACAGTATTTCTTTGTTTTCACTTGTTTATAGGAAGTCTTGAAAAACGGAGGACAGAGAAAATCAACATTAAAGAAAAGCATGGCAAATTTCTGTTTATTGAAAGTACTGTGACCTCCACAGTGTCAAGTAGAGAAAATCTTAATCTTTCAAGAGTAGAGTGTGAGGAGAAGGAGAAAAATATGGTAGAATGCATTGGATATGTTCAATGAATGCTTTTTCTGTGCTAGCATTAGTGGTAATATCTACTTCTTCAAATGCTTCTTTTATCATCTTCATAACTTCTATAAATTAAGTCTCCCCCTGGCCCCATTGTGATACTTTCCGATGAACTACCACTAGAAGACATTTGGATTTGGTTTCCTATGTAGAATTATATGCAATTTCTGGTATTTAAACATTTTCCTTTATTTAGAGAAGTGGTTCAAACTAATATTACAGCAAAGCTTTTATAAAAATAGCAATAGATTTGGGTTGTTTTTTTTTTTTTGGGCAGGAGACTTACCTACAAAAAGAGAGGTGTTAACTGAGTATTGGAGAAGGGGATAAAAATGCTAAGTGTAAGAGTAGCATTCTAATAAGTGGGACCTTTAAGCCAGTGGGAGACAATGTTCAGAAATTCTCAGGGCCAAATAATACGCAAAGTACTCAATATTTCCATATCAATATATAGAAAAGATGTAACTAATGTGGTAACCTGGAAAAAAAATGCAGTGATTTGGTAAACACGGATTCCTCTCCCTTCACTTGATACTACGGTTGTTGAGTCTGAGAGAGCTGTTAGTGGTTGAAATTAGTTAACCAGTCCTTTACCACAATGTTGATACCCTTCTGGTTGACCTTAGTACATTAAACAGGCCTTAACAGGCAATGATATGATCATCGAATCTGTATTTCTCCTCTGATATATAGAATATTGTAAGACAACCAGTCAGATATAATACTGAATGAAATATAATACTTGGTATCTATGGACTTCTCTTACAATTTGTTCTGTCTTGTTCTTGGTGAATTTAGGTAAGCTTGTGTTCCACAGATGGGACTCGGTTCAAAGTACAACGGCCATCTTCTAATTCCTTTCTGTTATGAGATTATGTACAAGCCATGGTATTTGACCAATTTATTCTTCCTCAGATCACTTATATTGGCTTCTGCAATTTTGGGTGTTTGAAAGATCAAAAAAAGAAAATTCCAGAAATAATTATATAAACCAAGGAAGATACAGTATCTCAATCAAAAAGACATGAGACAGAATTGGGAAAGGCTTTATAAGAGAAAATTAAGGACTCAGCAATATCTCAGCAGATGCTCAGGGCCTCTTGAAGATGCCATCTACCTTTCCCATAGTTCCACAGAAGCAGGACTGGCACCCAGCAGATAGTCAGGGAGAGGGCACCAGGATGAGTGCTGTGCCGTGCTGTGTGGATGAGATGGTTTGTTGATTTAGAGACCCTAGAGTCAGAAAATCCAGTAATTTCTTTTCATGAGTACTTTCTATAGTTTCTCCAGAATTGGAGACTTGAAATACAGTGGCCTTTTCAATTGTTCAAATAAAAAAAGGGGAGTTAGCACAGTGGGATGCTGACCTTGGGCAGCAGAGAAACTAGTCACTAACCACTGCCAAGGCAACATTGACCAGAGTCTAAATGGGCAAAAGGAAGAGGTAGTTAAGATGATCAATGAATAAAAGTTCTAGGGAATCAACACATTTATTTGTTTGTTTGTTTCTAAGACTCCTTCTCTACTCAATTATATTTTTGATGGAGATCTATGGTTTTCCTGGTTACATAGGTCTATTACTAGGGGGAAGAATAGGGAGGGCATGTGATCATAAATATTCAAAATACCAATTGTCATATGTGCTTTTGTGTTAGATATGTATGAGGTGGCATTTTAAACAGGCTTTCTGAACTCTTTGGAACTCATACTGATTGCTGGTGATCATACATTTCTCTTCAAATACTTTCAAACAAAAATACATGTGATCTTTTCTGGGAGCTGATTACCTTTATTCTTTTTCTCTTCCCTTTTTCCATTTTAACTAGTTCATGTGATGAAGAGTCTTTATGTTTCCATTTCCTTACAGAAATCCTCATGGCAATGTTTATAAACTTGTAGTCATATAGATAGAGTCATTCTGTGCCTTCCTCAAAAAAAGATGCCTGTTGACATGTCTCCCCATTAGGAAAGTTGAATTAGTGGGAAAGAGGGCAGAGAACATTCCTACAGGCTCAGTCAGCTTTGCTGCCACTGGGCAAGGGTAACTTGAACCTCCCCTATGTTATTGTATTGACTTTAATGGGGATCACTAATATTTTCCCCATAGAATTATTTTGTCTGTAATGGTCTGTGCTGAATAAAAATGCAACTTTATTTTAATAACAACCATGTTAGTTTTCTGAAGCAGATACGTTTTTATGAGAACACTTGATCCATATTTCTTAATAAGACATGCAGTCTTTCAAAATACCATTAAATTTATCCAAATTAAAGATTTTAGCTTTTATCCTTAATTGTCTTCAAATAAATGTTTTCTTCCCCTTTTGTACCTACAGAATTATATGATATAGAAACAAGACCCGGCCTCCTGAAAAAAGAAGTCCCTTCTGCATAAAGGACTTACAAAAAAAAGGCATTTTAACCAACCAAACATAAAGTGCCACTGCGCAACTGTGGTTCTCCCTGGGAAACTTGTATTTGTTAGGTGCACTCTCTTGAAAAATGACGTTAAAGAGTGTTCACACATCCCCAGTTGTTCAAATGGGACTTAGCTCTTGGCATGATTAGTTAAATGGATTTTCCAACACATTTATTTTGGGGGCATTCCCCCACCCCCACATTCCTCCACAGGTTGCCAGACCTGTCTTTAATTCTATTGTTTTGTGTCTTTTTCTTTTATGGAGGATACTATTGGGTAAAACTTCTGGAAACATTACTTAGTCTGGTCAGAGTAAGGGAAAAATGACCATTTTCAGACACTGGTTTTTTGAGGTTTGTTTGTTTCCCTGTTTGATTGCACTGACATTCACCCTGTGTATTGCTATGTAGTCTAACATTTAAGAAAAACATCATTCTGAATGATGGTATTTTATGCAAACATCCTCTTGGTGTAAATAAAGCTGTAGGGTCGCTGGCCTGGCATCACTCTAGATGTGAAGGGCAAACCTCTTCCCCTGGGCCTCCCTTATCATTTGAAGCTTTTGGAAGAACTTGGGTTTTTTTTTTTTTTTGGTTGTTTGTTTCCATACCACTTCCTCTTCTGAGGCTAAAATTAAAACTCTTATATATCTTCCTTCTGAATCCAGGTTCATTTGCCTGGCTAGAGACAAAAAATGCCTTTGAGTTAGAGCTGAACTTACGCTGTGTATGGTTTAGCTACATTTTTCTCTCTCTAGTGCAGATCCCATGAATTATAACCTTTCACCGATTCCATTGTGTTCTCACACTCCCTCAACCACTTTAATCTGATGTCTTGTCTTTTTGACTCTAGGCGTTGACCATTTCTGCTTCTCTCCAATTTACAATATTATTTTTCTATGACTTCCAAAGTGCTGCTTCATCCAAAACACCTCTCATGAGCCTTCTTGTCCCCCAGATGAAAACAGTATCTTCCTTTTAAAATTCTATAGCACTTTATACTTCTCTCTAATGCCTCTGAACATTTTCTCTCTGTGCCTGTAGTTATTTTACTGAATGCTTTCCATATCAGAAGCTACTTGAACAGGAACCATGTCTGAGTCTATTTGTATTTCTTCCAGCCTGTAGATGGATCCTGACACACAGGAAATGCTGAATCTGATGAACAAATGAGTAAAAGGAGCAAGACAGAGCTTCCCTGTAGCATTAAATGTGGTCAATTGTTAAAGGATGGCTTTGGGATCAACTGTCTTCATTGGAGCCTTAGATGAGTGAATCAGCTTGAACCATGGGAGACATTCTGAGTTAATAAAATTCAAGTGATAAAAGCCCATCAGTCAAGGTCCAGGATCATTTTCTAGAAAAGGATTCGAATTTCCTTTGTTAGAGTTTTAAAGATAGGTTTTGGAGCTGTGGAAGTGGGGAGATGGAATAGGCATGAGGCAATTAGAAGAACCCTCTGCTGGATTTATTGTTTTTGAGAGAGCAGTCCAATTCAGAGCAAGGATTACCACTAATGCCGGCCCAAAGTGTTGTCGAGGGCTCCCAAGAATAAGTGGGAAGCTTGATTATACTATGAAGAAATAGCTGCATGCATGCTCTCTTAACATTGAATAAAATGAATAGTAAAAATTATTCAGAACATGAGAATAACCACTCAGAGTATATTGCCTAAAGATCTCTGTCCCTGAAACTTCTCAGAACATGCCTCAAAAAATCACCAATCCAAGGAAATTGTGCTATGCTGATAGGATACTTGACTTTGGACTAGGAATGCAGTATCTCTCCCAATCTTTGTTTCTCTGTTTCCAAGCATCTCCATCATAACTACATTTCTACCAAGCTCATTATTCATTTCTTTAGATCTATAGTGTTGGTAGACTTTCTGTTTTACCCCCAAAAAAGCCCAAATCCTGGTCTTCTTTGAGTCCTCCTCATACTTGTCCCTAAACCTTTCGAAGTTCAGGTCTTATTTCTTCATCACTTTCTGTAGAAATGAGCTTCTGTATACCAGGATTCCAAGTCTGGAATTCACTCTGGCTTCATGAGGGTAAAGACGATGTTTCATCACCTTTCTTCCCCATTTCTCACACTGTACATAGCTCTGATAAATGTGTATTAAATGATGAATGAGTGAAAAATAACATGTTTTCATGAAGGAAGGTGTAGTTCATCCTGATTCCAGGTTCTCTTCAAAGAAGAGGTAGTTTGGGGTCAAAGAGATGGTTGAAATGTTGTATAGTTAGACCTTGGGATTATCACTACTCTCTGGACTTCAGTGTTTCACTTTCATAAGGACATTAAGACTTACGTCTATGAGAGAAAGAGAGAGAGAGAGAGAGAGAGAGAGAGAGAGAGAGAGAGAGAGAGAGAGAGAGAGAGAGAGAGAGAGAGAGAGAGAGAGAGAGAGAGATTCCATTGATATTTCCTTGGGGACAGAGAAATAATCTTCCCTACAATTAGGCTTCATTTATATAAATTACCACAGGGTGATACCAAGGCCAAGAGAAGTTGAAGTTTAGAGTTCAAAGGGGTCC
Source organism: Solenodon paradoxus (assembly GCA_004363575.1). Lineage (NCBI taxonomy): Eukaryota > Metazoa > Chordata > Mammalia > Eulipotyphla > Solenodontidae > Solenodon > Solenodon paradoxus. Next base: position 266,058 of record RJWH01000111.1, on the reverse strand, counting down.
TTTTATCTCCTGAAGCTGGAAGAAGCATTGATTTATGGTTGCAGCCTTGACTTGGCTCCAAGTCTTGGGAACTAATAATGATAAATCACATCAACTACTGAACTCATCCTCTATAGTTTACAAAGTAGCTTTATTTGCTAGCTTCTTTCTCTCTGTCTGTTGTTTTGCCACAGATATTTTTCAAGCACTTCAAATAGCTAATCATTTCACTGGTGCTTTGTAAATACCGTATGAAGTAGCTTGGGTAGATATGGTTATGATCATTTTAGATTATGTTTTGGCTTTACTATTAAATAGGCTTTTAATGTTTAAAAACCTTTTTATTATGAAAATACTCTAACCAGCTTTGGTTTGGAGCCCTAGTTGATTTCTTATTAGCTATATGACCTGCAGGAGGTCACTTAATCTCTTGAACCTTGATCGCTCATCTGTAAGATGAGGTTAACACTGGAATTGACTACACATGTTTGTTAGGAGGATTAAATCAAATAATATTTATAGGTCATTTATTGTGCCTGGATCACAGTAAATGATAAAACAAAATAGCTGTTATTATTTGGTGATTTATTGACAGTATGGGAAGCTGGGCCCCATATATTCTATCCTGAAGTCTTTTAGGTCACAGGGACATCCTAGCATCTTTTATTTTTTTTTTTTAAACATTATTAGTATAAGTTTTCAGTTCTATAAACTTGGGTTTGATATTGTGTTTGGTTTTGGAATTTTAACTCTGGCTCTCTGACTACCACTGCTCCTGGAATTTTTTTGTTCTTGTTTTATTTTCTGTTTTGGAGTTTCCACTAAGCAGAAATTCAGAGCCAAGCCACTTCAAAGAGGTGACTGTCTCATGTCATTTTCAAGATTCACTCAGCCTTTGTCTTGGTCACTTTTCTATTACTACCTGTACCCTAGGTCACTCCTGAAACAAGGAGGAGTCCAAAGGGGTGCTTCTACATTTTATATAAATGATACATTTTATATAAATGATCTCCTAGACGAGAGACCACAAAGTATTTCTTGCCTGGCAGAGATCATGGCACTAGTCCCAAGTACAGTGTTGGTTCGTTCTTTATCTGTGGATGTATGATTCCTAAAGAACATTGATTAAAACTTAAAAAAAAAAAAAGCTACCAGGGTTATACAGAACAAAGACCGAAGAAGCAAAATGTGTTATTATCACAGTCATTATTGATTTACGAGGAGATTCTGCTCTCAAAATCCTTAGTATTCAAAACGTGGATCTAGACCAGCCACATTAACGTCACCCAGGAGCTTGTTAGAAATTCAAATCACCTGATCTCAGACCTACTGAATCAGAATAATCAGAGCCTGCGTTTTAACAAGATTCACAGAGAAATCTGTGCACAGAAAAGTTTGGAAAACCGGGCTCTAAACGACTTGCCCTCAGTCCAGTCTATTGTGGTTATAATACCCGAAGACACAATGACAGACCAGCTGTGCTCATCAGATTAGTGATACTAGTAATAATAACATCAGTAATAATTCTGGTTCTTATCAGCTCACCTGGTTCTTGCTTCATTATATTCTATTTGATACCTGCTCATTTCTTTCAGTCTTTTTATTTATGCTATTTTAGCAGCCCACTCATATTCAACATTTGGGGGTTAGGCCCATCTGCTTTTCTTCTCAGTTAACAATAAGCATTCCCTCTCCTGGTATGGTTTTTCTAGAGATTGGCAATCTTGAACCTTCTGTGTCTATCTGTTCTCGTTGCGTATTCTCATTAGCAAACAATCCCTCACTACTTCCTTTTTCAGGTCTTAATCAACAGGATTCTTCAAAGGCATCTATTAAGAATTATCTATGTGTTTGTGTGTGTGTGTGTTTGTGTGTGTGTGTGTGTGTGTGTTTGTAGTGCAAAAGCAGCCAAATATACTGAACCCCAAAAGAAAAGAACAGCTATTAGTGAGACTCTATGAATGTGGTGAGAACTATTTTGAGAGATGATGAGTGTCTTACACTGATGAGAGCTTCTTCTCAAATGTGTGTGCTTACATTTGTCACACATAATTTTTATTAAAGAAGACTTATGATTCATGTCATTACACTGGATTTAAATGAAGCAAATAGGTGAAAATTAAGATTTTTTTGAAAATTTTGTTGAGGAGAATAGGGAAGCTTTTGACTTTCTTCTAAATTGAAATTTTTTGTGTGTGCACAGCAAAATATCAAAAGGAAATAAATTCAGTGCAAAGAAATGAGGTACATAATGACCTTGGATGTTTTCATCATTTTTTTTGAAATATTCTTCCTCCCTTTTGTAAGAATTCACAGTGAAATAACACAGTTGTCAAAATGTCTAAGCACTCCAATAATAGGTGACAAAGAAATGGTGACAGAGAGAAAACAGGTGTTTTTAGCTCACTAATATAGCATCCAGGCAAAGAGTTCCCCTCTTGCCTGCTCCACAAGAGCAAATACTTTATAACTACAGTCTTGCTGAGAGTAAAAATGACAGTAATGTCCACTTTATCTGAGAGAAAATTTAAACTTTAATGTTCTTGAAAATGATATTGCACCTATTTTTAAACTTCTCTGATTACCAATGCTGTTATTTAAAAACTGGCAGGGAAAAAAAAAAGATTATTCTATGCTAACATGTGCTAATGAGCCAAGAAATATTTTATTCATTCTAATTTGGAAGCATATGTATATGTACATAGATACATACACGCATATATATAATCCATGTATATAGTTTAGATTAATAATGTTTCATACATCTGATATCAAGTGCTCTGGTGCTCTCATCAAAATTTTCAGATTCCTTGTCCCTTTCTCCCAGTGCAATGATATGTGATTATATAAGAATTAATAAGGTAATGGCAAAAATGTTTACAAACTCTACATTTTTGTACTGTGTTATTCTGTTCTATAAAATCACATGTAAAATCTGAAGAAATTTAAAGAAAAGCTTTATTAGCTGATGATGTCTTACTATATAAATTTTTGGGGTAAAAGTTGCTTTTGTGACTGCCACTTGCAGACTATAACCCTGAAGAAGTGAGTAATGAGGAGCTTCTTTGCACCAACGCACTCTGTACATGCATTGTTTTTGTTCAGGAAACCCTGTCTTAGCATCCCTGAAGTCTGTACTGCATCTGGGCTCTGTCTCACCAGTAGTTTCCTGGAGTAGAACCATCTGGTTCTACTTGCCTAAAATCACACCTCCTAGCAGGGGACTTTCTTTTTCCTCTGAACCAGAGTTTCAGGATACCGCTCTGAAGAAGCCTTTTCATAGCTGTGTTTAAAAATATGCTACATTTGACTTCTAGAGTTTTCTAGAGTATAAAAGTAAGCTAGAGTTTAGAATTTTTCTGTTCAATATGGTAACCTCCAACCATATGTAACTATTGAGAGCTTGTTTACATTGATTTTTATAGCTTATTTTGTTTACGCTGTTGTACGATTTACAGGGTATTGAATTTGTAGACTATTCAATCTGTGTGCATATCATGCCGTATCCAACTCTGGATTTCTAGTGCCCATCAGTACCACTATATTTACTCCTACATTCCTTTGTTCCAACCTACAGTCTTGCTTTCTGTGAATTTTGTTGTTTTGGGGGTATCAGAAATGGTATTTTCATGTTTTTTTGAGAACTCTCCATACTATTTTCCTAAGAAGTGGTGCTAATTTGCATTCCCACCAGTTCTTTTTGTCCCAACCCTCTCCAGCACTTGCTGTTTCTAGTCTTTTTGATAAAGATCATTCTCACTGGTGTGAGGTCATATCTCATTGTGGTTTTTATTTCCATTTCTCTAATGGTGAGTGATACAGAGTTGTTGTTTTTTTTTTCCTTCAATGTATCTGTAGGACATCTGTGTATCTTCTCTAAAGAGGTATCTACTCAGTTCTTTTGCCCATATTTTGAGTGAGATGTTTGCTTTTCTGTTGTTGAAGTATATGAGCTCTTTATATTTTTTGGAGGTTAAGCTTTTGTCTGATGTATGTTATGTAATATTTTCTTCCACTCAGTGGGTTGCTTTTTTTTGTTTTAGTGGTAGTTCCTTTCACTGTTCAGAAGCCTTTTAGTTTGACGGAGTCCCAGTTGTTTAGTTTTACTCTAGTTCTTTCACTGTTGGTGTCATTTTCCCAGAGATGTCTCTGGTGTTGATGTCATACAGTGTATTTCCTTTGTTTTCATCTGTGTATTTTATGGTTCCAGGAGTTACATCCAGGTTGTTAATCCAATTTGAGCTAATTTGTGTGTGTTGTGCTAACATGTGATCTACTTTCATTCTTTTGCAGGTAACTATCCAATTTTCTCAGCAGCATTTGTTGAATAGACTCTCCTTCATTGTATGTTTTTGGCTCCTTCATCATAGATTAATTACCCATGTACGTGTGATTTTATTTCTGGACTCTCAATTTTATTCCGCTGGTCTGTGCATCAGTTTTTGTTCCAATGTCGTATTGTTTTGATTACAGTCACCCTGTAGTATAGTTTGATGTCAGGGAGTACGGTTCTACCATTTTTTTTCTTTTGTTTTTCTGAGGATAGCTTTAGCTATTTCAGGTCTTTCATTGTTCCATACAAGCTTTAGTATTGTCTGTTCAATTTCCTTGAAAAATTCCACTTGAATTTCCACAGGAACAACATTAAATCTGAATATCATTTTGGATAAGATGGCCATTTTAACTGTGTTAATTCTTATGATCTATGAACATGGGATATTCTTCCATCTCTTTGTGTCTTCTATTTTTTTTTTTTTAACCGGTGTCATGTAGTTTTAAATGTATGGGTTTTCATATCCTTTGTTAAGTTTATTCCCAGATATTTTATCTTTTTCGTATTATTGTGAATAGTATTTCTTTCTTGATTTCTCTCTTCTCTATTTCATTGTTTACATATAGAAATGTTACTGATTTTTGTGTATTGATTATATATCTTGTAACTTTGGTGTATTCATTTTTGTTTCTAGCAGTTATTTTAGTGGAGACTTTTTTTCTAGGTATAATATGTCACCTGAAAATAATGAGTTTTATTTCTTGTTTTTAAATTTGGATTACTTTGATTTTTTTTTTTTTTTTTTTTTTTTTTTTTTTTTTTTTTTTTTTTTTTTTTTTTTTTTTTTTTTTTTTTTTTTTTTTTTTTTTTTTTTTTTTTTTTGCTTTATTGCTCTGGTCTCAACTTCTAGAACTATGTTGAATCATAGCAGTGAGAGTGGACATTCTTATTTTTGTCCAGCTCCTCAAGGAAAAGCTTTCAGTTGTTCACCACTGAGTCTGATATTAGCTGTGGGTTTGTTATATATGTATTATATTATGCTGAGATGTATGTCTTCTATTCCTGTTTTAGTTTTTGTCATGAATGGGTGTTGAATCATGTTGAATGCTTTCTCTGCATCTATTGATATGAGATACAACATTTGTTTTTCCCATTACTAATAAGATGTATTACATTGATTAACTTGCATATGTTGAACCATTCTTTCGTCCTTGTAATTATTTCTACTTGATCATGATGCATAATTTTTTCTAATGTGCTATTGAATTTGGTTTGCCAAATTTTGTTGAGGATTTTTGCTTTATTTTCATTAATATTAACCTACAATTTTCCTTTTTTGTACTGTCTTTGTCTGATTTTGGAATCAGAGTGAGGTTAGCCTTAAAAAATGTATTTTCAAGTATTTCCTTCTCTGCAATTTTGTGGAAGTTTTGTTTAAGCAGGATGGATATTAGACCTTCCTTGAATATGTAATAAAATTTGCTAGTAAAGCCATTCAGTGCTGAACTCTTGCTTCTTGGGAGACTTTTGATTACTGTTTTCATTCTGTGCTTGTGACAGGTCTATTCAAGTTATCCATGTCTTCCTGGTTCAGTTCTGGAAGAGTGTAGGATTCTAAAAATGTGTCCATTTCTTTAAGATTGGTGAATTTGTTTTGTTAGTATGTGGGAGTTCATAGCAGTTCATTATGATGCCTTGTATTTCTGTACTCTCTATTGTCATCTCATCTCTTTCATTTCTGATTCTTTTTATTAGGTTTCTCTCTTTTTTTTCTTTGTGGGTCTAGCTAGTTTTATTGTTATTATTTATTTATTTTATTTTAGAGAACCCACTCTTGGTTTTGTTAATCTCTGAAAAGTTCTTTTTATTTTCAATTTCATTTATTTCTGCTCTAGTTTTTGTTATTTCCTTTCTTCTACTGATTTTTGGTTTTAATTGTTCTTTTTTTTAATCTCCTATAAATGTGTCATTAGATATTTAACTTGCAATATCTCTTTTTTTTCTGATGTGCACTTGCATTGCTATAAATTTTTTCCTTAGAACCACTTTTGCCACATCCCATGTGTTCTGGTAGTTTGTCCTTTCATTTTTGTTAGTTTCCAGGTAATTTTTAATTTTGCCTTTAATTTCCTCATTGATCTAAGACTTATTCAGAAGCATGTTGTTTAATCGTGACAGCTTTATGATTTTTCTAGATTTGTTTTTCTGTTTCATTTCTAGTGTTACACCCTTGTGGTAAAAGAAGATGCTTTCTATAATTTCAGTCTTGCTAATTACTGAACCTGGTCTGTTCCTGACAATGTTCCACATTCACTTGAGAAGAATGTAAAATCTTTTTTATTAGGGTATAAAGCTATATGGTCTATTACGTAATTTAGGGCCTTTAATTCTTTATTTTCTGTTTGGACAATCTATCTCTTGATGTAAATAGATTAAGTTCCCCTACTAATATTGCATTGTTGTCAGTGTTTCCCTGGAGGTTTCTTAATATTTTCTTTATATGTATAGGTAGTCCAGCATTGTGTGTCATACACAACATGTTAATTATATGCTTAATATGTTAATGAGTTCTCTTCTTGATGAATTGGCCCCTTGACCATAATGAAGCGTCTATCTTTGCTACATACAACCCGTTTTAGATAAAATTCTGTTTTGTCTGATACTATATTGCAGTTCTTGATTTCCTTTCATCCCCATTGCTTTGATATATTTCTCCATAGTCCTTCACTTTCAACCTATGTTTGTCTTTGAATCTGCTATGGGTTTCTTGTAGACATAATATCCACAGGTCCTATTTATTTAATCCATCCAGCCACTATGTCATTTTAGTTGGTGAGTTAAGTCCATTCACATTTAGGATGTTATTGATATATAGGACTTTATTGCTGTCATTTGATCTTTTGCTATTGAGGATTTGAAATGAGTTCAGTTCAAATTGAGATGTGTTTTTAGTGAAAAATGCATGCAGTATCTTAAAGACTAAGTAAAAATAATGTAACTATTTCACTAACAGTTTTTGCTATGTGATTAATGTCGAATCGGTATTTTGGATACATTGAATGTCTTACTCCATTTAGCTTGCTATAACAAAATACCATAGGTTGGGTGGTTAATAAACAGCAGTCATTTATTTTTCACAGTCATGGAGACTCAGAAGTCCAAGATCAAGATGCCAGCAGATTCAGATCTGCCGAGGGCCCAGTTCCTGGTGTACAGATGGTTTATTTACACTGTAACCTCACGTGACAGAAGGGGCAAGTAAGTTTTGGGGGGGTCTTTTTTAAAGGGCACTTATATAATTCATGAAGGCTCTTCCTTCATGATCTAAATACCTTCAGAGTCCTTTAGAGTTTGAGAGTTTAAATTCTATTTAGAGTCCTTTGCCAAGGGAGCATACCTTTCTTTTTTTTTTAAGTCTAATTTTACAATAGTGGTCTTGACTTGCTATATTTTTTTTAAATCAGAGATCACTGCATAATCATTGGTTTTCAAATGCTGCTGTAGTCAGTTACCACAAACTTGGTGCCTTAAAGCTAGATACATTTATTTTCTTATAGCTCCAGAGGTCAGAAGTGTGAAAATCAGTTACACTGAACCGAAATCAAGGTGCCAGCAGGGCCATGCTCTTTCTGGAAGCTCTAGGGAAGAATCCACTTCCTTGTCTTTTCAATCTTCTAGTGGCAGTCGCCTGCTTCTAATGCTTCCAGTGCTTCCAGTGGCTCCCGGCCGCCTCAAAGCCGGAGGTGTAACATCTTGCTTCAGCAGTCACATTACCTGCTTGTCCTATGTGTCTCTTTCCTCTTCTAGGGAAACTTGTGATTACGTTTAGACACAGAAAAACCAGATTAACTTTCCACATTTTACGATTCTTAACTTGCACCTGTAAAGTCCCTTTAGCCACATAAAGGAAAATTCTAGGGGTCATTATTCAACGTACCACAATAAGAAAAACAGATAACAGAATTTTAATATTTATAATGACGTTTATATAGGATAAAGATAAATTATGTAACATGGATAAAAACAAAATAAATACTGTATACATTTCAGGGTATTCATGGTGGTTCTCTGGTTTGTGGATGATTTTTGCTTTTTATTTTTGATCATCTGTGTTTCCTAAAATTTATGCAGTGAAATGTATTTTATTTATAATAATAATAGTAACGTAAATAATATTTATTTTTCAAAACAGAGTCAGTCAAAAATTAATCTCTGGTTAAAATATGATCTGGAGCACAGAATCAGCTTAATGTTGGGGAGAGTATTTATGGAATAGCTCTTTTAATTTTAAAGGTAATTATCCGACATGTCAAAAAAGATTATTTTGTCTGTTTAATTAGAAGAACACTTTGGAGGAAAGAATTATCTCTGATCACTTTTATTTTTCAGGGTTTTTAGGAAAATAATATCGACACTAGCAAATAATTTTTCCTTTCCAATATTCACAACTCTTTTTTTCTTTTTCTTTACCTTTTGATTTGGCAAGGAATTCCAGAATAATTTTGAATAACAATGTTAATACTGAGAAGATTTATTTTCTATTTAATGAGGATGTTTCTAATATTTCATCATAATATTTGAATTGTAGTATTGAATTGTATTTGAATTAAAGACAAATATTCGTCACATTAAGGATATTTTTTAATTTATGTAGAATATTTTTTATTTGGATTGAGCATGATGTGTATAAAGACTTTTGGCTATATATTAAGTTGGTAATTGTTTCTTTTATCTAATTTTGTTCAATCGGCATTTTTGATGTATTTTCTTTGTCCTATTTATCTATTTAATTTTATTTTTAAACATTGAAATAGAGAGAATTAATTTGCCTTTTGAAGGCAACTTGCAAAGAAGTTTTCCCTAATACCTTATGTGCCCATCTTCTTGAGGGAGAGTAAATTCTGGACAATATTTTGATTTATGTCCTGGTTTATCATTCATTCAAATTTTCTCGAGTCAATTTAAAGAATTTACTTTTTAAAAATTGCTCCTTTGCTTTCCACATTTTTCAATCATTTTTCTTAAAATTGAAATTAAAAACATTTTTATTTCAAAAATGTTGTAAACTTTCTCAATATTAAAACTGCATCCCTCCTCTCCATGTCTCCTATTTCATTGAGGCACAACTCCTCTGCTGCTTTGGGCTCCTTTAAATTTATCTGCAGATGGAGTGAGCAGATCTCCCGGTTTTAGACACAACTCTTCGACTGACCATTGCACTTTGCATAAACTTGATGCCCCTTCCCAGTGCTCCTGTTCTCAGACACATCCTGTTGCGTCCTCTGCTTTCTCTGGTGCAGGTAACAATGATGTGGGAATCTTGGCTCTTGTTGATTTGTATTTAGCAGCTCATGGTGTCACATGTCACTTCACTTTGCTGTAAATGTTTTCCATGGATGTTGATTTTGCTGTCCAGTTGTTTTGGTTTTATGTGGAGATTTGGGAAGATCTGAAAAGGATCCTGCCACTATCCTCTCCAGTTTCCCAATATCCTCTTTCTTAATTATGTTAGATCTTATTTAAATTATTGCTGATGTTCAAAGCCCATGCTTGCACTCATTTTATGAATATTAGTATTTATATAACATTATATACTAAGTCAGTTTTGATAGATGAATCAACATCTTTATATTCCTGTTTGCTTTCAAATTTTTCTATAACAGACAGATATGTCAGCATTTCTGGATATTATCACATTTCTGTCACCTTTCACTTTGTATTTCTAAGAATTTTTTATTTACATGTGTTGATGTCATATTATTTGGTATTAAATGTTCATGACAATTATATTTTCATTGTAAATTGTGATGTGTTAGTATTTCTGAATACGATCACATTTCTGTCATTTTTCTTTATTCTAAGAGTTTTTGCTGTATAAGTATAATATGTTACCTGACATATAAATGATCACGACAATTATATCTTCATTTTGAATTGAACCACTTGCCAATATAAACCAATGTCTCTTACATTTGCCTGGTATTCAACATTATCTGATAGTAATATTGTAATTTTTCCTTATGTTTGTATACATAAAACTATTTCTTTACCTGTTGTTCATATTTTTGTGCTTATTTGTCTTAAGGTGTATTTTATAGACAAAAATAGTTAAGTTTTATTATTCAATCCAATCTGAGACTCTTTAAGCATGGTGTTATGACTCAATTGCATATTTTTGTTAAAATACATACATATGTACATATATATATAATTTCATTTCATTAATTTTCTTTTTAAAACTTTCTTACTTTTAAAGAGGTCATTTTCTATATAAGATACATAGTTTTTTCTTTTAACTTCTCCATTATTTTGGGAAGTATTTTTATATATATATGCATTCTATTTTAAATCCTACAAATCATTGCTTTTGTAATTAAAAAGCTTTTTCTAATATATTTTGTCTAAGTTTTAGAGAAACACAAAAAACACCTTTTGAGTCTTAACTCCTAGAAATTAAGGAATTTCATTTTCCTTAATCCATCTTTTTTATTCCTGACTTTCATTCTCCAATTTTATTGTTATTTCAGGTTTTGATCCGTATTTTTATTGTTTCATTTATTTATATTTTTATAGCACATATTTCTCCTAGATAATAATACATTTTTCAAATATGAATATTCATTGAACAAATGTCTAGATCATGCACCAAATACTGGGATTAAACATCTGTGAAATGCACACTGTTCCCGATTGTATTCTAAACTTTATAATTTAATAGATAATGGAGACAAGTATGTAGGTAACCATAGTATTTCAACTAGTACTCTAAGTCCTGTGACTGGGGTGCCATGAGATATGGAGGGCCTAGAAGACACACTAACCTTCTGTGGTGGGTCAAAGAAGGTACTCTTAGTACCCAACCTTTACTTAGAAAAAGAACTGGCTTCCCATACTTTTTAAGTTTCCTTTACCTAATAGAGAAGTCCTTTAGGTTTCTTCTGACTGTCCTCAAATAAATCTATAGATGTGGAGACAGGACTCAGAACATTTTATGAGGCACTGCTATTTCATAGACATTGCACTGAGTGGATTACGTTAATCATATCTTTCAAATCCCATAGCAACCCTGTGTGTTTAATAGCTGCAGAAAGGTTAGGCAATTTGCTTTTGATTGCATGTCTTGAAAGTGATTCCCATCCAAGCCTACATAGCCTTTCCACCATGTAATGCTGAGATTGCATGTTTGAGTCTGAGGTGAGAGGGGTTGGTTCCTATTTTTGGAGGATGCATGTCTCAGTTGCTGTATCAGTATAGCATAGAATGCACTCCTTATTCAGAGGTGTGTGCGTGTTTGTATGCACACAGGGAGCATGGTAACAAAATTCTTCCTTTTTCCTAGTGCCTGAGCTCATGGAATGTGTCATAAAGACTATAAACTATTGTCTTTTTTTCTTCAGAAAACTGGGACTTTCCCACCATAGCAAGAACTGATGAGAGAGTTCTCTTTCTTCATCACTTTTTAGGCGGCTGACATGGGTTTTCAAGTCCCTGCCTCTTTGGAATAAGTTTATTACTTTCATACATAGTTTCTCTTACAAGTCAAATACATGGAAAGTATTATTCTGAGACTCTTCACTTTGACTTCTCGTGAGGGAAATCACTTGTAATATGCACCGCTGTTTTCCACCTCCAGCAGGAAGGGAAACAGCACAAGTGAGCGGTGACCCTGCCCCCCTTCCCAAACTTTCCCCGCGTGTTGCCACAGAAAAAGGTTTGTCCAGTTCCTTGTCTTGTGAAAGTGCTGATTTTAGCCCTGCCTGATGACGCCCCTTTCTCTTTTGTTACACCTACTCACCTGCTGGTTTGCTAGTAAATAATTCTAATAAATTCAACGGGAACTTCACCCTCTCTGCTTTGGTAAGCTTTACCTGTGTGTCAGTACATATTGCGTTTCAGCCTCTCCCTCTTTCACCATATAGACCAGCAACCTTTGCAATGAGGTGATGGACAGCTGTGCTGTCCTAGGAAGAACGTGTGTACCCTGCTTCCTCAGACACTGCTTCAAATAGGTTATCTGAATTGAAGACTGAATCAAGGAGGAAAAAGGACTGAGAAGTGGGGAGGTTTGTATATCATGCTCTAAGAAACCCTGTTACGGCTATTACTCTGTCTTCTTCAGCCGCAGTTTAGCATCCCTCACAGTGCTCAGGGAACTGGCTTCCTATGGACCCACCAGGAGCCACTGCCTCTCAGGGGATGAGCATTTTCTCCCACGGGTGCAAAACTGCAGTTCATACAGAGGGTCCTGGACGTGGGAGTTGAGAACGTTTGTCTGTGTCCAGAGCCAGCATAGCCTTTGCTCTGTGTACCCTTTCCCATGTTCCCCCTTCGTTATGTGCTGCAGCCTTTGGGGTTTCCGGCTTATCACTTCCCATCCTGCTCTTTCCCTTTGGAGTCAGGCCCTTCTGATTTATCCACACCTGAGGGAGGAGAGCAAGAGGGAGAATGGAGTGTCCTCTGGAATCCCTCTCTGAGTGAGGATTGTTATGAAAAAATTATTTGTGGATTCATTTTCCTTGAAACGCTTGGACCATTCGGTGTCCTTGGAACACTGGCCACCTTTCTGTCTTGAGGTTTGACATACATACGTAGTTCTGAGAGGGAATGCGAGAGGACTTCAGGGGTTCTTCCAAGTCCCTTAGAAACTTGAATTTATCCACAACAATTAAGAGAACTTGATACAACCCCTCTGCAGGACCACATCTCTTCCTCACGTAAAATATTAATGGTTTCCAATTGTCTTACAGAGTCCAAAAGTTCTTACAGGGCCTCCAGACTCCAGGGTGAATTGACTATACCTACCTCTCCAACCTGTTTGTCCATTCGGGTTTGTTCGAAGTCTTTTGGTCGCAGTGACCTTTCTGGTTTATGGATGCGATGGCTCCTTCTTACCACCAGGGTCTTGTCTGTGTTCTTTCCTCAGCTTGTACTCCCTTCCTCCTATGACTTCTATGTTGGATTTTGGTGCAAATGTCCCTCAGAATGACCTTCTGGGACCCTCCAAGGATAAGTGAGTTACCTCTGTCATGAAACCCATATTTTTGTCATTTAATGCTTATCACACTGTTGCTCGGAGAAAGACTTGTTTGGCACCTGACTTTTCCATTAGATAGTTGTATGTGCGAATGGCCTCCATTTGCCTTGTACAATTCTGTGTTCTGAGTGTTTAGCATGGTGCCTCACACACAGTGGGTACCCAGAGAATATTCGTCTCCTGGATGAGTCACGGGACTTCAGGGAGTCTGGAGCCTCCTCCGTGGTCCCTGAGAGGGAACAGCTGGGAGGCATATGACACTGTGGTCCCCAGAGGAGGCTTGTTTCCAGGGCTCTTCAACAAGTTCCTCAAAAAGAGCCCCGGACAGAAGCATAGCCTCCCGGGAAGGGGAAAACCTGGGAGCTAGGAAGTCAAGTCCTTACCAAGAACAGATTTTTGTAAGCTGGTTTCAGAACAACAAAAGTTATCCCAAGAAACATGCAATTTTTCAGTAGAAGTGGTAGGTACATTCCTGGTGCTTCCTATACCAGAATGATCAGAGAGGGGAGAATCTTCCAGGTTTAATTTTCACAGATACTGAATCTGAACCCCAGATGGGGAAAGCAGCTTCTTCCAGGGCATACAGCTCGCTGTGGCTCACAACCAGATCTCCTGGCTTCCAGACCGATTCTTATTTCATTATAACATACTGCATTTGGATTTGGGGCCACTGTTGGGGGTGAGAAGAAATCATTAGAAAATGAATGTTTCCTGAAATATCACCTGCAATTTATTGCACTCAGAATTTCACACTGATAAATAACCTCTTTCTCATTAACATGCAGGCTCCCTACAATTAGCACTCTCATTTGCACTATGTAAACAGCTTCTAACTGTGCCTTTTAGCTCTTTGTTCAAACAAAGATTTCTGTTAGCAAAGAAACAAGAAAGAAATTAGTAGCAGGTGAGAGCTTATTTTTAATTATATTGAGATTGACTGTTGTTCTCTAAATCTTCTCTAATTCCCCCAAGATATTTATTTGCAGACCAGAGTTTTCATCTATTAAGGCAGCAGCCATTTCTGATCTTTATTTACTAAATGAAAACACAAATGGCAGCAGTGTCCTGGCTTCCTGCCAAGGGAGGCAGCAGGGGGGGTGGGGTTGGGGGTGGTGGGGCGGGGGGCAGGGCTTGGGGGGGGCGTGGGCACCACATCAAGCTTTGATCTTTGCAGCCTCGAAATCACAGTGAAGTCGTAAAGACAGACCCATGTTGAGGAGCACTGGCTTGGGCCTGGGATGGGCTTAGAGTCCCAAAGTTAAGTGATTATTCTCAATTTCTATTACCTGAAAGCTAAGTCTAAGTTCTTTAGCAGAAGGAGTTTCGTTGTCCTTCAAGAATAAAAAACTTTGTGTCCACCACTGGTGAGGTGACTGGCTGAGAGCATTGTATGATCAGAACACTTCAAATATTATCTTTTATAACTTCTCACCTAAGGGAGGAATCTCTTATGGAACATCTGACACCAGGTGTGGTAGGAACTCACCACTTAATTTTTTAATGTGCTCTGCTCTGAAATGTGTCTTCTCTTGAGTGGGTCTCTTGTCTCCAGCAGCTTTCACACTTTGGGGAAACCACACAGAATTTCTCTTCTACATGACAACCTTCTGTCACTATATACATCTAAAAGGGGGGCCATATCTCCTCAGCCTGCTATGGTCTAGGTGTGCCAAGTTCCTTTAACTATTTCTAGGACCCTTATTACTCTGGTGGGTTTTCTCTGGGCACATGATTAGCGGGGAAGCCCTCCTAAGATGAACTGTCAAGGATTGAATACAGTGACCTAAACATTACATGATCGGTGCAAAGTCAATGGAAACCTAAACACCCTGACATTCAAAGGCCTCCTCCCCAGCTGGGAACTTCACCCTGCTTGTTGGCTTCTTGCAAGTTTTCATCTATGTGAGGAGCCCATTAGGATACTCTAGAATTCTGCAACCCCACCCCACCCCTATCTGTTCAAGAATGAAGGTGAGTTGTCAGGAAGAGAGAAAAGGAAGAAACATTTTGTGTATTTTTGTTTAGTTGTTCACAATGGTTGTTCCCCTCAAACTGGGGACTGCACCTGTCCAGAGGAGGCTGACCTAACCACTACTATACCCAAGCACACCTCTAGATTTCTTTTTAAAACCTACCACCCTTTTCAGGAAATAAGAAAGAATTCTTTGATGAAGAATCAGTTATTATATTTGTATATATTTTCCATTTAGCATTTCTGAGCTACCTCCCTTCATTGCTAGTTTTCATCTTATAAAGTGTTTGATTTTACAAGAGACAGACAAGTTTAAGATTATTACCCCCATTTTACAGATGAGGAAATTGGACCTACAGAAGTAATGACCTATACATTGCTATAGAGAGTTGGGCTTGAACCTTGGCTCTTGGTCCAGGCCAGTTTTCCCTACACCAGAGCTGGCTCTCAGCAGATAACTGGGTTGAAAAAGGAATAACTGAGCTGCTAGAGCAACTGAACAAGCCCTGGTTCCTCTGCTCCATCAAGAGCAGCTCCCCTAGGCTCTTCATCCTCCATCATTTGTCCAATGAGGTAAGGCGATGGGATCCCCATCGTTAGTACGAAGTTGATAACTTGCAAAATTTGTCTACTTCTATAAGATGAATAAAGGTGACTTTCTGAAATTTAAGGTAGAGCTTGAATTGGAATTATTTATATTGCACTAATTTGTAATTTATGCTCTACTTCTAAGTGATTTCATTCAAAGTTACATTTTCAATGAATACTTAAAGGATCTAATAACAGAAAGAAAAACAATTGTGCCTAGAAATCTAAGATAGGAAGAGTTCGTATCAGCTTTCAGTTTCCTGGTGTCCAGAGCAAGAATAGAAACATAGTGGATTACCTAACTCCCCTTTTCTTATAAAAGAAAGCAAACAATTAGTGAGAAGTGACACCCACACCAACTGGGAATCTCTCCCTTTTGTCGTTATGTAAATAATTCTGAGCAGATAATGACCTACAACTTCAATCACAATTTAGGAGCTGTTGGAGATTCCATTTAGAAAATCTGGGCTATGTTTTCAGAATCTACACTTTGCTCTCAAATGCTTCTGGCAATTAACCAAATTACAGAATTGCTGTCTGGGGATGCTTGTTAAAAATAAAATTTCCTGTCTCTGCCCCAGAGATCTATATGTCTGATATTCTTCTTGACTCTTGATCAGAGCAGGAGCTTGTAAGTTAATAATTAGGGAGCTCTGGTGGCGTCTAGCAGGCAGGCTCCTTTATAGGTGTGAGGAAGAAGCAGTAAGGATGTGTTCATCTGACAGCAGGGAATTTGGATTTGTAACCTTACTAACACAGAAGATCACTCCTCCTTTCCATGGACCAGTCAGGATTACTAACGCCACCTAGACTTCTCTTTATTTAGCTAGCAGTTTGGGTTTGATCAGTTGCTCAAGGCAATTGTAGGTTACCACAAGGTAAAAGAGAAAACTCTTTTATTCGGGAATATTTTGGAACAGGGTCTCATCAGTCATCTGACTGTTGAGAGAAGACACAGAACATGGCTCCTCTGGAGTGTCTGATTCTATGTGATACTGCAGTATCGATGTCATTCTGCATAACTCCATAAATTCACCTATTAGAGTTATTTAATAGTGTGCATCTGAATGCTGAAGAATGTCTTCACATTAGAATTAATGTCAAGGCTTGGACATGATAAATATGAATCTAGTAGCTCCTCTGAGAAACTTTGCTACGGTACCATTTTATTGTCTGCTGTCTCAAAGGCTTAAATCTCGTTTTCTGCCTTCAGTTCATAGGATAAAAGCATGTGAAATCACTGGGATTTATATAGGCAGATTTGGCAGCTCTTTCATTTTTTACTTGGACTGTCAGATATAAATCAACGTTACAGCATTCTTTCCAAGAATGTGTTAGAATGTGCATGTGTTTGGGGAGACATGGTATTTCTATTATAATTTTGTTTGTTAGGTGTCATTTGAATTGTTTGGCTTTGTTTTATAACATTTACAATTTGTGGTTTTTAATTGGTTCTCTGTTATCCTTATCCAGTGACTGATAGGTTCTTTTTTATTTGCCTCTGTGCCTTTGTTCCCACCCAGAAATGTCTACCCTTCCTCCCCATTCAATAAAATTTAACACCGGTACCACTTTCTTGGTACAGCCTTTTCTGGTATCTCTACTCTATATTGATCTTTCCCTAAACTTCAAAAGTTGTTACCAAGGCCATATACATAACATTTTATTGTGCTTTCTACTTATTAACTATCTCTAGCATTTAATCTAGCACTGCTCTCTTAGCGAACAGTTTTCACATACAATCTTATTTTTCCAATTAGATCTTAATTCATCATGGACAGAGTTCACATTTGATGTTTGTTTTCCACACCATTCCCTCCCTAATGGTGTGTGCTCACAGCTAGGCACATGTAGTTATGTCTTGTGAAGGCTGTTTTAACAAATATAGCCTCCACTCTGGGAGTTTAGACAACAAACATTTATTCCCTCACAGTTCTAGAGAGTGGGAAGTCCCAGATCAAGGTGAGAATCTACTTAGTGGTTCGCAGATGGCCATCTTTTCGTGTGGCGTGTGTTCATTTGACACAGCAGAGACTCTCAGGTTTATTCTTTTATGGGCCTAGTCCCATCATGAAGGTTCAGCCCTTGTGATCTAATTATATCCTAAAGGCCCGTCTCCAAATACCATCCCATTGGAGGACAGAATTTCTATGTATGAATTTTGGAAGCACACATTCAGCCCCTAGCAAGATGTTTAGGGAATGATTGATTATTTAACTTTCTCACCACTATGGTTTGCAACATTGATTTGTAAAACAAATCTGAGCTGCAGCAAGGATCGTTTGATTATAAACTCCACGAAGGCAAGAAATGCATGCTTTATTTATCACTCCCTTTCCAGTGTACATTTTCAACAACTTGAATGGTTGCTGCTTTAGTTTGCTAAGTAATTTCTTTTGTCCAAATCTAGTCTCACTGGGATATCTCTCACATGGATCTTCTGTGCAGAAATCATAAGAAAGTAATTATGTCTGGCAAGGTAGAAGCTTCTGGGGCTGAGATGAACCAGGACTTATTCTTTTCTTGTCACTTTCTAACCTTGTTCTTCCCTGTGACATCCCCAAATGAAGAAAACACAAGTAATAAAGGGGAAGCTCTGATTCTGTGGCATTATGGGGGCTGTATCTTCTTCCTTGAAGAAACCCCCAATAAAGTCACTTGGTTTTTTAGACATCTCTAGTTGTTTGGACTTTCCTGCAAACCAAAGAATTTTTAATCCTTTTATATTCACCCAGTGTTTAGATTCGAACTTGAAAAATTCCAATCTCTCTGTCTCTGTCTCTGTCTCTGTCTCTGTCGGTCGGTCGGTCTGTCTGTCTGTCTCTCTCTCTCTCTCTCTCTCTCTCTCTCTCTCTCTCTCTCTCTCTCTCTCTCTCTGTCATCTATTGCTCTAGCTACCTCCCTCCTTCCCTATCAATCTATCTATTTATCTATCCATCTAATTTACCTAAGAATAATCAGATCTCTGACAAGGTGTCTTAAATATGTAGGAAAGGTCCTAAAGCAATAAGAACAAAGCAAAGCTATTATTTAAACATCTCTGCATATCAACTTTTTGTGGGAGGGAGTAGGAACAAAAATTCTTTAAATTCTTCCACTTTAGAGTTTTCGTATTAGACATGTAGATTTATTACAAGGAAATATGGGAATGTCCCTTCAACTACTCAGTCATCAAAGCTTCTGTTTTTTCAGTATACATTTCCCAAGCAGTTTCAAGCAATTCAAGAGAACTGCTAAGGTCTGGTGGCCATCTTCTGTTTACTTGGCCCATTTTGCTTCCCAAGAAAGAAAGTTTGTTTGGATTAGCTTATCAAGACTTCCTCAGTAAAGAGTACCTGTCTGTTCTTAAGGGTTCCGTTCATTTAATATCCTGAGCATGGCACCATTTTTATTCCAGTCCTCTGTGATGAAGGTAGCAGCATGCCTCTCGATATGTATAATAGTGAGAGAATAGTAAGAGAAAGCAGGAAGATTAATTGAAGTTGCTGCCCTTGAAATGAGTTTGACAGATGCTTGAGGATTATCAAAGGATTACCCTTCCATTCATCTAGTCCAAGACCCATTGGAGGCATGGGGACAAAATGTGAGAGGCCTGAGGGACAAAAGTGAGGTATAGGGTAGGATAAGCAGCACCCAGTGTACAGGGAGGAGGTTAGGGAAGACTGTAGGAAGGGCTTCTTTGAAATAGGCATAGAAAAGAATGGTTTCTAGTAAAGACTACTAGAAACTGAGTTGGGGTATTCTCTGTTGATGAGCTATCACTTTCTAGTGTACTTACCATTTAGGTGATTCATAGGTTGTTTCATTCCAGGTCAAGGGACCAGGATTTGTTTATTAGATGTTATATTTCTGTCTGTTGATGTGTTACTGACTAGTTCTGATGCAAATTTAAGCAAGATGATAATAGTGACCAGGATGAGTAAAATGTTCAATCTATCACCTATAAGATACATTTAAGTCCTCTCTCTTTAAATGTGTGAAAGCCATCATAGAGGGGAGAAGATAGATGGATTCCATGATGCTTCAGAAGGCATAATGAGAACCAGTGGGTGAAAGAGGCAGGGAGGCAGATTTGGACTTAATCCAAGGACTTGCCTGTAATTGAATCTACTTAAAGATGGTCTCACTGCCCTAGGGTACAGCTAATTTCCTATTCCTAAAAGTGTTTGAGCAAACTCTAGTGGCCACTTCCTAGGGATGTTGGAGAAGAAAGTCTTTAAAAAAAAAAAATACCAAAACAATATACAAATTGAAGTGTTCAACTTTGGTTTCTACTACAAAGGTTTAAGAAATGACAGTGACAAGAGTAGGGACAGAGCTTTCCCCTTTAGAAGTCTCAGTTTCCTTCCTTTGAAAATGAAAAATATGAGTCAGATTGAAGTTCACACTGTGTCTGGCATTCTGTGCTAATGCTAACAATCCCAGTAATTTGCCCTCCTGTGTTGAGCTCATATTGCCACAAGTATATCCAAGTGGTGTGTGTGGTTCTTTGAACACCTTAATTCTTGTCCTTTGGGAGAAGAGAGGGAGAAAATTCAGCCTGGATTCTCATGACCTCATATACTGTGTATTCAAGACCTTGGAGACATTCTTCGCTGCCTGCAAATCTCCTTGACCATTTCACATCCCAGCTTGTCTGTGTGTATGAAGGGTCTCATCAAAACCCTAAGGAACAGCTTTCAAGGAACAGTTGAGGATGGGCTCTGCTGTAATAGTGCTGAGATTTTGACTGACATATTCTTAAATGGAATTTATAATGACTCTGAAGATCAAGAGGTAGGAATGGATGAAACAGAAGGCTCACATTTTATTTTTTCCAATCTTACCACCATACGTTATGAATAACACAATGACTGGTATATTGTATGTGCTTAATAAATACTTGGTTATTGAAAGACTTTTGTTAACATTTTGGTACATTTTCTTCCAGTGTTTCTTCTATGTGTACATGAATATATACATATATTTTGTCTTTGGAAAAAAAATATATATATAGTTTTCTCTCCTTTTTCCCCCCACTTAACCTCAACATTTCCTCATGTCACTAAAATCTTAAGAAAATAAATGTGTATGTTGGAATGATAGTGACACTCTGGGAAATGTGCACAATGAACCTGTCTCCACTTAAAGATCAAGGACATCTGAGATGTGGCAAAATGGATGCTTTGTCTCTGAATGTGTCTCCCTCATATGTGTCGCTGCAGAAGAGAGATTATAACTGCTACTTCTTGACTAGAATAGCTGACAAAGAGTAGATAGGTTTATTGAGTTCTGAAGTTTGCTTGAGAAGGGCTGTGCCAGAGACCAAGAGACTAAGTAATTTTACTTCCCGAAATCACTGTTTCCTGGTAAGTTTCACAGAAGGTTTTATAGGCACCAGAAACTCAGCATGTCCAAAACATTCTTCTCCCCTACCTTACCATGTCATTTAGAGTATCACCAGTTCCTTAGTCATCAAGCTACAGACTCTGGGTTCCTCTTTGCCTTGCCCCTCTCCTTCCACAGTGGCTGAGTCCTACCAATGTCATCTCTTGAATCTTCTCTCCCCCATTTTCCATGAACCATGGCTCTGTCTTCCCTCAGACCTTCATCAGTATGCTCCCCATAGGATTAATTCCTACCTGCCTCCACCTCTTCTGATTCATTTACCTTCTAGTGAGTTTTTTCATCCTCAATGCAGATTTAATCACTTGGCTTTTAAATTTTGAGTTTAAAACTTGTGGAGGGTTTACTTTGTCATAGAATAGTGTTCTCACTCTTTACCATAGCTATCAGCATTTTATTCTAAGCTCTATTTCCAGTAATTTTTCTGGTATAAAATATTCTAAAATACTTTTAAAAAAAAAGAGCGTTGTCATTATTACGGAAAGACACGCATGGGCTAAATCTTGATTCTACCCCTTTCTAACTAACTTTGGCTGCAATACTTTATTTCTGTAGCACAGTAGCATGATGTTGAGAGTAAGGACTCAGGAGCCCCTCCACCTGGTTTCACTTCTCGTTGGTAGCAAGACCTTGGACAAATGGCTTACACACTCTAGAACTTAGGTTCCTCATCTCTAAAGTTGACTTTGCATCTGTGTAGTGTAATTGTTGTGAGGATTTACTGAATTAATATAGGTAGCGTTCGTAAAATAGGATCCAATACATAGTAACATTGATGTTTGCTATTATCACATGGGACCGGGTTTCCACATCTGTAAAGTGGGAATAGTTTTAAACACATATTACCCAGGGGTATTTTGTAATTAAATACAATTATATAAGATCACCTATGTGAATAACTACTGGTACAGGTAAGATGTTCAGTTCTTTTTATCCACACTTCAACTTGGAATTCATTTCCTGGGAGCTTGCATAATCATTTGTTTATAGCATTAACATTAATCACTCTACAATTTTATGATATAGCTACAATTATATTTCTAACTGGAATGTATGTATCTACACATATACATAAAATATATGTGGTTACATATCCACACATATATTCTAACTTGTTAGCTTCTTCACAAGGGAAGGGTTGCATCTTAATACTCTTCCTATAACTCATGATTCAATCCTAGATACAGATGAGTAAGACAATGTAAAGATTATGAATGCAACCTCTTGACTCAAACAAACAAGTTCAGATCTTACTCCTGCCTCATGCTAGCTTCTAGTTTCTTGGTTAGGCTTCTTACCCTCTCTTCCAATACCACCCTCCACAGAGGGCTGGTTAAGGAGTGGACAAATAATCAAAGGGAAGGCACAGTAACGTGATCATCACAAAAGCTTAAAAATGTCTAGTAATAATTTATTAACATTTATTAATTTTAATTATTGTCTTAGGGATACATAGTTTTAAAGTATTTCTTTAAAGAATTTGTTTCTTTATTTCTGTAGATTGTAATATGAATGGATGTGATCTATGAAGTTTCAGATACTGGCCTTGACTTCTTCCCGAAGACTGGGACGAGAGATAAGGACTAAAATGAGAAATTCTGTAGTGACGGGCAGGGCGAGGAGAACCTTCCCTATTTTCATTAGTAAATAACAAAGAGAGGCCCTCTATGTGATACAGGAACAACCTTTTCTATCATTGCTTTGTTGAAATTGAAGAAACGAAATGAGCACTGACGGAGATGAGTGATAGCATGCTGTCATCTGCCATCCCTGAAATACCACTTCCTCTTCGTGGGAGCATGAGGACTCGACACACAAACCCAGTTTGGCCACCCACTGAGGGGGTGCCTGCTCCCAGATGCTTATTTTTAATGGGAGGGTGTCATTGTCAAACACCCGGCTACCCGTTCTATGGGGAAAAGTAGACATAGATGAAAACATGTAAGACACCAGTATAAAGGCTATTACTTTTCAGATAAATTATTTAAAGGGCTTGGTATATTATGCACACCCCCAATTATCACTACACACATACACTTTAATTCTTCAAAAAATAAGTTCTGCCGGCCACATTTTGTGTTAGGTCTGAGGTGCTGTGGGCAATCACAGTGGGAACATGCAGATTTTTCTGATCTTGTAAGGCTCTTAGGAAAGTTTTATGATCTAGTGAAAAGACGTAAGTGTGCGAAAGTCATTAATAATTTATAAAAATAATACATAATAAAGTATTGAAAGTAATTCAGCACAAAATTTATACCAAGGAAATTTGCTTAATTTTCCTAGTTCTAGTAGATTCTTCTAAGTTTTCTCTTCCACATCTCCCCTAAGAGGGCTGATGCTCCATTTTAGGAGCATTGCAAAGGTCCCCATAACTTCAGAATGAGAGAGCAGAAGGTGAGGAGAGGGAGGTGCCAAGAGTGACCTTTGTGTCTGAGGAGAAAGATGGAGTTGGACACCTGCTCAAGGCAGTATAAATATTCTCCCTGGAGGTCAGCTGACTGTGACTGGGAAGTCCCAGACTGGAAGATCTATTAGGTCCCTTCATCTTTGACCATGTTTGAATCCATGAACAGTAGTGACACAAAATGCTCATATTATTCACCCAGCCAGCAAATGTGTTTACAAAACATGACTGGTAGAGTCTGTACAATGGATCACACCTGGGTAAAATAGAAAAGCTACTGTCTCACTGTACTTGAGCCCAGAGGAGAGGACAGAATGAAACACAGATTTGTTTGAGGCTAAAGGGTCAACTTAGATTGCTAGATACACCAACCAGGCTTCCCTAGAAGCTCTTGTGTTTTTACAGAGCATTTGAAAACATTGCATTCTAGTCTTACCTCTGATACCTCTTCATGCCATCTTAGACTGCCTTACACATCTTATACTTGAGTTTTCTCAAGATACACAGAAGTTAGATTTCATTAATTAACTGATTACTTTTAGTTTATCATTGACCTCACATTATGAAACATTCTCAATCTCAAAAATTTAGTAATAAATGAAGTAATAATGTTTTTCCTACCACTCATTAATCATAGATGTCTGTCATATCTAGTCAGAACTTCTGGTTACAGTGAAGAACCCAGAATATGATTATACACTGAGATGATAAATTCTAGACTCAGGGAAGAAATTTAGCCTTTGACGTCCCTTGGGGAAGAGTTTCCCCCAGAAAACTTGTGATTTCTGGAAAGATTTTGAAAGGTTGAAAAGAATTGGAGGAATCAAATTGCCAAAAGCATAAACAGACCAGGATTTAGATCCTCATTTTGCCATTCAGCAACGAGTGAATTTGGGGAAATTTCTTAGTCTCTCTGAATCTTGTTATTCTCATTTATAAAGCAGAGATAATCGTGGAATTGTAGCTAAACTTCCTACCTCACAAGTTTTTTATTCTAAGAACTGGTTAAATAATACACTTGGAATTTTTTTCAAAGCTGAAAAGCCTGATAGAAATGTAAGCTATTTTTCCTAGTGTTTCCTGTATTACAGATTTGTATATTGTTAGCATGCTTGACTATAGCCAATACATTTTTCAGATTCAGACTCAGATTCCACCATCCATCCTGCTAGATGTAGGAGATGAGTTGCCTTATCTTTGCCATCTATTTTTCACCCTTCCCTTTTAATCACCTTGAAGAATACAATTCAGTAGCATTTAGTAAATTCACAGTGTTGCACAACCATCACCACTGCCCAGTTCAGAACATTTTCATTACACCAAAGGAAAATCCCATATCCATCAAGCAGTTGCCCCTACTTTTCCCCCCTTTCCCTTCCAGTCTGTGGCAGCCACCAAACTGCTTTCTGTCTTTCCTCTTCTGGTCATGTTATGTAAACAGAATCATACAATACTTTGTATCTGCCTTCTTTCACTTAGCATGTTTCCAAGCTTCACCCATGTTTTAGCCCACATCAACACTTCATTTCTTTTAATGGCTGAATAATATTCTCATGATGACAGACTACATGAAGTCATTTTTTTATCTTCTTGCCTTATTTGAGACTCTGTACATACAAATACCCTCTTCTCCCCACACAATTCCATGCACTGTTAAGGCATTAGGAGATAATCCAAGACCAAGCCCAGAGTAACTCTTGTTCAGGGAAGAGACCATTCTCTGAATCTGTTTATTCATTCATTTGTTCATTCATTCAGACTATTCATTCATAATTCCCAATTGGGTGCCAGATGCATTTCTATGCTCTGGAAGAAATAAAAGTGATATTAGAAAGCAGAAAAGATTTCCTGCACTCATGGAGGCTGCTCTCTAGTGGTGGGCAGCAGTGAACGCATAAATCATGTGCATAGTACCTGAAGTCAGAAATGGAGAGGAGCAGGAGGTTAGGAAGTGCTGATGAGGAGGCACTGCAATTTTAAAGAGGTAGTTGGAGAAGTTTCACTGAGAAGCTAACTTTGGGATGAAAATCTGAAATTTGAAGAAGTAGCTTGGGTTTAGTCTTATCTTTAGGAAGACCTGATTATCATTGCAGAAGAGGCCTAGATGATGTTCCTAGATGATGTTACAGGGAAAATTGCATCTTCAAATGATCAAATAAGAATTCCTGTGCATGTGGATTTTGACATGTTTTCCTTCCAAAGTATCTGAAGTTGACATTGCTTCATGGAAATTTAGAGCATAGATGCCACATTCGCCATGAAAAATCAACACCCCTTTGCCTGAAAGTCAGTTACCTTTTCATTTGTTAAATAGTAATGTTCATCCCATCTGTCTTATCTTTTTTCAACAATCATATTCTATGAACTATAGTATCTAAAACTAGGACCCTTTTTGAAGTATAGATTTTGTTCAATAAATGTTAGATTATTTTATTTGCTTACAAAACATTTGCTGATTGCTATTCTCCCCTGAAGTAAAATGTTCTAGCATGTTGCTTAGAATTTGGGGAAAAGGAAGTGTTCTGTGGCATGTTTTGTTTCAGTCAGAGAAAGGAGGAAGTGGGCAGGGGTATTCAGGGGCTAGAAGAGAAGAGCCCAAGGAAAGCAAATGAATGTCTCACCTCTCTGTTTCTATTTTAGGAATCGTTCTGGATTTTCCTGGGATTCATGTCTTGTTTTGCCCTCAAAGGCAGAATCTTTCTTAACCTACTCCATCCCTCAATTCTTTTTTAAAAATTGATTTTATCAAAGGAATATTGCATTTTAATATTAACTAGGTTTGAGGTATACATGATAGCAAATTTACATCTGTATATAATACAGTAGGCTCACCACTGTTTTCTTTTTTCCCCTTGATTATGTGATTAATCCTCTTTACCTCATTTGCTCTCTATCCCTCTCCCATTTTTTCCTGTACTGTCTGATTTGCTCTTTTTCCCTGAACTAAGTCTATTGCTGTTTGAATTAGTTCTCTCTCTCTTTTTTTAAAATCTGTTATTGTTTAATTTAGTTCATTTGTTTGCTTTCTGTCTCTATGCACCTTATATTAGTGATATCATACAATGCTTGTCTTTCTCCTTCTGGCTTAGCTCTTTACGCATAATTCTCTTAAAGTCTGTCCTTGTTGCCATGAATGACAGGGTTCTCCTTTTTGACGGCCATGTAGTATTCCACCATGTATATATACATCTTCTTTATACACTCATTTGTTAATGGGCATTTAGGTTATTTCCAGCTCTTGCCTATTGTAAATTGTGATGCAATAAACATATATCTCTGCAAATAAGTGTTACTGTATTTTTAGGGTAAATACCCAGTAAAGGAATTTCCATTCTCAATTCTTTGAGGAATCTCCATACCATTTTCCAAAATGTTTGCACCATATACACTACCACTAACAGTATGTAAGAGTTTCCTTTTTTCAACATCCTCTCTGGTACTTATTTCCATTCTTTTGTGTGGTAGCCATTTTCACAGGTGTGAGGTGGTATTCCATTATTGTTTTGATTTACATTTTCCTAATGACAAGAGTAATAGAACTTTTCAAATATATCTGTTGACCTTGATTCTTCCAGGTGTCTTTTCTGGAATCCTTTCCTGGACATCTCGGTTTTTACCTTTTCCTCCCCAACTCTATCACTTACCATTACTTGCCTTGCCTTATTTTTCTTCACGGCCTTCAATAAATTTTTTAAAATTCCCAGCACATAGAACAGTGTTTAGTACCAGCAGGTACTCAAAGACATATGTATTGAATAGGCACACTTACGGTAAATTTCACGTCATGAATTTAGAATGTCTTGCCCATTTGATGTTAAGTGTGACAAAATTACTTCCTTGACCGATGAGTTATGTGAGTGTAAGTGACACTTTATCCCTTCTGGGTAGAAGCTTAGAGAGCCATTTCATGCTCTGTCGTCTCCTCTTTCCCTATGTCCAGCAACTAACAATGTTTGAGGTGGTGACTTCTCTGTCATCCTGGATCCCATAGTGATTACAATGACTGAAGCCTCTCCTGAATTCTTCTGTTAAGAATGTACTACAAGCCAGGAACAACCATTTGTTGTTTTAAACCACAGAGCCTTGTGGGTTGTTACCGCAGCATCACTTAGATTGACTGTTACCATATACGAATCCTATAATTTCATCTCCTATGAGAGAAATCTGAGTATCATTCATATTCAAATGAGTGACCCATGATTAGGAAAAAATGGAAATGGTGTTATAGTATCTATGATGTTAGGGCACATCTGACTTATTCAAAGAAGTCTATAGGACAGGTACAAATCGGCTCCTATTTCATGTGTCTAATGACACTGGAGAAGGAGATGAAGTGTCAGAAATCATTTCCTTTAGGGAGCAGAGGTCTCTCCACATGAGACAGCCCTCCCCCTGCTCCAATCCCGGAGCCGCTGACTCTTCCTCAGTTTTTACGACATTGACCAAATTTGTGCTGCCTCTGATCCAGTTACCTCTTTACTATTAGTAGGCAAGGCAACTATTTTAATATCAACTTCCGATTCCTTATGGGAAATTTTAGCATAGTAGGAAACCCCCTATTACCCCCTGACAGAAATTTGACATCATAGAATTTGGTTTAGGTATCTGTGTACTAACTCTGTGATCTTGGGTAAACTGGTTAACATTCATGAAACAAAGAATTCTAGTTAATGCAGTCCATAAAATTTCCAACCAAAATTTTGGGGGTGAGGTGTGTTTTAGAATTCAGAATTTTTCAGATTTCATAAAGATAATACATTGCATACAGAGCAAAACAAACCCAGCAGAATCTGGGAAACTCTCCTAAGGCAGATGCATTAATATTTCTGTTGCAAAATATATCAGCATTTAAATAAATAGAATAAAGACTTATAAAGAAGCTTATTTTGTAATCATATGAATTCCTCCCCAATTTTTTACTTTTAGGGGTAAAAAGCTGTGGCTAATATCTTGTGGGCTTGTATCTGTTTTTTAGGTTGTTATCTGGAATAAATGTAATAAATTGTATAAAAATGATGTTGTGGGCATGCCCTTATGGTTTGAGTGGCTGAGATGCTGGTGTAAAAATGACCTGAGTTTGAGATCTGGGGCTGGGGTGAAATACCAAAATGAAACAAAATAAATGAAAATATTTCCTCCTCCTCCTCTAAAAAAAATTGATGTTGTATGCAATACCACTATGAAAGAGAGAATTTGTGTGCCCTGGTGAAGTAGAGGTTCGGGGCAGTCCACATACATCCCGAGGACCCAGGTTCACATCTTGGGACCAGGTTAAAAACTAAATAAAGTTCTTCTTCCTCCTCTCTCTCCCTGCTCCTTCATTCCTGCCTATACTTTTCCCTTAAAAAAGAATTGTTATATCCTCACAGTACAGAATTAATGGTTCATTCAACAACATTCAAGAATAATAATATTCAATGAACATCTACTATATGCTTGTCATTGTTCTGGGTGCTGGTACTTAATGTCATTAATGAATCAAGGATCCATTTCTTCCATTCAACCTCTTTCCTAAGGACACCTGAGTTTCTATGCACTCTTTTTCCAAATGTGTGCACACATAGAATCAGTCTTTTGATAGTTTCTTAGGTTTGTTCAGATACTTCATTATTTGGGGTTTTTTAGATGTTGGATAAATTAAGTTTTCTACTTTTCAGAACAAGTTAGCCCTAGAAGGTCTTCTAGTGAGTCATGTTCTGAGTGGGGAAATCTGGCATTGAGGAATAATTAACATTCTGGGTTGCCCCCAGTTTCTATGGAGATGAGTGTAGCCCTTCAAGGTGGGAGTGATGGATGTGTAATCTCTAAGATAAGTAACTGACAGGTAAGAAATTTTCCTTTCTCAAATGCATTAATTATTCACATTCATTATTCATCAAACACTGCAAGTTTCCATTTAGAAATTGGACCAAATAGTTAAAGAAATTCTTTCCTGTCCACCTCCATAGTCAAATTCTTCTGGGGACTGCTGAACATCTGAGTAGGTCTGCTATTTGGTCTGGTTTAATGGCAAGTATTTGTCTAATATTGTTAGGAGATGGAATGAAGACTAAACACCTTGTTGACTACAGTAGCAAAGACTTTTGGGGGGTTCAGCTTTCCCATTCCCTGGTATTTTCTTCTTCCACCTTTTAAATTATAAAAGGATTTTTATTGAAGGAACATGCATCAAAACATTATTTA
Source organism: Solenodon paradoxus (assembly GCA_004363575.1). Taxonomy (NCBI): domain Eukaryota; kingdom Metazoa; phylum Chordata; class Mammalia; order Eulipotyphla; family Solenodontidae; genus Solenodon; species Solenodon paradoxus. The sequence goes on along the minus strand of RJWH01000111.1, from coordinate 236,240 downwards.
GGTTTAAGGTGTGCATCAAAATAAAAGCATATTTGTATATAAAACATTAAGTTCGTAACTATTTCAGTTCTTCCTTCACTATATAATTGATTCCCTTTACCCAGTCTGTCCACCTCCCTCTCTCTTCCTGTAACCACTAATTTGCTTTTATCAACTAAAGTCTATTTTTGTTTGATTTAGTACATTTCTTTGCTTTGTTTCTTTATATACCACAGATGAGTGATATCTTATGATGTCTATCTTTCTCCTTTTGCCTTATCTAAGTATAATTCCCTCTCAGTCCAACTAAGTTGCTACAAATGGCAGGATTTCATGTTTTTTGATATTTAAGTAGTATTCCATCTTGTGTATATACCACTTCTTCGTCCACTTATCTGTCACTGCAACAGCTTGGGGATAACTAACACCTCTCTGAATTAGTGGTGTTTTGTTTTTCAGGTAAATATACAGTAGTGGGAATTATATAGGATCTCCAGTTTCAGTTTTTTGGAGGAATCTCCATACTTCTTTCCATTCTGGTTGCATCATTTTACACCCCAACCAACAGTATATAAGTTTCCTTTTATTTGCATCCTCACCAACTTGCTGCTTACAGTCTTTTGAATAACAGCCATTCTCACAGGTATGAGGTAAAAATATCTCGTTGTTGTTTTAATTTGCATTATTTCCCTCATAATGAGAGACAGAAAGAGAGAGAGAGAGAGAGAGAGAGAGAGAGAGAGAGAGAGAGAGAGAGAGAGAGAGAGAGAGAGAGAGAGAGAGAGAGAGAAAGAGAATCTTTTCATCTGCCTATTGGCCATCTGTATGTCTTCTCCGGAGAATTGTCTGTTATATCTTCTGCCTATTTTTAATTGTATTATTTGTTTTTCTGTTGTTGAGTTTTATGAACTGTGAATATAGTTTGTATATTAACGCCTTGTTGAATGTATGATGTGCAAATATCTCCACCTATTCAGCGGGGTGAAATTTTGTTTTGGTGAGTGTTTCTTTTGCTGGGAGAATCTTTTTAGTTTGATATAATGCCATTTCTTTATTTTAGATTTTATTTCCTTTGACATTGGCATCAAACTCCCAAAGACATCTCTTAAGTCAATGTCAAGGTGTGTTTTGTCTATGTTTTTTTGTCTATATATTTTATGGTTTCGGCCTTACATCTAAATATTTAATCCATTTTGAACTGATATTTGTGTGTGGTGTTAAGCAGTGATCTAATTCTAAACTTTTGCATGTGAGTATCCAGTTTTCCCAGGATCATTTATTGAAAGATGCCCTTGCTCCATTGTATGCCTTTGGCATCTTTAATTGCCCCTGTAGGTTTTGAAGTTCGGAAGTGTGACACCTACATTTTTGTTCTTTTTCCTCAAGATTGCTTTTATCTTTTGTAGTTCCAAATAAATTTAATGATATTTTTCTTCTATTTCTGTGAAGAATGTCTTTGGGATTTTGATAGAGATTGCTTTAAATCTGAGTACTGCTTTAGGTAATATGGCAATTTTGACTATGTTTATAACTTCCGTCCATGAGCATGGAATATCTTTCCATTCTTATATGTCTCCTACTTCTTTTACCAATGTCTTGTAGTTTTCAGAACATCTTTTACTACTTTGATTAAGTTTATTCCAAGGTATTTCTTTCTTTAGTAATTAGTAATAATTAAATAAAATTTAATTATAATAACTAAATAAAATTGTTTTCCTGAACTATCTTTCTACAAGTTTGTTACTTGCATAAAGGAATGTAACAACAGATTTTTGAATATTAATTTCATAATGTGTTGTCTACTGTATTTGTTTATTGTCTCGAGCAGAATTTTTACTGGAATCTTTGGGGTTCTCTCTATATATTATCATGTCATCTTCAAATAATGATAGTTCCACTTATTGATTTCCAATTTGTATAGGTTTTATTTTATTTTCTTGTCTAATTGCATTGGCCAGGACTTCCAATAGTATATTAAATAGTAGGGAGGAGAGTGGAATCCTTGTGCTGTTCCTGATCTTAGGGGAAAAGCTTTCAGTTTTTCTCCATTGAGTATGATGTTGGCTATGGGTTTGTCACATGATGTTGAGGTATATTCCATCTACAACCATTTTTTTGAGAATTTTTAACATGAAAGATGTTAAATCTTATCAAGTGCTTTTTCTGCTCCTTCTTAGATAGTCATGTTTTTTGGCCTTCCTTTTGTTGATGTAGTATAACACATTTATTAACTTGTATATGTTGAACCATCCTTATATTCTTGGAATAAATCCTACTTGATCATAACAGACCTAAAGCGATACAATAATAGCAGATGACTCTAACAACCCATTCACAATAAAGAACAGATCATTCAGGCAGAAAATCAGCAAAGAAACAATACCCTTCAGTGACAAACTAGATGAGTTGGACTTAACAGATATCTACAGGTTATTTCACTCCAGAAAGAGCGTATTTTGGGACACAAATTGAGTCTCAATAAATGTACAAAGATTGAAATCATATCCAGGAGCTTTTCAGACCATAATGGCATCAGACTAGAAATCAACTAAAAACTGAAAGAGGGGAAACCACAAAGGAGTGGAGAATAAACAACATGCTATTGAACAACTGTGGAAGTCAATAGGAAAATCAAAAGTGAAATTTAAAAAATACCTGGAGTCAGATAAAAATGAAGACATGACTTAACAGAACTTATAGGATGCGGCAAAAGCAACATTAAGAAAAAAATGTATAGCAATCCAATTCTACCTCAGGAAACAAAAGAATGAAATAACAAACGTAATCCATCACCTAAAGGAACTAGAAAAATAAGGACGAATGAAACCAAAATCTTGCAAATCTAAATCTAGTAGGCCGTAATGGAACTTAGAGCAGAAACAACAAAATAGAAATGAAAAACTATTGCAAAATCAATAAAACTAAGAGCTGTTTCTTTGAAAAGTCAAACAAAATCAACAAACTACTCACCAGACTCATAAATAGGAGAGAGAAGACACAAATAAATAAAATAGGAAATGAGAGAGGAGAAATTACAAGTGATACTAAAGAAACAGACTATCAAAAAAGAATACCATGGATACCTTTACGGCAAGTAAAGAACCTGGAAGACATGGACAGAGTCTTAGAAATATATAATCTTCCATGACTAAATCAGGAAAAAATAGAAATCCTGATCACATCAATCACTAGCAAGTGAATTCTAGTGAATCACTAGCAAAGTCAATTCACTTGACTTGAAAAAAAAATTTCATAGTCATTCTTTTATCCCATATCAACTTTTACTTCAACAAGCATATGTATGTTCCTTAACCATACTGGATTTGATGTTCATGATCCTAACTGATCTTAATTGTCTTGAAAATTTCCTTTTTCATCTTCTAAGTGCTGACTATATTATAAGAGGTGTCACTTTTTATCCCTCAACCTCTTCTGCCCAATCTTGCCCTGCCAGACCTGCCTGTTCAGAGGCTGCATAACTCCGAAAACTTGTGTTCAAGTTCAGTACTTTTATTTACCAGCTATGAATACAGCAAGTCATTTGAGGTTTAGAGCTGGTACTCTTCATCAGTTAGGTGGGCTAATGAAGACTGACTACAGGGTTACCACAAGTATAATGGGGCTAGGTGGTCTTTGTAAGCAATACAGCATTCATGTGAGAGATCATACTAGATTAGCGTAAATCACATTCTAATGCAGGAAATAAGGAAAACATCACAGAAACACAGAGGGGAAAGCATTTAGGAACCAGCAAGATTTTACAGTACAGCTATGCTGAACTTGGTCTTGAAATTAAGAGATCTTTAGGTGAAGAGGAATAGTCCAGGCAAAAAAAAGCAATTGGACAAAATCACAGAGGCACCAAAAAGTTCTTTGTGTTTGGTAGATAATGAACAAGAGGGACTATAACTTAGGTGGGAAGTCATAGATGCTGAAAACTTAGGTACAAGCCACTTCTTGAAGGGTTCTTAATGTCATATTAAAGAGCTTAAACTTTATTTTGGAGGCGCTGAAAAGTTTCATTCTACAAATAATTGTGTAAGTCACTTGTGTGTAATTGCATATGCCACTATCTGAGCCTGTTAGTATGTTTACACACTTTCGTAAGCACTTGGATGCATCAGAATAATAAAACGAATGCTCATGGACCCAATTCAAGAACTAGCTTAAGAAATGACCCATCCTTGTAAAACTGTGTTCTCCTTCCCAATGGATTCCTTCTTATTCCCCAAACTCAAACTTTAAATTTTGTATTTGTCATTTCCTTGTTTTTGTCACAGTTTTATTCATATTCGAGGAAACAGGTTCAATACGTATTTGTTGGGTAGACAAAAATGCATGCCCTTGTGGGGTGGTTTTGGTGTCCTTTTTGCAGATATTGTTTTGAATCCTGTTTTCATTGTCATTCCAATTGTCTTCACCAGTCCCACATGCTCACATTTCTTGACTTACATGCTGGTCTCTATAAAATAGTTGTACTTACTATTGATGTGATTTTATACAAATTACTTTCAGAATCCCTTCTCTTTAAAACAGTGTCTAGTTATAATGTCTATTTCTCCTTCCCATCTTTATCCTCATGTATGTAGAGTTATTATAATCACAGTCTGTGTTTTGTGCTTGAGCTTTTTTACTTCATGTAATTCTGTAGTTTATGTATTTCCATATTTTTTTTATTAATTATTTTTATGACTCCCCAATATTCTATCAAGAAAACATTTTATAACTTTCTTTACAATAATTAAGTTGCTGGATATTCAGTTTCTTCCAAATTAAAACTATTACAAATAACATTGCTGTGAAAGCTATTTTGCTTATAAGATTTTTTTTCTTGTTTTGAATTATTTCCTTAGGATATATTTTCATGAATGAGGTTACTCAGTCAAAGGCATGATTAATTTTGTGGGTTTTGTTACCTGAGGGACTGGCTTTCTATAAAGAAATTGTTTCTTTTTCTGATTATAAAAGACATTTGTGTTCATTATAGAATAACTGGAAGATATAGAAATGTGTAAAGAGAAACCCTTAAGTCTCTCTTAATCTTATCACACAAAGATAACATCATTAACACTACAAACTGTAATCCATTTTGGTATATTTTCTTCAACTTTCGCAAAATTGAGTCCTCTGTTGTTTGGTATTCTGCTTTTTAAACTTGATCTCCAGCTTTTCCTATGTCACTAAATATTGTCCAAAGAAATGATATTTTTAATGGGTACAAATGCTGTATTTTATGGGAATCTAGTAGTTCCTACTGTTTGAACTTTTTTTACTGGGACAAATAGTACTATGCATAAGCATCCTTATGAGCTTCTGATTGTTTTCTCAGGACAAATGTTTGGAAGGAAAGTGCTAGCTTAAGGACACAACTATTATCAGGTTTTGATTCATGTGAAAATCATGTATCTTGACTTATAATATTCCTTTGCTACTCTGTGTTAGTTCCCCGTGGCTGCTGTAACAAATTACCACAAATTTCATGGCTTTAAACAAATACAAATGTTTTATTATTTCCCAAAATCCATTGTCCACCACAGCTACAAACGCCCAACTCTTACAGCTCTTTTATGCAGCCAACTCTTCACCTCCTGTTGTTGCTTTTCTTCAGCATGATTCCCTTCCACTGGAAGAAGCAGGTCCTTTAGTTTTTCACTTTTTATCTGGTATTTCAAGTGACAAGAGAGCCATTCATGGTCTTTTGGATGCCTTATGAATTTATCGCCATGTTTAGTAGTTGGTGAGTTCTGGAAGCTTGGTCATCTCTGCAGTGCCTCAGAACTGTGTACTCCTCACACCCTTTCCATCCAAGTCACTGTCACACCCCTCAGCAGGGATAAGTCAGCCTTGGCAATGGATTGTGACTCTCAGCAGCCATAGCCAATTTCTTTGCACTGCTAGCACTTATAAATCCTTATTTTTTCAGTTGACCGCTCATTTGGGCATTGTTTTATATTGCCATTTCATTGTTTCCTCTATATCTTGTTCTCTCCTCACTGCAGGATAAGTTCTTGAAGCAGAGGTATAGAAATTAAGAAAACGCACTAAATGTGAGCAAGCAAAGGCAATTTGTTTAATTCGCTGTGGTTAGGGAGTTGGTCACCATTATTGGCATAGGCAAGATTCAAGAGAAGGCAGGGGAATAAAAAAGTTTTGCTGTGGTAAAAATGGAAGACTTCAAGTGTGCCTTGACTGGAGGCTGTTGGTATGGGAAAGCTAGAAGTGGGCTAACTGCAAGTGCGGGGTCTCCTATGAGATCCAGGGTGATTATTATAGAGCTGCTTGTTTGACTTCTTTAACCGTTTGTTGGGTTGGCTTCATGGGCTGATTTCTTCAGACTGTAGCTTGGAATCTCTCTTTGTATATGGTCTGGACATTGTATATTCAGTCATTCCCATAAGACCATGTCTTATGCTTCCATGACACCTGCCTATCCCCCAGGCCCTTCTGATCCTCCAGTGGTTTTTCCCATCTCTAGACAGAAAGCAGCTGTGTGGTAAACATTTGACTAAATGATGCGACAGCACATTAGGTAGGAATGAACACTGAGCTCAGCGTCCTGTTGCTGATATCAGGGCAAGTCACTCAGTCTATTCTAACACAACCCATTCTGCTCCAGTAGGTCCTATTTGCATTTGCATTTTTAGTATCCACTGATATGCCAAGCCCTATGAAACATGCTGATGGCACAAAGAAGAGTGATACAAAAATCCCTGATGGCAAATAATTCTCAAAATAAATCTAAACCTTGGGTTTTCATCTATAAAATCGCAACAATAATTGCATCCATCCCACAGGGCTGTGAGGAGTGTAAAATCAGATAAAGTATATAGTAAATTGAAAAGAATGATACAATGTAAGAAAGTTTTGCTATTTTAAATGTTTAACAATTGTTTTCCTAAAAAGACAAAATAGCCCCAGGAGATGATGCATCTTGATAAATTTTCCTCCAGGCTTGGTAAGGATAACTTATGATATCATGAATGTGTAGAGCAACTTTGCATGTCTTTTCTTAGATGTTTCCTGAAGGACCTGGGGGTGTTATCACACCTCTGTCTTTTTAGGGGGTGATACAGTTTCAAGAGCTTGTTAGAAGAATTTCTAGTTTCCAAGCTGTGAACTGGCCAAAATGATTCCTTAGGTGATGGCCCAATGTGGACACAGTTCATACTTGGAGTTTCATGCCCCCTTGAAGGAATGTTACCCAGTACCAGCCTCTTCTCTGAGTTAGTTGGGCTTTGGCACTGCTGTCATGCCATGGTGGATGTTTGTTGAAATGACGGCCGTGAGAGCTCAGATCTCATTTTCTGCAGTGTGTGCCCATGTGTGCTAAGAGGCTGCCCATTTCCTTGCCTGTAATCACCCCTTCTGCTGAAGTTTCACTTCTGATCCATTTTTAAAGGTGGGAGATTGGCAAGTTATTTATAACCCATGGCTAGAAGCATTCCTCTCCTCTTTTATGCACACCTATTTCTCCTGTTATAATATGGCTTACAATAAAATGGAGAGCAATCATGAAACTTCTCAACTTTTGGCAAGCAGAAAACAGTCATAGAATCAGAGGAAAGTAGCTCTGAGTGTTAAAAGGTGCTGGAATCAAACACATCTGTTTGGGATGGTTGCCAGCCACTTTGAGCTGTGTATATTGGATAAGTTGTTACCTTGTAAAGGCCTCAGTTTCCTCATCCACCAAATGAGGGTGATGTTTTTTGTTGTGTAAGGTTTGGGATTAGATGTCACCGAGATTTATAGCTCTACCCCTATGTCTGCTGACTAGCTGACCTCATATTTTCCTTTGATCCTGCTAAATAATCTTCCTGTCCCAAGAGTGATGGCGAATTGGGAATTTTTTTCCAGTGAATTCCCAAAGGAAATGGAGATGGTTTTGTCACCTGCCCCACGTGTGGGTTTTCACAACCTCCAAAAAGCTTCCTGGACAGTACCTTCAGTCTCTCCTCTATTATTTCTGAACAATTCAGTTCTTCCACAGATCCGCACACCATTACACAGTCCACATCTTGTGACTTCAGCAGTTTGAAAATCAGGCCATTAAATGAACATATGACTGTCTATCAGAATGAAACCCATCTGTGTGACTTCACTATGTTTTTTCGGGTCTCATTTGATCTCTCATCTATGTAGTGACCTTCTTCCACTCTCTGTTGCATTATCTATATGCCCTTCTTTTTCATACTTAATGCCAGCTGGCATGTCATTTTCATTTGTTGATGAAACTTATTTCATTATGGTCTGTAAGGGTCACTTTCTTGATCACTATAACCTTAGTACCTAGAATAGTGCCTGACTTATAATTGGCACTCAACAAATACGTGTTAATAAGAGTTGAACAGGAAAAGTGATATGAAATCAGGCTGCAGAGAAAGCCAAGAGCCAGACAATGTGACGTATACCACCTACTTCCTGCCCCTGGGTCTTATTCATGTTTTTCCCTCAGCCTATAATGCTTTTCCCTCCTCTATTCCATGACTCTCTCCGCTGATGCAAGTCCCATAGCCCATTGCTTGAACTACTACATAACATTTATTTTATCTTTTATCTTTGGATTCTGTGGAATGAGAATAGATGCTGGACTCCTGTCTTCAAATAGACACCTTTGTATGGGTAAGACCACATGGGATTCACACCTATCCCTAATCCTAGCATAAAGCTTTTCTCAAAGTAGACAGTCAGGAAAGTCTTTGCCTAATTTCATGGCAGGATGGCCATAATACCCAAGAGCTAATAATCCAGGTCAGAGAGTGGAGCCAAAATCAGGGCTAGATTAGAAGAAACACAGAGTTAAGAGAATGACCTCAGAACTTGATTGTCTGGCTTTAGAATCTGTCAATAACTAGTAATTTACTTAACCCTTAAAGATCTTGGTTTTCTTATCTATAAAAGGAGCATAATTAGAGTACTTCTCTCATAAAATCATGATAAAAATTATATTCATCCCTATGGAAGTATTCAGGACAGTGTAAGGACTATAGTGAAGATTATATACATGTATTGTTTAAAATATACAAATAAAAAACCCGGGATGTTGTCTATAGACATGAGGACTCAAAGTCCAGGAGAGACCTGAACTTGGTCGAGGGTCATCACCTAGAGATGTGCTAGAGAACCTGGGCTGGATACTCACAGACAAGCAGACCCTGAGAGCCAAAGCCGGATCCCAGTCAATGCTTCAGCCCTCATTTTATAGGAGGAGAGACTGAGCCCAGAAGCATCTTCCCAAAAAACTACCATGGCAGAGACATGCCAACAGCTCAGTGGTCCCCAGTCTAATGCATTCTTGCTTCTTCGTCAAGTTTATCAGTGGGAGCCAATAACTGGCTTCCCAGGTGGTGGCTTATTATTTATTTTCTTGTTTCTCTCTTTGTGTCAGAAAACAGTTGAGGTAATTTATGGAGAGTAGTAGAAGACAATCTATAGACTGAAAAATAGATCTAGGAAAAGTACTAAAATTAAAATGAGAGGGTAGAATAGAAGAGAGAATTAATGGCAAACAGCATACAAGAATCTGCGTGATTGTTATTTTCATGTGCAAGTTCTGAGCTTCCTAATGGTCAAAGCAGAGGCACAGGAGTGAGAAGAGGTAAGTGACACACACAAAAGAAAAAAATCAAAAAGTACAAAAGAGTAAATCAAATTCTTAGCTCTAAAAGAATGTTCTCACTTGAGCTAGGCTCCTCTGGATGTCATTGAAAGCAAATGTTTCCTTTAATGATTTCCCTTCTCATGCCCTGGGGCTGTCTTGGCTGATGGATTATCCACATTTCTTTCCTAAAGTGATTATAACTTCTAGATTCGCTTGAAAAATCTTAGATCCTCATTCTACCTATGCTGTGATTATGGGGTTCCCCTAATCGGCCAAGAATTATATTTGTGATTTAATCTCTTAGAATATCTTAGTTCTTAAAGGTCATTAAGTATAACATCCCCATCCCACTCATTTCCTGATGCTTGAATCTTCTTTTCAACATCTCCATCAAGTGGCCATCCAGCTTTTTCTTGAAGGTGTTCATGACAGGAACAACTCAATACTTTCAAAGACATCTTGTTTTATCTGTTTATGAATTTTTATTATGAGTTGATAGCTGAATCCTGCCCATACTTACTGAAAGAGACATTTCATCACTGAGGAAAGAAATGAAGACAAATTTGCCAGCAGAAAGAAACTCTGGGAATCCTGAGCTTCATTAGAAGACTTTTTGTTCAAATAAAGTGTTAAAATTAAAGCAGTATATATCTGATTGGGGCCAATTGGCATTAACTCATCACAGCATATGGTGTGCTTCCTTTTATATGCATGTTTAGCAGCTAGTGGGTACCAAACCTCACACAGCTCTCAATTGCTAGCACTAATGAAGGATCTGTTTGCTTTGGGGGATAAAGATGGTATCACTGATTCACAGTTGTTTTTCCAGGAGTGATGAACAGATTTCACGTCCTCACCCAACTCTCTTGCTTGGTTCTCGCTTGTCCCCACGAAGACTGCCCCACTTCAGACCCCCACATCTCTGGCCATAGCATGTTACTTGCCTCTAGTTGACCTCAGGCCCAAGGTCACATGCCAGCAGGATCTTTGTCAAGCACGGGCTTGTCAAATCACTTCGGCTTGGAATCCCTCAGTCTTGTTAACCCCACGGTGGAATCTCTGCTTCTTCTCATGTTGAGGTAAACTGGGCTGTGTAGAGGCCACTTGTGACCAGGGAATTAAGACAAGACATATTGTCCCTCATTCAGGGATAGTTGAGTAGTGGGGGACCTAGAACAAGAGCTCCCATTTGTACAACTTTACAACACCCATAGTCTATTCACTGACAAAAATTAATTTCATCTCCAGTTAAGAGAAGAAAGCAGAAATCCTCTTAATACTCCTCCTCCTACTACTCCTGCTGATAATTATAATATCAAACATTTTTATCACACTTCCTGTGTGCCAGGCTCTGCTTCTACTCATTGTACAGATATTATTTCCTTTACTCCTCAAAATAAGGCAATGTCACTTGCACGACCTTGAGCTCCTTAAATGTCCCCTCTGGTGCCTCCCTCACTTCACCCTAACCCAGTCCTGGTAGGACTCAGGTGTTCAACATGTGGGACTGGCTTTGAGGGTGGAAACCGATCTAAAAAAAGGCCCAGCATCACTACTGGTGGTGGGAGCAGAAGGCCAAACCCAGAGTTTTGCATTCAGGGCCAGAAAGCTAGGATGGTCTTCCTCGGTGGGCAGCATGGTGGAATGAAACACTGCAGCAGTGGGGCACGGGTGCCCATTTGTGTGGGGGTACTGCTGCGGCCGCAGGCAGTGCGACATTCTGTCACATGGTCCTTCCTAGGGGAAGGACTTGTGTGATGCTGGCAGTAAATGCATCTAATGGACGGTAGAGTGGAGCACTGATGCAGCCTGAGGGGGGGAGAGGGTGTCAACGTGAGTGTGAGGAGCCCGGGGTCAAGCTCATCCCTACCGTTGACTTACTCAGGGAGTATGGCACACACTTTCCCCTTTCTGGATGAAGACATCTCATGAGAGTGGATGAAGCAACTGAACTTTACAAAGGCAATGGCACTTCCTGTCCACAGTTAGGAAAACAGCTCCCCTTCTCCCATCTCTGCCTGAAGGCAGTTCATAGCCAAAGCAGCATGACCTTCGAACCCAAGTCTCAGGTCTGGCCTCTTGCCAGACACCTCTTCCAGCTCTGTCACAGCGAAAAGTCTCTTTCTTCTACGTAAACTGGGGCTCTTCCCCTGCTGTCGTACCCCATCGCCCATACTTCCCCTGGGTCTTAATGTAAGCCACTTTCTTTAGACTGTGGGGCTCACCTTAGGAAGTGTGAGCTCCATCTTCATCACTAGCTAGGAGGCTCATTGAAAATATTTAGGAGTTTCTTTGTTTCCTCTGTCAAATCAAGTAAAAAAAATCACTCTCCTCTACCATAACCAGCAGTTATGCGAATCTGCCAGTGGCATTGATGAAAGGATTTCCTTGCTTCTCATTTATTGTAAAAGAGGAACAGCCACGTTCAGGGGCCTTTTCATTCTCTCCAGTCACAGTAGCCCCAAATAAATGAATGCCACTGGGGAGAGTCTACCTTGAAGGGCAGGGGAATTTAATTCCTTGTGGGTAGGAATTCAGGTCCCTATTTTTGTGGCACTGTGTGCTTTCCAGCTGTCATCTGAGATGGAAAGGCCATTTCCCAAGTGAACCTTCACATGAGATGTTAAAGCTCAACCAGGCCTGTGTGGTGGGCAGACTGTACCAACCTGCAGAACAATTTCTCATGAACTCTCCTTTCTGATTTTCACAACAGCTCTGTGATGGTACTTATTATTCCTGCATCGCATAAGGAGAATCTTCCTTGTTATGATATAGGGTTGATTAAATTTTTATAAAGAGGCAGATAGTAATTATTTTAGCTTTTATAGTCTGTAGGGTCTCTCACAGCTCTCAACTCTGCCAATGTAGCACAAAAACAGAACTAGACAGCCAGTTAAATGAATAGACATAATTGCATTCCAATAAAACTTTATTTACCAAAACAAATGATGGGCCATTGTTTTCTGACTTCTACTGTAAAGCACTGACATTTTTGAAGGGGAGATATACCTCTGGTAGATAGGAAACCTTAATGAGACGGGGGGATGTTATAAAATCAATAAATATTACTGAGCATTCACTGTATGCCTGGCACTATAAGGGACACTCAGAAAATCAAGGAGCTCAAGAGAAAAAGACACGTAAATTCATATCTTTATCATATAAGACCCAGAATCCTTAAGGCTATTAGAGGACGCAGATAGGACTCAGAATTTAGAACATCTGGAACATCAAGGAGCTATTGTGGAGGAAGTTCCATGCTGACTGAGTTTTGAAGAACAACTAGGAACATGAAACCTTGCACATTAGTTTGGAAAGGGCATATTTTTTGGAAGGTCACATTTCCCTGCCTCATTCTGTTCCTCCAACCAATGAAGATCAGGTAGTGTTCACAGCCACGTGAGGACCTTGTAGGGCAGGTGCTTTGGTGAAGGACCTCTGAGAGCTTGGAATAGTGCTTAAGTCTTACGGAAAGAACTAATCCAAATTAGGCCACGCAAGAGCCAGTTAGATTGAGACAGGTAGTTTTGGGAGCAGGAAAAAAGAGAAGTTGAGGTAAAAGGTGTCCCGTGGCACCGAGTCACAGAAAGGGGCCTGTCCCTGAGCTGCAGCTCGTGGAATCTTAGGTTTCAAATCATGTTCTGTGGCTGCTCCTAGGCTCTGGACCCTGAGCCAGAAGGAGTTCCCCACGCCAACTGTAAGGATGATCTCACTTTGGGTAAGTGCCTGTGGTACTTCAAGGTCACAATGCATGTTTACAACCATTATCTGTTCATCTTCATAACAAATCCTGTGAGGTTAATCCTATCAGCCCTCTTTTATAGGTAGAGAAACTGAGGCTCATAAAAATGTACTGCTGTGTGCAAGAATTTGAAACTCGATCTGTGTGACCTCAACACCAATGCTTTCCCACAGTTCTGTGCTGCCCCGTATTATATGTGGCAGGTGTTAGAGCTAGAAGAGTAATAGAACAATAATGTATAGGACAGAATTCTAATCAGGAAAAGCCAATATTGTGGACTTTGGGCTCCAAAATGTACTACAGGAAAGAGCATCCCATATCATTGGAAGCTCTTGGTTTCCATGGAACATGTATCTCTTTCTTTCCCAGATAACTAAAGGGACAAAGAATGATTGGGTTCTAGACTATTTGTTTCAACTCTGGGGGTATATTGTCACCCTTATGGCTGCCAGTTGGAGGGCTTCTGCTCTCTGCTCCTTGATTTCTAGATTTCCTGTTCTTTCAATTCCTGCACCTTTGAATTAATTATTTCCTTAGGCAGGTTTTCGGGATTTGACTCTCAGAGACTCCTAATCCAGGCCTCAGTATCTATCCAGAGGACAGCATGGCTGAGCTTCACATTTGTGATGAACCTCCAACATGTGTTTTAATCTCATCTTCAGTTTGGGTTCTATGCAGTCTCAGTGAGGCACACTGGGGACACTCTCATTCTACAACTGAAAATGTTGTCTCTTTGTGCATCTAGAGCCTTGAAGGTATAATAAATCAGTTGATAATCTCTTCGCATGTTTTTGGAGAATAAACAAAATACATTTATGCATGTGGTTTAAAGGTCATAATTTCATTTTTATTTTCTTAATGTTTAGAATTTTAAATTAATTTTACTAATTGAATTAAATTTATTAATTTATATTGTATCGTAGCAGTGTTTAGTTTTAAGGTGGGCATCATTGTAAATCAACATCGGTGTACAATAAACTTAATTTCCCACCACCATCTCAGTTCTTCCTTCACTATACATCTGATCCCTTCCACCCAGTTCGTCTACCCTTCTTCCTTTTCCTGAAACCACTACTTTGCTATTATTGACTAAAAGTCTATTTTTGTTTGACTTAGTTCAATTGTTTACTTGATTTCTCTATGTACCATATACAAGTGATAAACAATGTCTTTATCCTTCTGACTTATCTCATTAAGTAAAATGCCCTCTAGGTTCATCGATGATGCTGTGAACGGCAGCAACTGACTGAATTTGTGTTTTCCAGTAAATATCCAGCAATGGGATAACTGGAGCATGAGGGAATTTTTTGTTCTCAACTTTTTGGAGGAATCTCCATATTTCTTTCCATAGTGGTTACATCATTTTATATTCTGCTTGTCAGTGTGTCAGAGTTCCCTTTTCTCTGCATCCTAGCTAATACTGATCATTGCCAGACTTTGGGAAAATAAACATTCTCACAGGTGTAAGGTGATATTGTTGTCTTGATTTGCATTTCCCTAATAATGAGAGAGCTAGAACATCTTTTCATGTGCCTGCTGGCTATCTGTATACCATCTTTGAAAGAGTTTCTGTTAGGATCTCTCTCTTTTTTGCTTTATTATTATTTTTATTTACATTGTCATATGCATTTTAAGGTAGCAAATTGGCACCTGAGTCTGAGTATTCCACACCACAACCACCAAAAGAGTTCTCGTGTCCTGTGCCACCACCTATTTCCTCCCTTCCTCCCTTCCTCCCTTTCTCCCTCCCTCCTTCCTTCCTTCCTTCTCTCCCTCCCTCCCTCCCTTCCTCCCTCCCTTCCTCCCTCCCTTCCTTCCTTCCTCCTTTCCTCCCTTCCTTCCTTCCTTCCTCCCTTCCTTCCTTCTGTCTCCCTGCTGCATCCTGTGAATTCTTTTTTATTTTTTTTTTGAGATTTGTCTGTTTGCTTTGTTTCTTTAGTCTCCACGTATAAATGAAACCACTCTGTACATTCTTTTCCTTTCTGTTTCTGCCCATTTTTAAACTGAATTGCTTGTTTTTCTGTTGTTGACTTTTATGAGTTCTTCCTATACTTGGATATTAACCCCTTGTCAGATGTGTGATGTGTAAATGTCTTCTGCTGTTAAGTAGGATGTCTTTTTGTTTTGATGCAACTTTCTTTCATTGTGCAAAAGTAAAAGTTGTAATTTTTAAAAAGCAAATATTTTAGAGATACAACAGTGCATTTAGCCCTTTTTTTTCCATTTCTATCTTTTTATGGAGAGTATCAAAATTGTCAAACATGGAAATGCTCAGGAATGCCTCTTGACTCCTGAGGAGCCCTGGTACCTCAAAACCCTATTTTTGAGGAAAAAGGACTTGGATAGAGAATTCTACCACTTGTCTTCTATCCAGATTTCGGGAAGCAAACAGCTCTCTGCTCTGTCTCCTGTTAAACCCCCTCCCATGAATGCTTCTGCCCACACTGTCTTCATCTGGTCTTCTTCATTTTCTTTTGGACTGTTATTTAAACATTCTGGAATGGGATCCTTCTGTTACTAGGTTCTGCCCATGTACTCCATCTTCCACGCTGCTCTTAGAGTGAGCCCTATAAAAAGCAAATTGAATCGTATAGTCCCTGGCTGAAAACTTTGGTACTTGGCTTTATTCCCTGCTAAGTTGAGACAGGGGTCTTTGTTGCTGTCATTGCCCGTGGTAACTTCTTTCACATAAGGACACTCACCCTGGTGGCCTAGTGGTTAAGTCTGCTTCTCTGGCTGCTGCAGTCCACATCCATCCCAAGGACCCTGGTTCGTGACCAAGGGCCGGAGGGGACAGCTAAGATGAACAAGTGAATAAAATAAATGAAGCTCTTCCTCCTCACTTTCTCCCTGCTTGCCTACCTCCTAGTTTTCATTCCTGCCTGAGCCTTTCCTTAAAAAAAACAAAAACAAAAACAGACTACTCCCAGGGGAAAGCACCTCTCCAATTCCAGAGAATAGAGGCAACTAAGGCCAATTCCTTTTCAGTGTTCCCCTGCCCTGTCAGCTGTCACTAGACTCATCAATGGGACAATGGTGTCATTATAGGAGGTTCTTTCTCAGATCTAGGAAGGGTCATACGGTATCAAGATCCATGATAACTGCCCCTGCACAGGGGTCTCTCTGCTCCCTTTTCCCCGCAGGCCTCCTCCTCAGTTCTTCATTGTGGTGTCCTCACTGCACACCTTTGCTCCAGTCAGGTCCACCTCTCTCAAGTCCACCTCTCTCTGATTTTGCAAACTGGAGTAACATCTCAGCTTTCAGCAGATCCCAGAGTGAGAGGGGAGGGCGTCTCTCAACCCCTGGGTGAATGTCAGCCCATAGCTGGGTTCACACCCCTCACTGAGGGAGGTGGCCGGTTTCTTTGCGTGGTTACCGAAGAGGCAGGCACACTCACACGGACACCAGTGGATATTCTTGCTTCTTTTAAAAATGAGTCAGCCTATGTCCAGTCCTACCAAGGGAATTGTTTTCCTTCCCGTAAGCGCACTTTGGACTTGACTGTTTTGGAGACCTGGGTGTCTTCGCTGTGGTGTCTGGTTTTGACTGAGAAGCCAAGCTTTCCTGGTAAAGAATCCAGGCTACCAAAGTGACTGCCTTCTTTGCTACTCAGGAGGGGTAGCATGGCCTGTATCCAAATCTGCCAGAAAGGGGAACTGGGGGGGTCGAATGGTGCACCCAGCAAAATTTCCCAAACTCCTGCCACAGTGACTGGCCATCTGTACTAGTTTCCTAAGGTTGCTGTGACAAATCACCACAAACTGGTGACTGGAAACAACAGAAATGGATTCTTCCCCAGTTTTGCAAGCCGGACGTCTGAAATCAAGGCTGGCAGGACTGTGACACTGATGAAGTCTCCAGGAACCTCCCTTGCCTTTTGCAGATTTTGGTGCCCCCAGGCATTCCACAGCTGTGGCAGCCCCCCTCCCATTTTTCAACGCCGTCTTCATGTGATCTTCTCTGTGTCCTTCTCTTCTCTTCTGTCTTGAATTTCCATCTCTCCTTCTCACATAAGGACACCTGTCAGAGTAATCCAGGATGAACGCATTTTTGAGATCCTTCACTTGATTACATCAACAAAGACCCCTCTTCCAAAGAAGGTCACAGTCACAGGCTCCAGGTACGAGGACATGACATATTATTGGGGCAGGGCATCAGTGTCTCATTCCGACGGCACCTCCTTTCTCATATGAGCCTTTGCTCACCTTTTCCTTCCTCTACCTTTGATGTCGTTCGCTGTCTTCCCACCTGCTCCTGCTTTCCTTAGCCTGAAAACTCATTTTATCTTTAAATACAATCTCGAAGCAAAATGTAAACTCAAATATCCCCATGTGGATCAAGTCCTCCCTGTCTCCTGGAGGCACCACATGCCCTCTGCTAGGCTGGCAGTGCGGTGCACCTACCAGCCTGAGTCTGGAAGCCATGCGGGGCAGACAGAGAGTGCACAGTGACAGGAAGGAGAAAGCCCCAGTCCAAGGGGAGCAGCCAAGGAACTTACCCTGGAGATATTTTCGCCCCCATCTCTCACCACAGCCAGGGGCTGCTTCTTAACGAGATGTACCGAGGAGGAGACAGCTGAAGTTTCAGAGGCGGCAGAAGAATTCTACTCTCTCAAGTAAATGTTACACACACACACACACACACACACACACACACACACACACACACGCGCGAATTCTATTTAAACCATAAGAAAGGAGTATAGCATGAGTAAAACTGGAGGCTATTACATTAAGTGCAATGAATCAGACAGAAAGAAATACTGATTTTATGTTGAATTTTAAAAAGCTGAATTCACAGAAGCAGAGAATAGAGTGAGTGATGGGGGAAGAGGGAAATAAGGAGATAATGGTCAAAGGGCACAAACATTCAGTTTTATAATGAGTAAGTTCTGGGGGGCTGATGTACAGCATGATAACGATAGTTAATACTGTCTTGTCTACTTGAAATTTGTTACGAGAGTAGATCTTACCTGTTCTCACCACACACAAGGAAATTCTGACTCTGCGAGGTGATGGATCAGTTAATTAGCTTGATTGTGTTCGTCTTTTCACAAAGCACACATGTACAAATCATCCTGTTGAAGACCTTAGACACAATTTTTTATTTTCCAATGACATCTCAATAAAGCAGAAAAAAGAGAAATGTCTTGAAAAGGAATCATATTTTTCCCTTTCTATCAAAGGCCAGATGGGAAAGATAGTCATCTCCTCTGTGTATAGTTTCCATCAGTGGTTTTTCCAGTTAGCTGCGGGGAGGCTTCCAGAATGCTAGGATGGCAAGAGGCAGAACTCAGACACCAAAGATGTTCAAGATGATGGTCCTGGCTACTCTCACTCTCAGGGCCAAGAAGAAAGAAACAACTTGCTGTTGTAGAAGAGACACTGAGTTAGGAAACCCTGGTTTCAAGACTGAGCTCTGCCCTCACTCCCCATGACCTTCCTTTCTCTGGACTTTGCTTTCCTCTTTAGTAAGGTGAGATGGTGGATTAGGTGAAGTGTAAACCCAGGTTCTAGAAGTAGCTGTTGTCAAGGACAAGTTTGTTCTTTGGGGATTGACTCAAGTGCTTACACAAAGCTGTCTCATCACATGAATTTAAAGAACCATAACAGAGGAAATCTTCCCTGTCCACACATGTTTTGGAATCACTGGAGCGGTAATAAACACTTACTGGATAGGATAATGGCACTCTCTGTCTGAAAGGCATTCAGGACAGAGACTGTCCTGGGTCTCAGAAGATTTGATCTGATATAGGGAGCACATAACTTCAAGAGTTACTCTACAGGTCAGATAATGGTGTCTATTGTAATAAAGCAAGTTAGGAGGAATCGGAGGAGAGTTCAGAGAAGAAGTGACATTATATTTGAATCATAAGCATGAGTAGAAAGTAGGTAGACAGCAAAGGAAGAAATAAAGAGCATCTAGGTAAGAGTAAGCAGTCTTAACAGAATGTTTGGAGGTATAAGATAAACAGGTTGATGTGTTTGGGTATGAACGATGCTAAGAAATGATCCTAGAGAGGTAGGTTCATTGCTATTAACCCAAATCAGTTCAAACTTGCTTAGCCGTTAAAGGTAACTTACTGGCTTAGTGAACCGAAAAATCCCAAAGGAGGGCAGATTTCAGAGTTGATTTATTTCGGTGGTTCAGTAACCTTCTTACAGTCTATCTTCTTTCTGTCTTTCTCCCCTACCTTCTGCAGGTCTAACTTCATTCTTGGCTGGTGCCCTACAGTCAAAAGATGGTTATCCACTGACTCTTCCCAAGATTATCTTCTTTCTGGAACATGAGCCTTTAGTCTAGTAACAGAAAGAAGATTACTTTTGTGAACTCTCTTAAAAGGTTAAGATCTTTTTCCACAAAATTCTCAGGCAGCTGTCTACTTTCATTTCACTAACAAAATTAAATGGTATGGTCATCATTCCTGAACCTCTGGCTGTGAGCAGGGGTGGCAGCTATGCTCATTGCCGTAGACCAACCACAAACACAATCCATAGGTTGAGATCAGAGTCAGCTTCTTCCAAATCTGGCAGACTATGGGGTCAACAAACATCAGAGTTGTGGCCAAGAGAAGAGGAAATAGATATTGAGAGACAGTAGATATTACGGATTCCATGGTCTCATTTGCAACTAAGGGATCTGTCTGTGGTTAAGGATCTGCCAACAGGAGGCAGAAATGAACAATAAGTGATGTGAACTGTTTGGCCAGATTGACTCCTCTCAGGCATGGGATTGGAGGCATCTGCTTTTTCTGGGGCTAATTATGGTCATTTCTAGGTCCAGTTATGCTAGAATTGTCCCAAGGAATGGTTGGGAGTTTCTGCTGGCAACGTTATTTCTCCTGTTTTTGTTGTTTCTGACTATCATAGCATCCAGGTGTGTTCTTGGACCCTCCTGGAGATTATGTAAGATAGTCAAAATCCTTTTAATAAATCCCCTTCTACTTACATAGGTCAGAATCTTTTATTTGCAATGAAGAAAGGTGGGAGTTACTGATTTCCTCCCTAGAGTTAGATGGTGGAGAGTTACTTTTATGGTAAGGAATGTGGCCGTTATCCCTTCACAGGAAGGACCAGAATCATCAAGGGTTTTAAACAAGAAAGTCATCATGAGTGTACAAGATCTTCTCTTTTTCATACCATCATTCCACTGAAACCACTATTCTCAAGGTGACTTCCATTTTGCCAAACCTAAAGGTCATGTCTCTTCCTTTAAAATGATTATTTAAATAGATTTCTTAGCATATTGGACAGTTAATTGACCCTTCCTTTTGAACTGCTTTCTTTTCCTTGCTCATTATGTGACAGTTTCCTTATTTTCCTCCCACCTTACTGGTCAGTCTCTCTCTCTTCTATCCTTTTCTGGTCCCTCCTTTACTGCTAAACCTATGGATATTGGTGTGCCCTGGGACACATCTCTCTTCATCACTTCTCCTAGGAATTCCATGGTGTCCAGGAATAGATATATGCCAATGACACAAATATAGAGGTTTAGCCCAAATTTTCTGTTTACCTCTGGGTTTGTATATCTAGCTATTGTGGTGACATTTTCCCTCGAATGCCAACTGGATCCTTAGCATGTAGCATAATCAAATACTTGTTTTTCTCCCAGTCGAGTTCCCTTCATCGGCTGCACTCAAGATGACACCAGCACCCACTGATTTGCCCAAGCCCCAAATCCAGTCACCCTTGATTAATTTTTTATACCTCCCCATGTCCAATCTATAAGGAAGTACCATGAGGTCTACCTCCAAAAATGTCTTGAACTTGCCTATATATTTTATTTTCTGCCACTACCATCCCAACTCTGCCTCCCTTCTCTTGTTCTCCCACTGCTTTCCCCTTACTTGTCTTCCAGCCTCCTGGGCCTTTTGTATGTCCTTCAAACAGCCACATTCATTGCTATCTTCTGGATCTCCTCTTTCCTTTATCTGGAATTCTCTTCTCTCAGATCTTGGCACCGTCAATTTCCTTCTTGTCTCTAAGGCCTCAGTTCAAATGTGACTTAGCATCTAAAGGTATCCCTAAACCCAGTCTTTATATCCCAAGACTCATTTTTATTTTTATATTACTCCATAATTACCTGAAGTGTTTATTGTTTCCTTAAATACCATTGTCTCCTGTTTCTAGATCATTCACCATGTCTAGAAAAGTGCCTGGGACCTAATAGCAACTGAAAACACACACAGACACACACGGACTAAATCACTATATGTTTTAGAAAAATCACTGGTGACAATTTGGAAAACAGATTAAAAGGGAAGAAATCTGGGCTTTAAAAGTCCTCTCCACCCCGAGGGCTGTGTACATTGGAGTTAGGCAGGAAAGCCTTCCTGGACATTTGACGATGGGAATTGAATATGATGATGACCTCGAGATGACGGAGGAGATTTCTTCATTGATTCGACAGGTGATCTTATTTTCCCGTGCTGCGTGCTGCCTTTAAGTTGAGCTGTTAAATGCGGCCAGAAGAGATGTCTGGATTTGGGTTGCTGACACCACAAGTGTGTGAAAGTAGAATTTGATACTTTTCCTGAAGCAGCTCCTGACCCATAAATCATGGACAATTGCTGTGAAGACAGTCGCTCTCTGAGAGGTAGTCTGGCAGCAAAGGAGTCAGGGGAAAAAGCCTGCCGTGAGTGCGCTTCACTCCACTAGTCCCAAGTCCTTTTGGCTGGCCTGGTGGTGGATAATGTGGGGACGGTTCTTTTCTTACCATCTCTTCATGACTGCACAAAAGACACACAGATCTTCACAGAAAGGGGTTAGACAGGCTCTGTAACTCTAGGACCCTTCTTTCTCTCTTTATCCCCGAGCTTGAGTTCTCTTGCTTTCTTTTCAAAGCACAGTGAAAACAGAAAGGATGCTTAGAAAAGTGTATTAAAAGAAAATAGAATAGACACCTCCTAACCTGCCAAATTCTTCACCTGACTCCCATGTTATGCAGAATGTATTCAGTAAAAATACTTTTTTTCTATAACAAATAAAAAAAAAATCCCAATGGTAATTATTCACTCCCCTCTCTTTTTTCCTCAATAGACTTGATGAAATGATGTTAATGCCTAGGATCTTTCTTTCATTCTGCAGACTTAGAAATTGCAAGCTTTGTAAATTGGGGGAGCTGGGTGATCCAAAAGTGTGGGCACACTGGTCTTGGGATCTGGTTCAGTCCCCACAGAGCCACATGGAAGGAGAGCTTTGCAGTCCGTAGGCACTGACCCCTCTCTAAGCGGCACGTGACGTCCAACTTGGTAACATGATATAGTAGACAAGCGTGGAATAAAAAAGACAGGAAATCTGGACTATGGTCCTCACTACTTTGGATGACCTTGGGCAAGTACTTCAGGGTTTCTGTTTTTCTTCCTGGCACACAATGGGAGGAATCCTTCCCTTTCTGCAATATTAGCCTGAGAATTAAATGTATATGTGAGAGTGCTTAGGAAACTGGGAAGGCCTCCATGAATCTTAGTCATTATTTTCTAGTTTGTCAAATCAAAGTCTTCATCTAGAATGGCTAAATCTATTCACAGTGAATGTTCATTCATTAGACAGACTGATTGATGATGCGTTGGGATTCTGGATTCAAACCAGAAGACCGAAATAAATCTACTCTTGATGATATTTTAGTGTCTCTCCAATTTAATATGACTTAATTTGCATGTTTAGTATAGAACTTGAATATCAGATTGGGCTAAAAATGTGATTGAAATTTAGTGCAAAAAGATAGTTTTATCAGTTCAATGTTTAATCAATAAATATTTGGGGGTGCATGGAAATGTTTATGGTGGTGCTTGGCACATATCAAGCGCTTAGTAGTTATTGTTGCTTTTTGCCAGGCCGGACTTTGGGGTTGCAGAGACGCCGATGCTTGGTATTTGTCTCTAGAGTTCTGAGTCTGTGAGGGAGAAGGTAGTGTGAGTGGGCCATGGAAGGACAATGAAGCAAATGGGGTCAGGGGTAGTCAGAGGCTGATTTGAGTCTATTTGTCTGTATTTGAACTATGCTTCATTTATTTACTGGGCGAACGTAAACAAGTGACTTAATCTTTGAGGTGGAATGGAATGAGAAACTAATAGCTCTGATTTTAATGGCTTGCTTAGTGAGTGAAATAGTTAATTATTCATTTACTTATTTATCAAATATTAAAATAATATTTATTGAAGTAATGTGGCTTAATAACATTATACAGGCTTAAGGTGTGAATCATGCAACTCAAAATCTGCATTTAACACAATGAGTTCACCATCAGTCATTGAATTCCTTCCTTCAACTCTAACCTGTCTACCTACCTCTCTCCTTCTTCCCATCAGGCAACCACCAATTTTGTCTTGTAAACCAAAAGTCTAATTTTGCTCTGTTTGATTTATTCATTTGCTCCATTTCTCTATATACCACATGCAAGTGAAATCATATGGTATTGAGTATTGTGCACTGTGGTCAGCAGTGCTGGGGGCAGTGTGTCCATCTCATCTCCAGAACGTGTAAATAAGTTATGATATATGAGAAAGAGGAATTAAGGTTACAGATGGAATTAAGGTTTCTTATCAGATGATCTTAGAATAGGAAACTTCCCCTGAATTAAAGGATAGAACTAATGTAATTATAGGGGCCCTTAGAAGTGGAAAATGGGGCACAGAAGAGGGATTTGAAGACGGTTTGCTGCTACATTGAAGATGGAGAAATAGGGACATGAACGAAGGAATGCAAGTTGCCTCTAGAAAATGGAGAAAACCAAGAAACATATTTTCTCCTAGAACCTCAGGAAGGAATACAACCAGGCTTGCACCTTATTTTAATCCCACAAAACCCATTTCAAACATCTGACCTCCAGAACGGTAGAGTAACCATTTGTGTCATGTCATAAGTTTGTGGTCATTTCTTACAGCAGCCATAGGACTGTTACAAATATCTGCCATGTGCCACCTGACTCTATTCTAGGGCTGAGGCTAAGCAACTAGACACGGACACACACACACACACACACACACACACACACACACACACACTACTCTTTTGGAACTTAGATCTTAGACAATAAATAAATAGACAACTAAGTATGTGTCAGAGTGTAAATGTCATGAAGCAAAATTATAGCAGGTTAAGGATGCCGGAGAATAAATAAAGGGGTATTATTTGCATTGGAATGGTTGAGAAGGCTTTTGTAATAAGATGACATTTGAACAGAAACCTAGATTAAATGAAGGCTTGAAGGGTATGAGGCACCTCCATGCTAAGGACCACTCCCAGAGAGATATGCAACTATGAATCTTCAGCAGCCAGAACTCCCAGCAGGTGGCTGAACACGGATGCCTCAGTCCTAAAGGGGAACCCCGATTGGTAGAACACAAGCATCCACGACAGGGGCTGTTAAGTGGTCAGGCAAAGGGTGATGGTAATTTGTACTACAATGGCTGCAGGGGACAAGGTGAGAAGCACTCACATTCTGGTTCTGTTGTGAAGGAGCCCTCACAGGATTTTCAAATGGATTTGATAGAGTGGAAAGAGAGATGTCACTCCAAACAAGTAGAACAGGGCTGCCAATGCCTGAAATGAGGAAGATGATGGGAGAAGTCTGGGTAAGCAATCAAGAATTAAGCCTTAGATATATTAAATTTGAGATGCTTTACCATCTCCTAATGAGATGTGAATTCAGAAGAGAGATCAGGACTGGAGATGAAACTTTGGGAGAAGACTATGGAAATGACTTTTAGAAAGTGGAAAAAGAGAGCCAGGATTGAGTCCTGGGGTACTCCATCCATGAAAGGCTGGAAAGTGAGATAGGACTCCCACAAAAATATAGGGCCTGCCATATTGTAATTGCCCAGAATAGGGTACTGGCTTCTATCGTCTGAATTTTGTTCCCCAAATTCCTATGTTGAAGCCCTAATCCCCAGTGTGACTCCATGTGAAGACAGGGCTTTTAGGAGGTACTTAAGGTTAAATGAGGTCATGCAGGTGGGGTCCTGATTGGATAGGACTAGTAGTCTGGCAGTAGTGCTAGTAGTAATAGTAATGATAATAATAAGAATAGATACCTCTCCCTGTTTTTCCATGATGTGAGGACACAGTGAGAAGAAGGTGGCTGTCTGCAAGCTAAGAGGGCTTTCACCAGGAGTTGAATTGGCTGCCGCCTTGATCTTCAGCTACAGACTCCAACACTTTGAGAAAATATATTTCTGCTGTTTAAGTCACCCAGTGGTACTGTGTTAGGGCAGCCTGAGCTGACTGGGTTTTTGACAGAAGGCAGGAGTGACAGAATAGAAAGCACTACGAGCATGGGGGGACCCCCACTCTTTTCCTGACTTTGTGACTGACCTGTGTGTATCCCGATCCCTCTCTGGGCTACACTTTTCTCTTCTCTAAACTAAGGGCTCGTTTTGTATCTAGCAATGACAATCTATGATTTAGAATTAATAGAAACCTTATATAATTGCAACCATGTGGATTTAAAACTTTTTTTAGTTTCATTGTTTATTGTGGTATGTGTGTGTATATACAGGCATATATGTATGTGTATACACACACACACACACACACAACCAGTTACTATTTCAACCTCTATCCATCTCCAAAACTTTCTCATCTTCCCAACTGAAAGGATAATTCCCTCCTCCTCCTGCCAGTCCCAGACCACCACAATTCCCCTTTCAGTCTGCGAGTCTGACTAGTCTAAGTACCTCACCTAAGTGGAATGATGCAGCATTTGTGGTTTGTATCTGGGTTTATCCATGTTGTAGCGTGGGTCAGAATTTCATCCCTTTTTTTTTTTTTTTGATGTAATATTTATTATTCCTGTAGTTCACATCGCTAAATTTGAACTTCATTCCTTTTTAAGCCACATAATATTAGTCATATGGATCTGAAATCATAAGACCTCTACCTAAATTCCAACTCTTCTACTTATGAGCTCATATGAACTTGAGTGCACCCCCTGCCTCTCATTTCTTCATCCTTGGTGAAAAATACCACCTACCTCACAGACATGTGTGGAGACATTAATATCATGGATGTGAAACCTCTTTAGAATCTGATGCAACTGCTATTTTTAGCTATAAGAAATCATAGGTTCACTGCCAGGGGTTGATATTTTTTCTCTTGGCCACCGTAGTGACATTTTTCCAAGAAATTCTTTGGCCCAGAAGCAGAGATCTGCTCACTTATCATGGAAGCCAAATAAATGGACTTGTTAAACCATGTTCCTGTCAGCTTCACTATGTATCACATCAGCATGGCTGAAGATAAGAAACCTCTGTCTCTGACCCCATTTAGACCTGGGTAGCACCATGGTCTGCCAGGGAAAACTGTAACTCTGAAGGCTGAAGAAAACTTTCTTTCCTTTGACTTTTTCCTACATTCTGAAGAAGCATCAGGTTCCTTCCTTCTGAACTTGACTCTAAGATGTCATCCCATTCCAGAGAGGATGGGGTGATGGATTAGTGGGAAATGCATGAGGCAGTATAGTCCATGAGTCTGAGGACTGGATCTCCTCTGGCCTCTGCATGACCGTGAGCATGGCACTTGCCCTCTCTGGGTTGCTTGCCCTCTTTTGTGCGATAAGGGACTTGATGACCTCCAAGGTTCTTTCCAGCTTTGGACTTCTGTGAACCATGAGTTATTTGTGAATTATCATCCCACTTTTGGGTCAAAAATTCTCCATCTTTCCTTCACAATCCTCACCCCAGTGTACTTTATTTGTCCCCATGAACTACTCTCTTTAGGTTCCAACTTAAAGTTTATCCTTACACTGAACCTATTTCTTCCCTCCTACTTCACTTTGATTCTGGCCCAATGTTCTGCTGTCTAGAGGAGTTGGCTTTAGAAGCAGCTGCTTTCCTAATGCATGCCAGAAGATTAATGGCACATTATAGCTTTAGGTTTCATTTTACTTGCATTTTAGGAGAGAAGTAATACTGCAACCTCAAAAGAATGGTCTTTTAAAAATACTGTCTTCATTCAGGCAACTTTTCTGAAGGCTGGATTCAAGTGGGAAGAAAGTAGAGGTAGGCAGGTAAGTGAATCCAGGATCAGGATGACAGAGACCAGAGAGAGTGGCAGTGGAAATGGAAAGGAAGACACTAATCTGAGAGGTTTTAGAAAAATCAGCTGTGCTTGGGCCCCAGTGCATCTGAGGATGAGAGAGAAGAAGGTGTGGAGAATGACACTACATTTCTAGCTTGAAAGTTTGATGCACGTCTGTCTGTGGCTCATACAGAAAATACATCCCTGCCCTTCTCCCCAGAACACTGAGCTGTAGCCATGCTGCCCAATTCTACTCCAGCTACAGGGCTTTTGTATTTGGGGATCTCTGTGCCCTATGTTAGCCAAATGTCACCTCTTTCATTTCTTCGATTTTCCAGTCTAAAATCATCTCTCTAGCCTGCTCTTTTCCCACCTCAGGTCTTAAATCAACTAATTCTTAAGGTTTAGTTGAAATGAGCTCATTCATCTGTTTGCTTAGGTCCACCAGAATTTGATTTCTGTGTGGTAGGGGTCTTCTGTCTTGTTTGTGAGTACATCCCTGGCAGCTGCAATAGAGCCTGGATCATTGCAGGTGCTTAGTAGTTATATTGAAAAGGAAGGGGACAAAGGGAAGAAGAGGAGGAAGGGGAGGAAGGAAAGAAGGAAGACTGGAGTTAGATTTGGAGGATTACTTCCAGTGATGGCTACAAGTATATCACCCATTTTGCATCACCTTTTCAAAGAGACGTCCCCTCTTCTCAACAGGTGGAGGCTGTTTCTGTCTCTTGAAACTGGGCTGACTCTATGACTTGCTTTGACCTGTAGAATACAGCCGTAGTGACACTGTATTGCTTGTGTGTCCAAGTTCTCAGAAAGCCTGTGGCTTCGGTTTTCTCACTCTTCTCAGAATACGGTCTTGAGACCACAACCAGTACACATGGACGGAAAGTGAGCATTCCAATCAGCAGCTCCAGCTGAGCCCAGCCCTGCAGAGCTGCTAGCTGAGGCTGCTAGGTGAGTAATGCTAAGCAAGAAGACTCATCCCACTAAGTCAGAGTTTTGAGAAACAAATTGTTGTTTTAAACCACTAAGTTTCTTTCTCTACTTTGGGCTTTGAGTTTAAGGAACTAGTGGGCATCCAGATGGAGATGTACAACAGGAATCGAGTACAACTTACTAGAATATATATATATATATATATATGTATATGTATGATATTTATTTATGCGCATGTATATATACAGATACACATATGTATGCATTTCTGGCAGAAACTGTTTTGATGACCTATGAATTATATTTATGAGACTTTAATGTGATTAGGAAAAAAGTTTTTTGTTTGCTGATGGGATTGTAAAACAAAATGAGAGCAACGGTGTCTTTCATTACTCCCATTCTGAGATTTCTCCAAAGGTATGCATGAGGGAGTTTGCAATCAGGTAAAGGAAGGGTTCTCCATCTGTTATAATTTGAGAAACATTCAGGACCCTGCGTGTCAGGAGTTTCTGCCCCCTGCATCTGCTTCCTGACACCCTCTCCTGCCCTTACTGTTATTCTTTTGGATGAGCATTAGATACTGGATGCAGAAGTTTCCAGTCCACGCTGCTCTAGTATCAATAAACACGCCTCTGGTTCTTTTCTGCTTCCAAGGCAATTTTCCTCTCATCATTTCATTTAATCCTCATAGCAACTCTATGCCACAAGTTCTGATTTCTTTTGAAAAACGGGAAGCAGAGATGTAAACAGAAAGCTCCACAGTGTGTAGATGGCAGTGAGGACCAATTCAGCATTCTCTAAACTCCCAGACCAGCATACTTTTAGCACTCACACTCATTCCAATAGAATAGCCTCTAAGCTTCTTGGAAGGTATTTAAATAACAAAGAAAATGACCTTAGTCTTGAAAGCCATTCATTGTCCCAGGAGACAAGGAGATATCATCTCTGGGCAAGGTCTTCACCCATCTTGTAATTTAAGTAAAACTTTCATGCTAATTTCCTCTCTCTCCTAGTGCTAGCCCTGTCTCCTGGGAAAGGAAAGGAAGTGCTTTCACACTTTATAGACAACCTTGGCTTCAATCACATCATTTGCTCCATTTTTTTCTCCTATGAAATATGAAAAAGCAGATGTAAAGGCTTCTCTGTTTCTCTTTAAGGAAGAAGATAATAGTTGTTTTGCACATTTTAATTTAGCATATTTAAAAAGATTGAGAGTTGATTTTTTTAATTGCAAGATTTATTTTGGATAAAAATTAGCGTGGAATGTGCTAAAAATACTCTTTTTGGAGTATTGGGAGACTCTGGAAAGGTTCTGGAGATCTGTTTGCAAACCTGTAGCTGCCCTCTTGTTCTACCTGAGACCAGACAGATACTGCATCCAGTATCGCAGGTACACGAGCCAGAGCTAGAATATTTGACTGGGAGCTAGTGGGCAGATCTTCTAAGCAGGTCTCTCATCTCAGCAATTTTCTATCACAGAATGAAAGGCCACAACTAACTCTCCATTTCCTTTTTTTCTACTTAACTGAACCAAGTTTCTTTTCATGCTTGACTTCTCTGCCCCTCTCCATTGTGCCCCGAGTCCCTGCTTTATGGTAAGCCACTCCCCATTCACCTTCCCCTTTTTGCTGAGATCTGGATTGTCCTTTGTGACTATCCCTAGTAGACACTACCCATTCTTTCATGTTCCATGTACCATGCAGCTGGGAAAGGGGTTGACATTCTCCTTGGTCTTCTCTTATATTTACAGACATTACTTTATTTTGAGTTTCATTCCATTGGGCTATATAACCTACTGTCTCTTCTATGTAACTGCCATCTACTTGTCTTCCTGTCACTATTCATTTGGAATCTGATTCATCATCTTTTTCTTCATCTCAACTCTCCTCCTCCCACTTGTCATCATCATCATCTTCATAGGAGCTTTTAATGATAAAAATCCATTCTGCAACTCCTGTTTCTACAGACCATCGCCTTGCTTCAATTTCAGTCACAATCTCAAGGGCCGCCTCCTAGAAGAGTTTCCGCCCTGAAGACTTTAACTTCCTTCCAGTCACCTCATGCCTTCACTTCCTCTAGCTTCTTTGTCCCTCCATTTTCATTCCATTCATTGGCCCCCTTCCAATATTTATTTCTTCTTTCCCTTTTTGGAGACTGTGATCATCCTCTCACTTTCAGCAAGTCTCTGAGGCTTCACTACTCTCCTTAAGCATAGACACAAATGACTCCATACACACATCCCACACCTTTCTAGCAGAATATCATGTCTTAATCTGAGAAAACTGATCCCTCTAGTATCAATTGATCACCTTCAACTTTCTATAGTTTACCACTCATTGCCTTCATTTACCTCTGCCTTAGAGACCATGTACCCCTGATGCTACCTTTTTCCACTCTTCTCATACCTTCTTCTACCAGTTATCAACTCCCTGTGAATCTATTTCCTTTGATGAAATCTTTTCCATCAGGATATAAAAATGGTAACATATTCCCACTCTAAAGAGAAAACAGTAAAAGAAAAACTGCTCACAATAAAAAACTAGAACTGTTCACTCCTAAGTAGGAAGCATCTTATTCAACTATCTCAAAAGAGTTGCCTCTACTCATGGTCTCCAGTTTCCCATCTCCCCATCCACTCCTCTGTCTGCTACAGTCTGGTTTCTCACCCCAGTATTTTCACTGAGACAGCTGTCACTAAAATCAGTAACAACTGCTTAATTGCCAGACAAATAGGTATTTTCCAGTTAGTAAAATAACTAACATTCTTTCCTGCATTTGATATTGCTGGTTAGTCTTTTTCTTCTTGAAACTCTGGTTTCCTTGCATCTGAGACACTCATCATTATAATTTTCATAAGAGATGACAATTCTGTCTATGATCTTTGTAGATGCCTCTTCCTCTGATATATTGAAAAGTGCTGGAGTTGCCCATTGTTTCACATTTTCATTAAATGAGCTCTTTCTCCCTCATGACTTCTGTTAATACCTGTAAGTCATAAACCCAGAGTAACTTTCTTTTATCTATACGTTCCCTGAGTCAGAAGTTTAATTACCTTCTAGACAGCTCTAGCTAACTCCTCGAACATAACATATCCCCCAAGTCAGTTCATCTTTCCATCAAACTAGATTCATCTCCTGAATTTTGGGATTCAATCATCCTTGCCTAAATATCAGAATAAAACCAGAAGTCACTCTTCAACTTCTCTTTCTCCTTGGTCAGGCACATCATATCAGTGGTCAAACTCTACCAAGTTAAGTCAGACTTTACCCTCCATGTCTCCTGGATTGCTGCAAGGACCTTCAAACAGGGTTCCTTCTGGTCTGTCTTCATACTTCATACACATGTCAGCATAACTAATGAAATATAAAGCTGACCAGGCATATAAATAACTCCCTTTCATCTATAGAAGCATGTCAGGTTTTTCTCATAAAGGGGTCTAATGATCTAACATCTGTAGATATCTTCAGACTCATTGATCACCCCCTTTGCCTGAGCCTTTCTGTTTCAGCAACAATTAACTGCATATTATACCTGATAACATGCTAAACAGGGCAGCCTTGGTGCCTTTGCTAGCTTTCTTCCTTGCCTGGAACTCCTCACCATTTTTTGCCTATCCTTTGCCTGGTTGAATCCTACTTATTGCTTTTTTTTTTTTTTTTTTCAAATAGTAATATCTATTATTTCTTTTGCTCACAATGCTATATTCATTTTATGATACTGAAATTATATCTCAGTCTGCATTTCACAGCACACCCACCACCAGAGTTCTAGTGTCTCTTATGACCATCTTTACTCCTTTTCCTCCTTCCCAGCCCTCTGGTACCACAGTCCTGTGTCCTATTAATTTTGTTGGAATCTGTATGTTCATTTGTTTCACTTCATTATACTCCACATAAGTGAAACCATCCTGTATTTTTCTTTCGGCTTATTTCACTAAACATGACCCTCTCCAGTTCCATCCAGATTGTTGCAGAAGGAAACAATTTAACCTCTTTTAGTAGCCTCACAGAATTCCATTGAGTATACACACCACAGCTTCTTTGTCCAGTCATCTGTTGATGGGCACTTAGGTTGTTTCCATGTCTTGGCTATCAAATCCCACTCGTTTTTAAAGTCTCCACTCATAAGACTTCCCCAAATCCCTTGGCTGATGTGTGAGCCTGCCTAAGCTTCTGTAACACTCTGTGTATACCTCCATCAACTTGCTTTATACTGCTTCCTTTATCCTTCCACAGCATTATAAGTTTCATTCAATATTCTGTCCTTCTTGCCGAGTCCAGTGTTAGATATCTAGACAGATACTTACAGAAAACCTTTGAGTCTGGAATTCAAAACAATAGTGCAAATGCTTTCTCTTCCATGCATTATTATCTCTCTGACATAGACAAGTTATCTGTCTGATCCAGGTGTCCTTTTCCATAATTATTCTATTTACCTTTTCAGGAAAAATGGAAGCTCAAATGAAAAAAGAGAAATAATCTTTGTATACCATAAAGTACTATGAAAATGTTTTATCTTATAGAATATGCAGAAACACATAGAGACTAAAAGAGCTATCACAGTTTTTATGGGTCTTGTACCAATTTTAACAAGATTTCATATTCATTCAGATGTTTACATAAGTTTTGTTATATCCCCATGTTTGTCTGCAAAGAACAGTGAGATTATCTCTTTGTTTTAAAAATCTAGTCCAGGTGTCTATAGACACTAGAGTTGGACTTGTGAAAATAATCAGCTAATATTAGTTAATAGCTGTGACAAGAGCACTAATTTAGCTTCAGCATTAGCAGAATATGAGTCTCCAGGGAATCTTAAAGAATTTATAGCATCACATCTCTCCTCTATGCCTTTAAATTGCTTCTTCTACCCAATCCTTCCAACTGGCACATTTTACACACTTCTCAATTGTGTGAAAGTCAAGCCATGGAGCAACAATGATGCAGATGAGATTTCACATACTAGTCCGATTGGCCTTAAGTGAATACATGCCATTAATCCAAATTTTTCTCAATTGCTTGACAAGAGAGGAGGGTAAAGAGCTTCAAGAATAGCTCCCAATTCAGGTACATGGAAATGAGAAATAATGGTCAAGCAGTCACTGGGAGTGATCTGCTCTAACAGGTCAAATCTTTATGGAAAATTTGAGTTGGAAAATCTTAGTTCTAGGTTGTATACAAAAGACTAGATGAACTAAAAGCACCAGGCACGAGAATATAAACATTTTCCCTTGTGGAAGAGGAATCAGTGCAAATATTACTGGAACAGGGGAAATTACACTGGACAGAGGCAGAGGCCAATACCTGGGCTTTAGACGCAGAGACCTGGCTCTATCACCTACTGATCGGATGACCTTTGCTAGGTTATTTTTATCTGTCTGGACCTCATACATCACAAGGATTCATCACATAAGTGGCATGTCTATCTAGGTGTGTGTGTGAGAGAAGAGAGAGAGAGAAAACCCAAACTGTATGCAATAAATAGGAGATACTATCTTAATTAGGGATAAATTAGTTGAAAAAAATCTAAAGCTGCAGGGGAATAAGAAAACATGGTAAAGATATGTTAGAGTCACATGATGTAGCTCTTGAATTCTAAGTTACAAAGTTTAGATTTTATTTAGGCAATAGGTAGTTTTTGCAGGTTTTGAGTAGGAATATGACATAATGACAGATGTGCTTCTGGAAGATTGATCTGGAAGCAGTATATGGAATAAGCTTGAAGGGAAGTATCAGGAGACCGGAGAACTAGGAAGGAAGCTATCATTTTAGTCCAGTGAAACCTGATGAAACCTGACCTAAGGCATTTGTAACAGGAATAGAGAAGATGCTAACAGGCTAGAACTAGCAAAAGCAAATTGTTAAAGAGGGCTCCTGTGTTTCACACCTTTGTGACTAGGACGATGGTTGTGTTCCTCATTTCAGAAATAGGAAACATGAACAGGTAAGTGGGTTCAGGAGGTTCTTTAATTTAGTATTGCACTTAGGTGTTTCTGATGTTGGTAAGCTATCAAAGTAGAAAGCACCAATGGACATTTGGGCACAATAACTAGCACTGTGTCTGTGATCAATATTTAGAATACTTTGTTGCACTATTGATTTCTGTTTCAAAAGAATCCATGTCTGATTATTTAAAAACACAATATATATGAACGTAGGATTCACCAGTGAAAACAAAACACCTTCTACAGCAAACCTGACTGGAATTCATCTCTTCTGTGAAGTGACCTCTTAGGAATTCCCAGTTCACTGCAATGCCACCGAGGTAAATCCTATGTGTCAGTTGCTAGAAAGATGTTTGGCTCCATTCAAGATCCCATTCAAGCTCCTCTCTCTTTTCTCATAGAGTATCTGTGCTCTGTTCCCTAACCAAACAGACTGAAAACATGAGCAGATCTGATCCTGGTACAACTATGTTGAGCAGTCTGTTTTTTCATTCTTCTTATCGGAGAACTCAGCCTGGCTGCATAGGCTCAGCCTCCCCAGGGAAGCAATACTGAGACCTAGTGTCACATCTACCTTATCTGTGTTGTACTATTCTGTCCCTCTTTAAACTCTCCATCTGTTGTCCTGATACCAAGGTGAAACTAATGGTTTATAATTCCAAAGTTCCCAGTGGTGCTTTTGAGAAAGAGTGGGCCCATTTCAAAACCAATTTTTTACAACTGTGCTTTTGGTGGCTTCATGTTTTATTTGATTGTTTTAATTTCACATTTATCCTGACTCCTAACAAAGGAGTAAGGGTCCCAGTACTCTGTCTTTGCAGGTCATCTCCATCTCCCAAGGATCCATGATTTAAAGAAACATTTATTGTATTAATTGATTTATCTTAGGATTCACATTTACTTTCTATGGCCCATCTCATTGTCCTGACTCTGACAGCAGGAATTCTGTGTGCTGGATTGAACAAGATAATGCAGGAGAACTTCTCCGGTTGAAGGAGACATATACATTTTGTTTTCAGTGAGGCTAGCATTCATTTAGGAAGGTTTAAAACTTTAATGGAAGACACATTTTATGGACAGCTCCTTGTATATAGTGTACATGAATTTATGGGGCGTGCAATTTGCATTTTTCCTTTTGAGCCTCATCCCAACCCTGTAAAAAGGGCAAGTCTTAGCTTAAAATATGGAGCTTGTTCCAGTTTCTCCCTCACTGGAGGGTCATTTTTTTGCAGGTTAAGGACTATCTTGTGTCTCTAGGAACCAGAAAAAAAATCAACCAAAGAGTCTGAGACAAAGCTGCAGCAAAACTTCACACATTTTCCTCAGTTCTGTCCTCTTAGGAAAGAATTGAATAGCAATCAATGCTTGGTTTTCACGCTAGTCAGCTGGGACGACCTCCAAAGGAACATCTCTGATGCTGGAGACTTATTAGAATGCTGAGGCGCTCAGAGAGATTTCAGCATGGTCAAAAATTCAGAAATTGCTGGGCTCTTGCAAAAGAATGAAGACTCAAGTGCACAGGGACAGCGCTGGCAAGGTACAAAGTCAGAAGTAGGGTCAATGGATTCATAGCTGTGAGACCACTGATGTGTGCTCTTCGTTTGAAGGATCTCTTCAGCCTCAGCTACTCTTATCTTTGGGTTTCTTTGCCTGTCTTATAGTCTTGACCCTAACGGTAGGGATTTGGGAAATATATGGACATTTCAAGCAGTTAACACATCTCTAAGCCCTCTTAGTAGAGGCACATTTTTTAAAATCAATGTCCATGTCCTTAGTTTAGCCAAGTCTGGGTCCTTTTATGGGACTTGAGATTCAGTAGTGGGAACACTATGCACAGCAGTCCTATTAATCTGTATGGCAGCTGTGATTGGTTATGGAGACATGTCCTCTAGGGAAGAGTTTTCCTTCTCCAGGGCAATTCACCACTTAGCGCACAAACTGGTTCTTAGAACCATGGAATGAGACAAGACACGGCAGTAGTGCAGGATAGCTGTGCTGCTTGTGGAACGTTGGTGATATTAGATATTATTTTGGCCTAGAAACCAGGAAAACATCACATTTGTCTTGGTTCAAATTCTTCTCTTCCTTATGTATTTGCAGGATTTTAATTTACAAAGAACAGAGGAAAAGAAAGGCAAATTCCCATATTATTGTTTGCTGGGATTGAGACCTAATCCAATGCAAAGAATTTTGACAGACTGGGCTGGAGCTGTTTTCCTCAAGCTACCTAGAACTCAAGAGCTCCACTCAAAGACAGATTCAACATGCCTGTTAACACAAGGGCAAAATTAAAGAGAGGAAAAGACTCATCTAGGAGCCAAGTTGGCCTAACTTGCCTGAGGCAATAGCCTCAGGATCATAGCTGTTAAATCAACCATTTTTGAAATTTCATGTTTCATGCCTTTTGTGGCCTCAATTAAAAATCTTTGGCTACCTCAAGGTCTCAAAGGTTTTATTTTCTTATGTATTCTTTCATCTATTTCAGGTTTTTCTTACATAAGATGTGAGGCACAGGTTAAGGCTCACATTTTATCATATAGATATCCAGTCATTCCTGCAACATTTGTTGAAGATTGCTTTTTACCCAATGGATTACCTTGGCATCTTGTCAAGAATATATGTGTGTGAGCTGTCTAATGTGTTCCACAGATCCATGTATCTATCTTTACATCAACATCATCTTGATAACTATGGTTTTGTGAGTCCTCAGTGACTAGTCAGATAACATTTTATGGTCACAACTTATCCAGAATCATAAAACTGAGGGAGACACTCAGGAAATTAAAGGTTGAAACTAGGCAAGAGATTGGAAAGACTTACAGCGCGTGTAAACTAGAATGATTTTGATAATTTATGCAGTAAAGGAAAGATCGCTGTAGGGGTCTCACAAACGCAATGGAAGGACCTCCCACTTAAATATGGAAATGGAAGTATGCAACTTAGAAAGGAGCAGGTTTTCAGAAGAGTAGGAATACTATAGATCATAAGACCAATACTTGAATGGAAATGAATTGAGCTGTGAATCAAATCTTGAGTGAAGTAGAATTATGAAAGAAGCTATTATTGACATGAAGGCATTCTGAAGATCATCCAGTCAGATGCAAGAAATGAATTCCTCACCCAGATTGCAGGTCTGGTAAGAAAGCAAGGAATATTGACCTTGCATCTTGATTGTGTCCAGTTTGCTTTTATACTATCATTTGAAGCCCACTGATACTTGGTTAGCTGGTCTTTTTTCTTCTCCATGTCTCACTTTCTTAGAGGCACCTACAACTGATTTTGGTGGAAAGATCTTTTAGTTGACTCACTGTTCCCTTCTTCCCAGGGTACACATGTCTACCTAGATGGGGTAGGAGGGTCAGAGTGGGTTCAAGTGAAAGCTCCCATCTTGGTACTTCCTTTTCCCCATAGACCCTCAGACTTCATTGCTGAATTGGACTAGTCTTACAAGACTCCTCTTCTTCTGAAGCCAATTATCTCCAAAAGATTCTATAGGTCCTCTTGCAACTTACTTTCTGCTGAGTAACTCTACCTCTCTAGTTATTCCTGTATGCTACACATACTTGAGTTCTTTTCCTAGTAGCTTCTCAACTCCCATATAATTCAAAGGATAAAGCTAGAAGCAAGATGGTGTCAGTCCTAAGCAAATCTTCGATTCTACCCAGCTTCTAATAAATTCAGACTTGCCCCATGTTTTTTTCTTCCAGGAGGTAGATAAAGTGATGATATCCTCTTCTAAATTGAATTGTGGTCAGGAAAGAAAGGAAACCTGAGAGAAAGAATTTGTGACAGTCTTGGGGTAAAAAGAAATCCAGAGAAAAGATACAGCTGGTTTGAAATTCTAAAGTGGTAGTCTCATAAGGGTTGGGAAGGACACTGTTTGGACATATTGTCTATGAAATCTCATACAGTATTGACAAAGAAGAAACAGAAGTGATCTCTAAGTAGAAAAAAATCTTCTGGCTTCACAGGGAGTCCTATGTGAGCTCAAATCTTCAAAGAACATGACCAGAAATCAAAGAAGGAATACAAAAGATGATGAAAATTTGTGCAAATGGCATCAGAAAAGCAAAAACTCAGGATAAACTATGACTTGTGGACAATGCTCAGGACATCGTAAAAGATGCCGAATTCTGTTTGGAGTAAGTTGAATAGAACAAAAAGCAAAAGCAAATGCCATGGGTAAATGCTTCAAAGCCATTCAAAAACTCTTGGCCTTCATATGCTCTGCCAAGGAAAATGACCTTATGAATGGAAAGAACAGAATAAACAGAGGCATAAAAAAGATCTTCCAAGGCCAAACTTGTGAAAGACTGTGGGTGAGCACAAGACTTTAAACCTCCTGCTCAGGAACATTGCATTCTAGAGAACTGTGAGACCTTGCAAATAAGATTACTGGATCACTTTTGGTTATCTTGGAGGAGTTGGGAAAATGGGAGATATATCAGAAGACTGGAATCAACTAAGTATAGTCATGGTTTTCTAAAAGGGGAAAAAGTAGGTTATGTCGAGGGATTGTAAACTTAAATGTTTATGGAAACCAGAAAACAATTTTTAAAAGTCAAATAGGGCAGATGGAGAGTCTAGTGAGCTGGATAAGGTGGTTTCCTTCTTAAAGGGGCTTCTGTTATGAGGTCCAGCTGGTTGTAGCCATGCCCAGAATTACAAGAACTTCAACAGTTTTTTCCGTTAAATTTTATTATTTTCAAATGGAGGTAACTGAATTTTTAAAAATATTATACTGATTGAATTAAACAGCTCTGTAGGCAGTGCTAATAGGTCACCAGTTGGCTTGTACCCATAGATTTGCCACCTTGCACCTAGGAAACCAAGACAATCAAAAGATCACCTGGTAAGCGCTCTAGAGAAATTGATGGCCCACAGTAGCTACATGTGTTCACTAAGAACCGACATGTCTCACGTTATCCTCCCTTCCATCTTTGACTAGGGGAGGGCTGTGGTAGACTTGGGCATGCTGATTTTAGCAAGGCCATGTTCTGCTTGGGGACCAGATGGAGAAGTTTAAATGGAACTCATTAATAAACTCATACCAACCAATAAGAAGGTCTCTGTTCTCTCATCTTTGACCTATTAGACTTTCAAGGCTCAGAAATGAACTCAAGGGTTGGTGTACGTCTTGATGCCCGCGGGGTGCAGTAAGAACATCAACTTCTTGATGTTGGCTCTGTATTTTGTAGCTCAGGGTTCAGCACACTGACCCAGTTTGTATAACTTAAGTTTTATTGGAACACAGCCACACTTCTTTTACGCATTATCTCTGGCTGCTTTTGATAAGCAGTGGCTGAATTAAATAATTGTCTATGACAAATTTATGGCTTGTAAAGTCTAAAATGCTTACTGTCCCTTCACAAAAAGAGTAGCAACTTTCTGATGTAGCTAAATATATGAATCATCCTAGTGACCTTGTTACACTGTTAATTAATATTGGGTTTGTTAGTATTAGTTAATAAAAGCCTGCAGTCTATATCATATGAACTGCTATCTAGCCATATTCTTTGAACCCTAGATTAAAAAACTCGATTTAGTAAACCAAAGAGCAGAGTGTTAAATTTATGCTTGAGAAAATGTAACTTGTTATTTTATGTTTTGTCCAGTGTGTGGACTATGCCTCTAGGTTCGTGTCCAAAGTCGTCCACTTTTCAGGTGGGCCAAGGTGGGCTCTCAGGGTCAGTTGGTTTTCAGAGGCTTGGGAGCAGATGGCAGTGTAGAATGATTGCTATCAGAAGTAGACAGAACCTAAGAACCAGTTCAACATGAGGAAGCAGAAGAAGAGTTAAGAATCACAGTCAAAGAAGGCCTCTCCATCAGCAGAGCAAGGGGTCAAGGTGCAAGTACATCAGAAGCAAGACTGGAAGTGAGGACAACATGAAAGCAAGGAAAAAGAGTTTTGGTTTGGTCTGCGACAGGGATGAGGGAGGCCAGAGCTCACCCAGGATGCCTACTAGAGGAGGAAATTAGGTTAAGATGAGTTTATGAGGGTGTGGCCCCCACAAAGGAATTCATTTCTCTCTAAGAAGGCAAAAGAGATCAGAACTCACGCTCTCTGCTTTGTGAGGACACAGTGAGAAGGTGGCCATCGGTTAGCCAGAGGGGTCTCATCAGTGACTGTATCTGACTGCGCCTTGCAGTTGACACCCCAGCCTCTAGAACATGAGAAATAAAATGTGGCTCAAACTGCCAGTTTAGGGTACTTTGTTATAGAAGTCTAAGCTGACTAAGACGCATGTTATCAATGTTACATTAAAATTTTAATTCTGCATTAAAGTGTACCAAGAAATATAAAATAAAAATGTATCCTTGTAGTCATATTAAGTGTACAGTCCAGTAGCATCCAGTTTGTTTATATTGTCGACAAGAGCTCTCTAGCTCTTCTTCATCTTTCAGAACTGAAACTCTATCCTTGTTAAACAATCCTCCATTTCTTCCCAACTTTACTTTTTCAAGCAAAACATTATTAAAGTATCTAAAGAGAAACACTGCCAGATATTTAATAAACTATACTTCAAAAGCAAAATTACAAAATTAGATATAATTGGGTATATTGGTCATTGCTGGCTAATTAATACCTTCTCTTCCATTTGTGTTTTTGAAGAGAAAACATTTAATTTCTTCTATCATTTACCTGCACATTGAGAACTTCAGGGACTGGGACCTAGATTTTTTTTCTTTTTTGTTTTCTTAATTGAGGTGTCATTGTTTTACAATGCTATTATACATTTCTAGAGAATAGTCATAACTCCATCACTGTGTATATCTCACTGTGCCTACCACCAGATCTTTAGTGTCATTCACCACTCTCAGTTTGAGTCCCTCTCCTAGAGTTCCCCTTCCTTCTCCCACTCTGGTAACCTCAGTTTTTATTTTGGAATCAAGGAAAATTTTAGTTGTGCTCTATGAGTTTTTTAACTTTGTGTTGTTATCTCTCACATATGAGTGAAAACATCTAGTGTTTTTCTCTTTCTGACTTCTTTCTTCTTTTTTTTTGAAAGCATTTGTTTATTTTTATTTAGTTGTGCATCTTGGTTTTTCACCCAGGCCCAAGAGGCGAACCTGGGTCCTTGGGATGTATGTGGACTGCCCTTCAGCCAGAAGCAGTTGATCCAACCACTACTCCATCTGGTCTTTTTTCATGAGCATAATATCTCAAATTCCATGTATGTTGTCATTTCATCTTTTTAAAGAGTAACTGAATAATATTCCATTGAGTTTATATAGGACATCATCTTTAAGCCAGTCATCAGTTGGTGGGCTTTTAGATTCATTCTAAGTCTTGGCTGTTGTGAATTCATTGTAGAAGGACACTAGTTTGTATCCTTCAGGGCTATGATTGACTTGTGGAAGAAACCTAGGCAGATGTGTCTCTTTGGTGGCATGCCCCAGCATCTGACTTTTAGAGAACCAATTCCTATTTTTGCCTTCCTTCTTGCTACCAAAGAAATTCCCTAGGGTTTTAGAATTCTTTTTCCCCAGAATTCTTTCTTCATATTTCTTCCATATGATTTGACCAAAGGCCAAAAAACACTTTATGACCACAGGCATTCCACCTTTTCTAGTATGAAACATCATCACTGTCTTTTTCTTTTTTTTTTTTTTTTTTTTCAGGAAAGCTACACACTGGAATGAAAGTAAACAGAGGCAGAAAGGCAGGAAGAGAGAGGAGGGAGAAGCACTTTATTTTATTGAGTTGTTCATCTTGCTTGTTCTCCCCAGTTTGGGTCATGAACCCAGGTCCTCGTGATGCATGTGGACTGTGGTCCACTGGAGTCAATGGACCTGCCCCCTACTCCAGTCATTGTCTTTGCCTTAATGAAAAAGGGCTTTCCAGTACTTAAAAGTACTTAAAATTCTCCAGTGTACTTACAAAACAATTTTTCCGTATATACAACTCTTCTATAAAATTTTAGTGATGGTCTTTTTTTAAACACACAGATTGCTATTTGAAAGTGCCAGGAGTTATTAATCTGTACACAATGCAACGTTTAATAATGGAACTATCTTAATATTTTCTGAAAATACATGATAGTTGTAAAAAATGCAAAAGTTAGAGTAAAAATGGAAGTCCTTAACATCCT
This sequence comes from Solenodon paradoxus, assembly GCA_004363575.1. Taxonomy (NCBI): domain Eukaryota; kingdom Metazoa; phylum Chordata; class Mammalia; order Eulipotyphla; family Solenodontidae; genus Solenodon; species Solenodon paradoxus. Next base: position 193,933 of record RJWH01000111.1, on the reverse strand, counting down.
GAGATTATCCTTTATGGTTTAAAAAAGAAAAATCCCAAACAATTAAACAAAATTCAACAAGACATTTCATGTGTCAATTCAATAGAATGCACCTTTGCAACATCCATGAGCTGCTGTAGAGGTGACATTGACGCTGAAGTTGTGTGGTTCAGGATCAAGATTCCAGAGTTGGAGATACCTAGGCTTGACTGCTGCCTCCAAAACTTAATAGCTGTGCACCCCAGAGCAACTCACTTGTCTCATCTTCAATGTAGGAAAAATAGTATCTTCCATGTAAGGAGTATTACCGATTTGTGGGATGATGTATCAGAGAACATTTGAAGCAACTAGCATTAGCACTTGGGATAGAATAGATGCTCAATAATGGTAATGTCATCATTTTAAGTACATGACTTTTGTTTGTTTTAAATTGTGGTAAAAAACACACAACATGAAATTTACCATCTTATCCCTTTTCAAGCATATGATTCAGTGGTATGAAGAAGACTCTCATTGTCATGCACCCATCAACATTCTCCACCACTATATTCATCATTAATATGGCTTTAACTCAGAGTCCTGAAGAAAAATAAAAGTGTGAATGTGCCTCTCTTCTGTGTTTGCCTCTGTAGGAAAGTCTTCTTAATCTCTCAAAATTTTTTTCAATCTGATCATATCTGCCTGTGATAGGAAATTGAAAACCGTTCACATGAAACGTTCAAGGCATTTGGTGTTGAGTGTTCATAAAGAGGGGATAAGATGACCTGCATAGCTACTTTAGGATAAAATTAATTCCCAAATGCCCTCACTGACACTTAGCACTGTCTTCCTCAGCAGATGTTTCTGACTGCTGCAGGCCTGGGTTCCGCTAATGGAATGGAAGTTTCTACAGGCCTTCACAATTCCTATGGTAACCCAGGAGAAAGGCTGTTGCCATGGGGACTAGCCAAACCTATATAAATCTCCATCTCCATCAGACAGATGAGAACGATGTGAGAATACACCCTTTCCTAGTTCACCTTCTGAAATTGCTAACAATTATCTCTGTTTGGGGGAAAGGATTCTTCATTTCTTTCAGGTGGAAACTCGCTCACAGGTTCAGTTTTAAGTAAGTAGTATTTAAAAGCTTGCTTGATGATATTTGGTGTTAATTAAAGTCATCCAGAGAATGAAATGACTGATGATGGAACCATTTTCAAATTCCTACAGTGTCATCAGACACCAAATAATCTTTACCACGAGCATGTGCATTTCATCTTGTTTTGAACAAATTAAACATGCTTCTTTGAAATGGAATAATCCTAAACATATAAGCCTATCCAAATTGTTTTGAAACTGACTCTAGGAGAATGTGAGCGCCTTGAAAGCAGGGTGTATGTTTTATTTACCTCCATATCCCCAACATCATGCCCACACTATTACGTTACTAGGAGTTCAGAAAAGGAATGAATTCATATATACCCTATATCGACAATGACAGAGAGGCAGTAGGTCATGGTGTTTAAGTGTGTAATAAATAGAAATACCCTCTAAGAAGATCTATTCACTTATTAAAAGAATCTGTTGGTGTCTAGTAGCTTTGTTTATTCAACGGCACCATAGTAATCCATGGAGCCAGTCTTTGGGAACACAGCACTGAATGGGCAGTGTCTCCATCTTTCTGGAGCTGCTGATCCATAGGCAGAGGCAGACAGATAGCTCTACCATTAAAAAGAGATTGTGTCAGAGTAGAAGTATAGCTGCCACAGTCATATTTCATTCTAATGGGGACTCCGGAAGAGATAAGTAGACAATTTAGCTGGGACTTGATGGATGACTTGGGTGAGAGGTAGTTGTGTGTGAGGAGGAGAAGTCAAGGGATTCAATCAGTGGAGGAGCCAATGTTAAACATGTGTGTTGTAGAAATGTTAAATATTTTCAGTTGACCAAAGTATAGGTTTTCTGAGGACTCAGGTAAGAAACTCATCTAACATACTATTCTGATCCACATTCCTCTCCTGGGTGATTGGGCAGCCACCTGGAACCCAAGCATTGTGTAGGGACCGGGGAGTCAGGACTGGTGAAAGCCTGCCTCAATATGAGGTTTCTAGGGAGATGTGCATAGGATGCTTCCAAGATGTGCAGGCAGGTCCAGGCCCAGAGCTACCACCGGAGGAGGCCCATCATTCAAAATGTCAGCAATGAGGACCAGACTTGCCTTCCCAACAGCCAAAGGGAGCCAAAGGGAGCCAAAGGGAGTCAAAGGGAGTGGCAGGCAGGCAGGAGTTTGGGGTTTAGATGAAGACCCATGTCTCTTATAGGGAGCCTATCCCTACCTGAGGATGTGCAGGCCCGAATTTGAGATAACACTAAGAACTCCAAAGATTTTTTTTTTTCAGCAGAGGCAAGACATGTTCAGAGATTTCAGACCTGTGTTTACATATAGACATCCTTCTAATGCATGTGGTAAATAGGATGGGCAGAGGGACACAGGAGAAGTGGTAAGTAGCTCTAGCATGGAGAAAGGAAACAAGTTCTCCCTTTTTCCTTCAGGTATTTGCTGATGGTCCATTATTTTCTGTGGGTTCCCCAAGGTCCCAGGGATGCAAAAATGGGTAAGATATGGGTCTGCTCAGGGGCCTTTCAGAATCTAGTGAGAGAAATGCCTATGTAAAGTACAAATCATTATGCAGGGTGATAGACGAAGAAATATTTCAGACAGGCTTGGTGCTTGGTTTACTTCTGAAACTTTAGTGAACAAAAAAAATAGCATTGATAATTATTTAATTTTGGGTGTCAAGGGTGAGGGAAAGGAAGTGGTTGAAGATAATCTAATCTAGTTTATGTGACTGTGATGGGGTCCAACAAGACAGACCTAGAGGAAGATGTTTAGTTGGCAGGAAAGACAATGTTCTCCAATGGAAAAGACATCTTGGAATACGAGGGCCCTTATGGATTCATTCCTTGATGTACAAGGTAGTCTACGTCTTACTTGAATGAAAGACACATGCTGAATGTAGCTGTTAACCATGCTGTCAGCACGAGATAGCTGTTTTTCTTTGTCTTTTCCAACCTATCCCTCTTTAATCTTCGTCTTTCCAGATAGAATAACCCCAGGTAGAGTGTTCCTGTATGAATTTCTTTCTTCACTTAAATATTTGGGGCTGTGTGATAGAGTAGAAAAATCATAGGATTGAGTATTAAGAGGCATTCGTTGAAAAACACTCTACCATTAATAACCTATGTGATTTGGGCCATTTCTGATTTAGGCCCTTGTGAATTGACAGCTATCCCATAATTCTTCTTGGAGGATAACTTGAATTTATATGTAGCATGACGGAAATGGCACAAATAAAAAGTAATTTGGATCCAATAAGCCGTTTCATTTTATTTTTGTCTAACTAAAATCTTGTGTGTGACTTCTTCAATGTTAATCATATTCTTAGGACTAGAGAGCACAAGGAAAATTTGGATGTGTTATGATGCTTTGCTAAGCCCTGGTGTTACTGCAGCTGGCATATAGCTTGCTTTGGGGCTCGGAAAGTTTAGAGAAGATAAAGTTAGAGATAAGGCTCTGACAGATAAAAAGCATAAGGATGTTGGGAAGATGAGATATGTAGAAAGAAAAAGCATGAGAGAGAGAGAGGGATGGGGGAGAGAGAGAGAGAGAGAAAGTTAGACTACTCTGAGAATATATAAAAGGAAGTTGAGGAGGCCCTGCTTGGTCTATAAAGAATTGTAAGGGGATTATGATTAACTTCTTTCTTCCCTAATTTTCTAATTAGAACCCAAATAGGGAGGAAGACACTTTTTATAGTTCAACTTTAACATTATTGCCTTAATGAAATCTCCTCTAATGTCTACTACTGCATTTCCATCGCTCAGTCTGAATCAGGGCAGAAATGTGGGTATGAGGTGATACAAACCTGAGCTAGAGCAGAGAGGAAGGAAAGAATCATCTAGAATTAGAGAAGGCACAGGGACAGCAACAATAATAGCTAATATATATTGGGCACTTATGTGTCAAGCATTATTCTACATGCTTTCCATGAGTTCCCTCATTTTCCCTCATAAATACACTATGAGAAGGTATTAATTACTGTCATCTCTGGTGTACAGAAGAGGTCATAGACTCAGAGAAGTGGAGTAATTGTTTGGAGTCAGATGATGATTTAGTAGTGACATGGTCATTCTTTCCAGCCAGGAAGCAAACCCAAGTAGCTGGAGCCTGGTGCTTCAATGCTGTATCTGACACTAGGTAGGGGAATTGGAGTTTCCAAATGTCACCTCTTCTTCAGGAATTCCTTATTGTCAGACGCAAAGTTGGCTTTCAGAGGCTAGTCAAGCATGAGCATGGGTATTTGGAGACGTAGAGGCAAGTAATGGGAGGGTATTTGCAGTGACAGAATCGGGACTAGACTGAGGCATGTGAGCACCTTTGAAAAGGAGAATCTTTAAATATTTGTTCAATATTTTAGTAGGTTAAAAGAGAGACTGATTCTAGTAATAAAAACAGTGTGCCTTTTTATGTTAAAAAAGAAAGCATTTATTATGTCAACTCAATGTATTATAACACTTTGTTTAGAATTATCTGGGAATTGTGATTTGTCAGAATGAGATGACTTTTAGGAAAGTTCATGAAAAGACAAAATTTAGATAATAAAACGAAACACTCATTCCTAGTGAACAACATTATGCTGTGCTATGTTTGGTATTAGAATAGCAGATAGCTGGGTTGGTGGTGCCTCTAGTAATTTCATGGTACACTTTGCATATGCAAGGAAATAAAAAGAATACTCATCTTGCATTGGTTAGTAATAGCAAAGAAGATTTCACATTTTTCTATTCCACAGTGCTGTCTATTGGTTTCAGAAGGTCCCATTTATATTTTGACTGTTATTTAAAAGAGTTAGCTGCCAGAGTGCTCCTATTTATCCCAGAAATGTTTTAGCATCCTTGTGGATTGGTATTCCAATAACTAGAACTAGAACAGGTTACAGCTGGCTAGAGGAGTCTCAGTGTTGCTTTCTTCTTATAGATCCATGAAAGTTTGAATCCTTTCTTAAGAAACGAATGGTTGGCTGCGCAACCTCGGTGCTCTGGTAAGCAGAGAAGTGAAGCACTGGGTGGGAACTTAAACTTGCTGGTGAATGTATATGGGTGCTCCAGGACCAGAAGAAAGTGCCTTAGGTAAATGCTTAAGCCTAGTTTAGTTCTTGAGGTACAATGATCATGAGATGAACCTGATCAGCTGAGACAAACATATAAGCAAGTCAGCTCCAAATTTAAAGAGGTTGACTCCATTGTAAATATGTGGATACCACTGTCAACAGTAGGAATGACTTCTCAAGGAGCTGTTCTAGAAAAATTCAGTTATACACACCCTTCAATTCTTCTTGAGACATCTTCATCCCTCCCCATCTTCTTCATCATCATTACCATCTTTGTCAGTCTCATCACCAGCATCACCATCACTACCATTATAAGAACGGAAAATTTAAAAAAAATAAAATTGTATTGAGGTAACATTGGTTTATAACATTGTATATGTTTCAGGTATGTAACATTGTGAATGGACACCTGTATATACTACATCATGAACACCACCAAAAGTTTTCATCTGTTTCATCCATCACCATACAATTGATCTTCTTAACCCAATTTACCCATCCCTTAACCTTCTTCTGGGAACTGGCAATTTTTGAGACATTGTGCTAGCCTCTGCTTCTGATTTCTCTTTCTCCTCTCTTCCTCTCCTCTCCCCATCACTGACCTCCCTTCTCTCTCTCTCTCTCTCTCTCTCTCTCTCTCTCTCTCTCTCTCTCTCTGTCTCTCTGTGTGTCTCTCTGTCTCTGTCTCTCTATGTCTCTCTCTCTCAGTACCTGGAGATGTATTTTTCTTATGAGTACATATATGTATTTTTAAATGTCTTCCTAAATTGTTCAACATATTTGTGTTGGAAGTGGGGAGAATTATCAGTTAATCCCAGCTGTTTGCCATATCACTGGCAATCACTTGCAAAAATTCATTTATCCATTCAACAAATATTCAGTGATTGCCTACTTGTGGCAAGTACTGCTTTAATTATCAGGGATAAAGCAGACAGAAATCCTGATCTCCAGGAAACTTAGATGCCTGTGGAAATCTATTCAAGCTTACTATGTGCCAGGAGACTATTTGACTCTCTCTGTATGTTAACTCATTGAATCATTACAATCACCCTCTATGAGGGAGGTGCCATTATCATTTCCATTTTGCAGATGAGAATATTAAGGCCTACAGAGGTTAAGTCATTTGCTCAAGGTCACCCAGGTAGTGAGTAGAGATCCAGGAGGCAAACCCAGGCCATGCAGTTGACAGGTTCGTGGTTTCACCACTCCATTGTATGACCTTTCTGTATATGACTTTATGCCTTAAATATGGTAGGTTCTTGATAATACTTTGTTGAATGATAAAATGACTGAATGATCACACTAAGCTCTATCATCTGCTCTTGAAGATAAGAACAATGTCTCCTTTGACTTTACATTTATAGTGTCAAGGACAGAGCCTGCACAGAGTGCCTGCTCAGTAAAATGTCATCCACTGGGATGAATGAATTGCCAGGTGGTTCCTTGATGACAATGCTGCTCAATTTTAGCATGCGTAAGTTACCTTGGGAGTCTGGGAAAGTGAGGAATCCAGGACTGCGCCCTCAGGTTTTGGAATCTTCATTTTTAACAGACCCCACATGTGATCTGTGTGCATTCCATTGGCCATACTCTATAGGGCTGTCTGTGAATACCTGGGAGCCACATGACACCAGGAATGGCTGGTGGGTTACTGAAGTCTTGACAATTTGAGAGTTTTGAAGCCTCATTTTTGAGAAAACCCTTGAAATCAACGAGGAGTGATTGTCTCCCCAGGGAGCTCCAGGTAATTGCCTTCAATACACACAAAGAATGACTCAGAACTGCAGTGTGAAGGTCATCATCCCAGATTTGGTATACCAGAGATTATTACCAAGAGCTACACTGTGCCATCTAACATTGCTGAGCAAGGCACCTGCAGTCTTACCCAAACACATGCCTATTCCTGTTACACATGATGGGTTGAATTGTGGTATTGATTTTTGAAGGTTTTAAAGTAAGCATTTGCACTAGAACACTTCGCACCCCAGAGGTTAAGAAAGTAAAAGGCTATTATCTATTAAAATGAACACTGGGAACAGAGTCCTTCTTCTTTACTGGTTCCCAGTGGTCTCATCTGCTAAATGAGAAGAATAGGATAGATCACCACTGAAAGTCTTTCCATTCTATTTGTAATGGTATCCATCATTTTCTTCATACCTACTGTGTGTCATCTAACATCTCAGCAATGTTAGGTGGCCCAGTGTAGCTCTCGGTAACAATCTTTGGTATACCAAATCTGGGATGATGACCTTGACATGCTGTAGGTCTGAGTCACTCTTTGTGTGTACTGAAGGCAATTATCTGGGGTTCTCTGAGACAATCACTCTTGGTTGATTTTTAATTAGTCTAGTAGCTAGTTCTCAAAATATCGCACTAATATAGTCATTATGCATCCACAGAGATGTGTTATTTATTCATTTATTTAATACCTATTGATAACTTTCTGTATGCCAGGCACTAGGGAACTGAAGGTCACAACAATAGGAAGTAGTAGGACAATCAGCCTCAGATAAATTAAACTGAAGTATGATTTCTTCCACTCATGCATTTTTTCTAGAATTCTGTATCTGTAAAATATATGGAGATACTGACTTTCCCCTAATTCCTACACCAATGATTCCCCGTGGTTACACACTAAAATCATCTGAGACCCTAGCCCAAAGCAGTTAGGTATGTATTTTTAGGGGAGATGAAGGGCAAATTGGAAGGATGAATCAATGTTTTCATAATTACCCAGGTGATTCAAATGTGTTGCCAGAATTGAATGCCAAATCTTATAGATTCTATTTTTTGAGTTATTTCCAATAGTGGTAAAATATACATAACATAAGTATACTATATTAACAATTTTAAGTGTAGTCTCAGAGTACTAAGTACATTCATTTTGTTGTGCACTCAATCTCCAATCTATATTTATCTTCCCAAACTGAAGCTCTGAATCTATTAAACAGTAACTGCTCACTTTCTCCTCCTCTCCACCCCTGGCAACCACCATTCTATTCTGTCTCTATGAATTTGCCTGTACTAGTTACCTGGTAGAAAGAAATCATATAGCGTTTGTCTTCTTTTTGTGGAAGGTTTATTTCACTTAGCATAATATACCACATTTTGTTTATCCATCAGTGGATACTTAGAACTTTTGATGATTGCAAATCATACTGTTATGAACATGGGTGTCCGAATATCTGTTCTTTTGCATATGTTCTTCTAGGTAGAAGTGGAATTATTGGGAATTTCATGTTTTAATTTTTTAAGGAACTGCCCTACTGTTTTCTATAGTGACTGTGCCATGTTACATTTCCAACAATGCATAAGGGTTCTCTTTACTCAAAATCCTCATCAATACTTGTCATTTTATGTTTTTTTTTCTTCTCATAGTAATTCTAATGGATGTGAGGTTGTAGATTCTAATTGTTATGTGTGGGAGTCTATTTTATCACACGGTTTTAGTTATTGACTTGTAAAATTTTTGATGATTTTATATTCATTTGCATTATTTTCCCCCTCATTTGGAGAATCTCTCCAGAATCAGTATTGATCATTTTTATCAGAGCTATGGGAGGATATTTGCTTTCAAGTTCTTTATGTTCTTTGATCAGGAGCTTGCTTACAGTCTTCTTGGAATTTTTTCTTGCTTCAGATCAGAACTGATCCTCTCTGGTAGCTTACTTATTTGCACGAGTCTTTGAAACAGGGCAATGACTACATACGCACTGTGGCCAAGAAAAGGGTGGGAAGATGTTCCTGTAAAAGGAACCAATGGAGTGAATTGCAGAGCTTAGGTGGGGATGGGATTTTGGAGAGAAGATTGGCCTGATTAGAACTAAACTTCATGTTGGGAAAAGGTAGGAAATAATGTCAGATAAATCAAAGCTAGATTTGGAAGGATCTTGAAAGCTAGGTGGAGCACTGGGAATTGTTGGGGCAGGCCATGGGGCTGTCAATAGGAGTCGTGTGGGGCAGAGTTCGTATTGGTGGGATGGGGAGGAGCATTGCTGGTGCAGGTGAGCAGTCACCTGGAGTCAGCATGAAAGATGCCAGACTGGAAAGGTGAGTCAAAACTCACCTTTAAGGGAGAAACTGTAAGCCTTGGAGACATATTAAAGATAGAGACTTTGAGAGAAAGGAAACTTCTTTAACAATTATGGAATATTATGGAGATGAGCAGTTTAGTTATCTCTTCAGAGGAGATGAGAAGATCAAGATAGCTTACTGACAGGAAATACAGAAAGTACTAAATGTTGACAAGGATTCAGATAAGTGACTGGGTCCCATGATCGCATCAATCTCATATGGCCAACGCCCAGCTCATCTTCCTGCCTACCTTTATTCTTTCCCTTTTTCACTTCCACTGTTCACTATTAAAATATAGACTGTATTCCTTTTTGAGTCCCCATAACCAGCTAGGAGTAAATGCCATTGTGTATCTGTTGAACATGTTTCTTTCATCTGGCCTTTCATTCCGCCTCTCCTGCTCCAGCCTTGAGCTCTACTTTCTCCTTTGGACTTTTATCATAACCTCTTCAAATGGTCTTCCAGTCTCTTCTCTTATCCATCCTTTTCATAACCACCTTGTTAGTCTTTCTGAAAAGCACAGCACTCTTAACTCACAGCCCTTTGATCATCTCTTCTAGAAATTCCAGAAAAACTTGAACGTTTTAGCCAGATATTCAAAGCTCTAGGTCATTTAACTAAAATTTCACCACCTAAGCAACTGCTTAAATTTATTTTACCATCCTCATCTTACTCTCACCTAATTTTCAAAACACTTTAGTGGAGATGACTTGTAGGTAAATTTCTCTTTAACAGTATTAATGACTGGACGAAACCAACTTATTTGAAGTGTTTTCACATTAAAGGTCAGATAACAAGCTGATTGCAATCTGATCTCTTCAAATGTACCCTAATTTTATGTCATTAAATCAAGACATTTTCCAGTTTACCAAGGATTCATATTTTGGATTCTCTTTGGTCCCTACAAGTCACATTCAAGAAGTTAGATCTGAGAAGGGTTGATCTGACACCCAGAAACAGGCCTGAGTGATGGGCTGCTGATGCCTAAGGGGCTCATGCTTTTTTGAAGTCGGTTCTGCTCTGGCTGATACTGGGAAAGAGATTTGACCTACCTACCCTGTCTGCAGGAGGTTGGAAAGGATGGACACTGGGAAAGGTACACGTGTTCTTTGGAAACATTTTTCAGGGCCCGACTTACAATGAATGTGAATTTAAATATCACCTCTAATGCTCGCTCTCTTGTGATCTTGGCACTTTGCAATACCCATAAAAAAGGAGACTCATCACAGATTGTCTCACCTTCCTTGTTATAAAGATCAAAGATGCTGGGTAAAACACTTTCCAACTTTATATTGTAAGAATTATAATACTCTTCTATTAGTTTTACAGAGCTACTGTAAGAAATTACCACCACAAAATGGCTTAAAACAAGAGAAGTTCATTGTCTCATGTTTCTGGAGATTAGAAATCCAAAATCAAGATGTCTTCTGTACTTCTCTGAAGTCTCTAGAAAATAATCCTCCCTTGTTTCTTTCTAGCTTCTGGATAGTTGCTAGCATTTCTTGACTCATAGAAGCATCATCCAGTCTCTAGCTCCAGTGTCATGTAGTTTTGTTTTCCCTGCATGTCTGTTTTTTTCTTTTATAAGGATACCAGTTAATAGATTAAAGATCACTTGGATTCAGTATGACCTCATCTTAACGAATTGCATCTATTAAGACTCTATTTCCAAATAAGGGTCCATTCTGAAGACCCAGGCAGACATGACTCTGAAGAGTCTCCAGACTGCAAAAGTAGTATTGTTTCCAAGATGCCACAATGATGGCTGCCCCTTGCCTCAGTGCAGGCTCATTCCTGGAGTGAAATGAGTCCCTGGGATCCATGTCCCCCAACACAATGTTTGCTCTGTGAACAGCTCCTAGCGATAGGTGATTCAGACCTTGGGGAAGAAGGAGAAACTCATGAACAGGGTGTGGTTCAGCCAACATCTGTTTCTAGCAGCAATTGCCGTGTGCAAGTACTGATCTAGGTACTCTACGGGCTCAGCACTGAACAGTGCAGACAAGACCACTGCCTTTATGGAGCTCAGAGTCTCACAGGAGGCCAGGTATTTAACCAATGAGTACCAGGTTCAATGCAATGAGCACAAGTGTGTGGAGTGCTGCAGAGAGGAGGTTCTGGCTGTTTTAGGCAGGAAGACAGAGAGGCATCGTATCACTGGAGAGGAGTCCATGAAGGCCTCCTGAGGCGGTAACTTTACAGCTGAGACCTGTCAGAGGAATAGGGGTGGGACTGGGCTTGCATTGAGGATGGACCAAAGGGTTACGGGAAAGCTGGAAAGAAGATCAAAACAAAGATTCTGTTTCACTTCCTTTGTAATAATTCTAACTTCTTCAAAGGGAACCTTAAAAAAAATAAAATGGTTTCAGGAGTTGTTATTTTTTGCCTCCTTCCACTCGAAACTGGGCTGAGTGGAGGAAGTTTAATGTGAATTTTTTATGCACTTTGAAGGTAAAAGGCATTGGACGTAAAAGTGGAGGCTCCAGACTCAGCTAGTCCCTTGAGTGAATGTCAGGCCTTCGGTTGCAATATGAGCCACTTTCACTTGCAGTGGTGCGCAGAGATTGAGGACCCGGCCTATCCCTCACCCAACAAGTGTCAAGGGTGTATCTGGGGTGAGAGCGTGAGTGGGCTGGTGTCTAGGGGTGGAGAAGCCATAGCTCCACTCTCATTCTTTGCCTCTCTGTTCGCAATCCTAGCTGGGCATGTCACAGCTGTGAAGTCCCCTTCTGATCACTCATTTTCTTTCTCAAGACAAGTCCTTCTCAGAAAATCATTGTGTGGAGGAATGCTAGTAATCTGAGAAGCTGTATGTTGTCTTGGTTCTTTTCCTTACAATTCCATGTCCACAGTCTCCTCACCTGTAACATGGGGATGAGAAAACCCACTTTGTAAGTCCTTGGAATATGCCCCATCTTGCACTTCGTAGGTATCGAAATAAGACTCAGAAAACTGGTTATGCTGCTAGTAGCAACACAGAAATGGAGCCCAGATCTTTTTGTCTCTAAATCTAGTGCTCTCTTCACAAGAAAAACTTCAACCTGTGTGCTGTGGCGTATCAATGTGCTACTACTGGGTCCCTCAGTATGCCAAATGCCAGTCTGCTGCGGTGACCAGGTGAGGTCTGGGCTATGAGTGAAAAAGCGGACAAGCCATGCATAAGGACATGAGAGTAGAAAACAAACCTCGTATGTGTTCATTTTGCTATTATGTCATATCATTGGTCATAGATTTAGTGGGGGTTTTTTTAAATGTTTTTGTGACCAGTCATTGGTTAGAAGCATAATTCTCTATCAGAACCCTGGTCTAGGATGTCACATGCTTTTCATGCTAAATGACACAGACAGAGCCTGTGATGTGGTCAGGTCTCCACTTCCCCTTATGCTGGCCAGCTAAAGGTCATGTGTCCCTGACCTCAACCCTCAACTCTTAAAGTTGCTATGTAGTTTTGTAGGCCACCCTGTGTCAGATTCAGATTATGACACAGAGTCACTCCCATCTCTCTCAGTCCCATGGCCCAATTCCAAGTTTACCAGGTGTGGCCCACTTGGCTTCCACTGCCCTTGTGTGGACTCCATTATATTTCACGGGATTTTAGGTCACATGCTGTCACTGGAACACATGGATGATTGAGTCCGTATATTCTATTTTTTCCCCTTCATTTTCAATTCCCTGTAAACAATGAAAGAATAGGAGAATTTTAAGCCTTTTGAAAGAAACAGTTAATCAATACACATTATTCTTTGAACATTCTAGGAAATTCAAGGAAATGATAAAGTGCCTCCTAAATGCCTCTTCAGGTATCTGTGTGCCCGCCCTTCAGATAGAAAGTTTCCTCTTGGCACATAAAGAAGTCAAATTAGACCCAGAAGAGACTATCCTTGTTGGAGCGTGAATGTCAAAGAAACAATCTTCAGGAAAATAGCTCTCTCTCTCACTCAGCATGCTCTGGAGAGAAGAGAAACAGGTTATTGGCAACTCCTGTGAGGTGCATAGTGAGAGGGCTGTGTGAATCGCGAGAACTGATGTTTGTATGAGATCTGAATGTCTTGTGAAGGATTTTTACTTATTTCATCTTTGGTAAAGACTGTTCACTTCAGAGGGCTCTAGAACGTGGGAATTGCAGAAAGGACAGTAGCCAGTCCCTCCCAAGACAAGAGGGAAGAGCCTTTATGCTGGCTTAGTGGGACCTACCTAAAAAAATCACCTTCCTTAGTTACGTGGGAACAGCATTGGCTCATCTCTTTGGCAGACTTCAGAGAAGGGGGCTAGGATGTTCTCCAGGCCAGAGGACAGTCCCCTTGAAGGATAATTTGCAAATACTTTCCTGGTGACTAGCTTTCCTAGCTAAGAGATTTCAAGAGAACTAGAGAAAGAGGTAGTTTCTGGGAACTGAAACCTGAAGAGTTTCACAATCATCAAGCAAGCTGAAGTTCACATGTTCTATGAGCGAATCCCATGATGGCTGCTCAGGTTGGACCAATGGGCTGGAGTCTCTTTTGGAGGAGACCCTCCCAGGACCCAAAAGGAGACTGCACCTCTCAGGTTTCCTGGTGTTTCAGCAGTTGTTAGAGAGTCCTGAAGTCATCTTTGCAATTCAGGTTCAATGTTGCTTATCAGCACTAGAAATTCAAGGGAATGTAGTTTCACTTCAGGGAAGAATTCAGAGGGCCTCCTCTTGTACATCTGGGGATACTGCCGGAAATTTCCACTCAGTCAAAATGCATCAGAGAGGTAGCATTATTTAGAGTGTGGTTCTGTGGGGGAAGAAACCTTTTGCTCTACTCTCTTAAGTTCTGTGGTTGGGTCTGAGAATTCAGTGAACATAGGACAGATTAATAGGAGAAACACATACACATTTTATTTAATAATTATTTGTATACGTGGGATCCTTCCTAAGAAAAATGAAGATCCTAAGATGCAGCTATGATCAAAAACTTACTTACTTTTTCTGATAAAGAATATTAAATGTGTGGAAAGGTGACAAAGGAAAAGATGTTTAAAGCTTTTAAGGACAGTGAATCGTCAGAAAGTAACTAGGAAATACATGGGAGGAACTAGTGAAAGGTAAGGAAAGGATTATTTAGTAGTTTGTTCATACAGATCGATTGCTATGTTGACTGCCCCCAAAGATGAGGTGATTAGCACAAGGCCTAGCGTGGGGTAGCACTCAATACATGGTAGACTGAAAACAAGTCTGCTAAACAAGAGATTGAAGAAGTTTCTCCTTGGTCTGGTCATGTACTTAGGGCAAGGCCCTCCCTCTATGGCATATACCAGTTAGGAGGCCACAATCAGGGACTTTCTGTTGATATCAAATCCAAAACTGGGCTTGGACCATGTGTCTCTGAGGAAGTCTCTATCAGACTCCATGAGTGCTGGAGGTCAAGGTGCCCTTAACCTGGCTATCCTGGAGTCCGCTTGAATCTTCACACTGTTTGGTCACCTTTCCATATTCCTCAGCTCCAGGTAGAAGACCCTTTGTTGACACATGATTCTCTCTAAAACCTTGATTATACCATTGATTGAACCAGGTTGAGCATGCTCATAACTGAAAGGCAGCAGTTGTCTCCTTATGGGGTTAAGGATATGGCACACAAACTCTTAACACATCTATGATGTACCAGTTTAATCTAAACGCCAAAGACATAGTGATAAATGAAAGAGAACAAATGTCTTCCCTTGTGGGCCTATGTATCAGTAGGATTACAGATTATAAAGAAAAAAATAATACAATATAATACATTGCAATATAACATAGCATATTATAATATATAATACTAGTGCAAAGAAGAGAAGTGAACAGTGAAGAAATACAGTGAAGAAATGAAACTGATGAAAATCTGGAGTAAAAAGTGATCCAGGTAAGGGGAATGACAAGCACAAATTTCCTGAGGTAAGAGGGTAACTGGTAAGTTCCACCACCAGAGTGACTGGAGCAGAGTGAGGCGATGGAAGGAGAAGAAGTTAGGAGGTAGTGGGAAGCCACACAAGCTCATCCAGGGTCATGGAGGCCATGATAAACTTCGGGCTTTACTCTGAATGAGACAGGAAATTTCTTGGAGATCTTGTGAATTATCTTATTTATATCTTTAGAGAGTTTCTCTAGTTGTTACAGGGTGAACAAATTGTAAAGAGGTAAGAATAGGGAAATAAAGGGTGGTGAAGTCTCTTAAGCAGTACTCCAAACAGGTGCTGCCTATGGGCTGGATGGAGTAGGGTAGTTATGGTTGTATTCAAGATGTACTTTGAAGGTAGTAGTGACAATTGTGGGAATGCATTGGATATTGATAGGAAGCAAATGGAACACAAGAGTCAAAAATGACCCCACTTTTTTGCACTCTGAGAAACTGGGAGGATGAAGTTACTGTTTCCTAAAATGGGTGGAACCAATACAGGAAAGACAAGAGAAACTGGAAATCAAGAATTAAGCTCACTTGAGATGTCTGTCAGACATTGGAATTACTTGCTGTTTGGTCTTTTGTGTGTTAGAGAACTTGAAAGACTTACTGACAGTCTTGCAGCAAACATTCTCAGGTCTGTGGTCACATAACTGAAGGCATGAACATCTTGGAATATTTATTTCTTAGAATAAACACAGAGTGAGTATGACTAAGTCTTGGGCAAAAGATTGCATTTGTGATGAATGATATGGGACCATAGAGAGAAGTTCAGCTTTGGATTTCAATTTTTGTTGCAAATAGATAAATTAAAATCTGTATTCTTTTTTATTATGTGTTTTCAAGTCCATCATCATGTTTATCCTGTGAGGTAGGAATCGTTATCTTCACTTTAGAGAAGAGGAAATGATAGTCCAGAGAAGCTCAATGACTTGTCCAAGGTTATACAAATTACTGGCAAGTGAATCCTCAAATCTAGGTTTGTGACTCCAAAATTATTTTCATTTTTTCGTGCTGTAATTATTTCAATGAGGTTATCTTGTAGTAGTCACATTAATTTGAGATATAAAAATTTCAAAAGAATAATACCTAAGATTGGTGTAAAATAGTCTCTTTATACCTTATTGAGCACACAGTTTCCCCATGTGCGTAACTCCGCCCCCTCGGTCTTCCTCCCCAATCGCAGCTGCTCTGGCAATTTCACTTCCTTCGTAACCAAATGGCTAAGAAGCTTCACCCCTCCAACTTCTGTCTTTCTGAACTAATTCCTTTTCATCAATGGCTCATTAGCAGTGAAAGAGGTTTTCATGCCAAGCATTATTTGAGGGAACATCTTAAAACTCCTACGCAAAAATTCTGAGAGAAGGTGCTTTGAAAAGTTCCAAACCCTTCCCCCCATTGGATTATTTCAAAACACAATTAGAATAGAATCATTTTTCAATGAGAATTTCAGTGATTCCTGCAAAATATCACTTAGTCCTGATGGAAACTACAGCTGTGTCTACACAGTGCTAAACATTTGAATGAAAAGTGAAAACAGAAGGCATTGGTTGTTAATACTGGATCCAAAGCCAGTTTTGATATCCTCAGACACTGAGTGGTTGCTCAAAGTGTGTTGGGTCTCATCTCAATGATGCCAGCATAGAAGGGCATGTATAGAGTATTGAATTTGAAGAAACATGGTCAAGATGGCAAGCTTGGCTTTGGTACTTCCTGGTGTGTAACCATGGCCCACCTCAGCTTCTTGATCTACAAAATGGATGTACTTATGCCTGAATAGCTTCCTACGATGCTGACGAAGAATAAATACACCATTTTGAACAAGGCTAAGGTTATGCTGTATTTACCTTTGCATCTCCAATGCTGAACACAGGCATGTAGTAGATACATCTTTGTTGAGTAATTTATGAACGAGTATAGCATAGGCAATTCTATACTGTCAGCACCTATTATTTATATTGCTCTGTTTACCTTCACCAAATCCCTCTGGTACTTAAACAAGTTTACTATTCCTAGAATATGAAGACATATAACCCAGGAAAAAATATTTACTAGATGCATAAAATATACTGCGCTAGGTGTAAATAATTTTCCCTCAGCTAAGCCAAGTGGTGAATAACCCCAACTTTTGTTCTATTTGGAGCACCTGTTTGTCATCCATGTCATAAATATTTTCATGATTATTGCTTAGTAGTCAATGAGTTTCTTTGTTGGCACAGAATTTAAGATATTTTCCTAATAAGGACACCCAGTGTTAAAGCAATGAATTTCTATAGCTATGCAGTTCAGAGAGTTACCTAGGAGATGAAAAGCTAATCTGTCTGGAATTTCTGCCCTTGAGACCAAAGATACTATAAATTTGCTCGGGAGGAAAATAATCATGGTAAGCATCTTAATTTCTTCCATCTCGTTTCCAAGCAGATGTCGCCGTGTTTTAGCCTGGAATTCATCATCTCTCTGATACATCAATATTGACATATTACATCTTCATCTCTTATTATAGAAAATGGAAATGAAACCAGAATGTGAGCATGTTGAATGAATTGGACTCCCCAGAGATTTGGGGCAGAAGAAAACCTCCTACTCGCCTTTGACTTTTGGATTTCTTGTTTCCCTCATGTTTGGATTGCACTTTGGGAAGTCCATCTGGAATTTCACTTTTTTATATTTTACACATGCCAGTAGAGCTTGATATCAAAAGACAAAACCCCCCAAGGAAGAAAAACGGTGAGTGGAGACTGGGTTTGGGGAGAGATAATCACCTTAAAAATGCAATGACAGTATTTAAGGTTGAACTCCAGAGACTGAACTCTGTTTGTTTCTGGGCTGATTTTGTCAGTCTACTAGTTTGGGAAAATGCCTGGGTATGTTTAGCTTCTAGCTTCTATCTATTAAGCACTCCGTTTAGAGGATGAGTTTGGGTAGATGTCAACACTTGCAAATGTCATCAGTCCTGTAATACCTTTGTATCACTGAGTTATCAGAGTAACACTGCTCAGTCTGCCTGAGACTTCAGTCATACCACAACGGGCCCCAGTACACTCCTTTCTCTTTTCTGGCCCCAGCAAAATATTCTTAAGATGTCAGGATCCTATTATATGTTGAGTGAACTGCGTTCTTCTTGAATTCCTTACAAAATCGCTCTGGTCCTTGGAGATTAGAAGTTTAAACTCTGAAGGCCATACCTCATTGAGTTCTCTTCACTTTGGCTCCCCAGCCATTTCTGTCACAGCCAGACTTAATCCTCTTCAGACATATCAAGCCAACCATCAGTCAAGGTGGTCTTTATTTCCTACCACATGCTACAGAGATTAAGGCTGCTGGATTTTCTCATATATTCCCTGGCACTCTGACCACAGATTCAACTGCTGTCTGAGGTTGTTGTAAAAAAACTTCTATAACTTGGCCCAAACCTGATGGTCACTTATAGGAAGAATCCATCTTATCCTGGAGTCACAAGACTAATGTCATCTTGGCCATGACAGAATAGCTGGCTAGAGCATTAGTCCCCTAGAATCATTTTATACATTTTTGAACTGGGGAAGAAAAGAGCAGGTTGCTTTGGCAGAGCTGGTTAAAATTGCCAGCATTAGGTAAAGAGGTCCGTGTAAAGAGTATCGGATTTAGAATTGGGATCCAAGTGAGAGGTCGCTGTACTACTCTCAAGCTGTGTGGTCTTGGACAAGTGACTTAATTTTCCTGGGCCTATGTTCTCATCTGGAAGATGAGATTATTGTTGTCTGCCCTGCACATAGCAGGGATATGATGATTGGTGTAAGGACTATGGGAGTGTCTTAAAGCAATGAAGGGCTATTAAAGTGAGGACTATTACTATTGTCTTTGATTTCACATTATAGGTTGCCCCATGACCATTAAGTGCAAGTTTTATGACAATTCTAAAATACACCAAGAAGTGCCTAATCTTCCTCTCTGAGCCACACTTTTCTTATTATAAAATGAGGTGAATATGGTAGTACATAGCTTACAGATTCAGTGAGGAAATGGCTATGAGTGGGCCTGGACTGCTCAGGAGAGTGATTCTCTCTGTCTCTGGCACTAGCCTGAGATCTGGTAGAGTAGCTGTGTGTAGTCTCTATTTTTTAACCTAAATCTCCTGCAAACACCTTTCAGTAATGGGGGTCAATCACCTGGTCCTCCGTTGCTGAGGGCCTCTGAGAACTTAGCAAACATGGAAGCAAGGAGAATATCTGCCTGACTCCTTACCCCAAGTTGTGTACTGTCCCACTGTCTCCAAGTCCTGTCCTGTAGGTAGATTCCGTGCGTTCCATTTCAAGAGGAACATCCAAGAGAGAGCACAGTCAGGGAAGAGAGACCAAGGTCATAGGGAAAGGACTGGAAACAAAGACAGAGGTGGGATATCAAAGGGGTACATCTGGGATGTTGAATCTAGAGAACAGAAAGCATAGACTTCTATGACACAGCCTTCAATTATCTGAAGGTAGATGAAGATGGCAGTGATACAAAAATTATGATGTTGATTTATGGGAGTGACAAAGAGTTTGGAATTCTACAGGAGTCCTGTGTTAGTCTCCAAAATGGCCCTCGTGATCTTCATTGCAGGATAGTTAATCCTCTCCCTTTGAATGTGGCCTGGACTTAGTGGCATGTCTAATGAATAGAATACTGCAGAAAAGATGCAGTACTGATTTTATAACCTTAAGATATGGTTATAAAAAGTCTGTCTTCTATCTTGGGATATTCTCTCTCTCTCTCTCTCTCTCTCTCTCTCTCTCTCTCTCTCTCTCTCTCTCTCTCTCTCCAGCCGTCACATCATGAGGACACTCAGTCAGCCTATGGAGAGACCTCTATTTGGAGAAATAAAGGCATCCATCCAGCAGCCAGTGAGGAACTGAGGACTGTCACCTAATGCAGGAGAAAGCCTGCAAGAGAATTCCAGTGGCTCCTGTCAAGTCTTGAGATGACTGAAGCCCTGGCTGACAGCGTGGTTGCAACTTTTTAAGAGGCTTTCAGCCAAAGACTCTCAGCTAAGCTGCTCCTATATTCCTGACCCTTTGAAACAATATAAGAACTTAGATATTTGTTGTTATAAGCTGCTAAGTTTTCATTCAAGTACACTTTCCCATATATCCTATAAGTCTTACAAGACTAGTTCTATTTCTCTTTCATTACCAAGGAATTGGAGTAGCGTGCATTGGTAGAGAAAATATCTTTAGAACCATAAGATGCCACTTATTAGCCTTCTAACCTTGCAAATCACTTCATTTCTCTGAGCTTCTCTTTCCTCTTAGGTAAAATGCCAACTACTAGAGTGCCTACCATTGTCTTAACGTGAGTTGAAAGGATTAGATTTTGAACACAGTTTATTGACCCCTAGCATGCTACTGAAATGCGAGTTTCCAATGGTAACAAAATGAATCATCTTTCAACAAGGAAAACCCGACCACGCGCACGTGGCCTGTTGGTTGCAGAGCAGGAATTCATATGACACTCCTAATGCTGAAACCAGGACAAGTCGCTTTTACTGTAGTAGCCTCAGTTTCCCTAGAAGTAAAATGAGTAGATTGGACCAGGTGAAGCTGGGTCTTTTTCAAACCCTTTTCAAGTGCCTGAACAGCTGCTCATCAGAACCTAAGGAGAGAAGAAGGCTTGTCTAGGCGACTTCCCAGAGAGGCAGTGTGAGGTGACTATCTGACATCCCTGGGGCTTCAGAGTGGAGCCAGGCTGAGACCTGATGTGGGGAGGCTCTGTGATGTGTTGGGTGTAGGCGTACAGAAACTGTCACTGTCCCTGCCAGAGCTGCTGTGCTGTGCTGCCAGCTCCACGGGCCCCTGCAATAGCATCCTATCATTTGTCACTTCCAACCGCATACACTTAGGATTTGTGCTGGTGCCAGGGGAATTCATCATGAATTCAGTTTCCCATTCATGCAGGGAAGAAAGTCATGCAGAAAGAAGGTTTACGGGGGTGTGTGTGGGGGGGATCTGAAAACAGTGCCTTAGAGTTCCTGGAGAAGATTATGAACATCACCTTTTGAATAAGGCTGAGAGTTATGATTCAGGTTGAGTGTTCCTTTGGAATGCATGATGATAGCATTGTTAGCGGATGTTTGTATAGCACTTTAGAGTTTACTAAGCATGTTTCCATATTGTTTTCTCCTTTGAAGCTAATTCTGCTCAGTTTCAGCAGAGTAAATAACCCTCAGGGGGCTCAGGTAATTCATGGCAGAATCCCCTCTTGAATTTTGGTCACTATTTACCAAATTGTATTATCTTTCCACTCAACTACTGGCTTCCTGTTGTAGTAAGATTTTCTATTTCTGACAGTGGTGATATTGTTATTGCTACTGGGTTTGTCCTCCAGGAGTTGGAATTCTTCAAAAGCAGACTGAGAAGACAGATGTAATTGTGGTTGTACATCATGAGAGAGAAGATTTACAACAGGAGATCCCCAGCGATGGGATGTTTGCAGATTGCCTGTGCAGGCAGATTCGAGCCCTGCCTGGGTACCACCAAACATCCTCGGGAATGTGAAAAATTGATGCTCGACCCTGCAAATACACTTGTGGCTGGAGAATCAGGCACGTCGTAGGAGCAAGAAGAGCTTGCTTGCTGTCTCTCTGTGAATGCAGATGTGACCATGGCAGTCACTGGCCTGGGAGCTGCAATGCAGAGCACACTGAGGAAGGAGGTCTGCCTGCAGGTTCTGGCAGGAGAGTGCTGGCCCAGAGCTGGGATTGCTGCATGGGGAGGAAGCGGCTACAGTGGCAGCTTGGGCTTGGGAGGCTGGAGTCAGACAGGTCTGATCCCCATTCCAGCCCCACCTCTGACTGACTGTGAGACCTCGGGCGAGTCCCTCGCCTTCTTTGTCTCTTGCATGTACAACAACAAAAAAATCAAGATAATACCAGGTAATACCATCCTGTCCCTGTACCTATCTGTTTTGACTTTCCCATGAGATCTGACACAGGAAAGGGTTTTAGAGTTTAGTTTTAGTTTTAGTTTTAGGGGCTGGCAAACTATGGTACATGAACCCAATCCAGCCTGTTGCCTGTTTTCATATAGCCCATGAACAAAGAATGGCTTTGCATTTCTAAATGATTGTGGGGGGCGGGGAACAAAAGCGGAAGTTAATTTGTGATACATGAAAAATATATAAAATTAAGTTATATACTTATATATAATTATATGTAAGCACACAAGCATATTATAATACATATTCTATTCTGTATTACTTATATACTTTATTATATGTAAATATAAATTATAGGTCTACATTAAGAAAAAAGTTAAATTGTAGTTGCATAAAGAAAGCGTTACTGGACCACAGTCATACTCATTGATTTATTGTCATTGTCTCTGCTATCTTCATGCTATGATAGCAGACTTGAGTGTCTATCACAGAGACCATCTGACCTCTAAGCCTAAAATACGTATATCTGGCCTTTTACAAAAAGAGCAAACTGATCCTCTTTTATAAGGCCCAAAGTACTTACCTAACGCAGTGGGGTAAGTGGAAAATGGTGTCGCTCTTTTCTCCAGGTGGGAAAAGAAAGACTGAGTGAAAAGGTGGACTGACGATAGCAATAGTTAACAGCAGCTTCCCACACTTCCAGCTATCGGCGACATTCTTCTAGCCCATGATGATGAATTCCTGCTCACGTGGACTTCGGTTAAATGGCAGACACATGGGGCCTCAAGTTGTGTCAGAGAGATGAGCACACAGGTTACAAAGTCAGAGGCCGGGCAGACAAACACTGGGCAGACACACCGGAACAGACATCCTGGTGGAGGGAAAATAGTCAGGAGGCAACATGACTAACAGCAAACCTAAGAAAAACCTTCCAACCTCACCTGTGACGAAGGAAGGACAAAGGATTTAAAAATGAGCTACTATTAGACATTCTACATTAGAGGCAATGCTAGGTTGATGTGGTAACTGAAATACTTATAGATTGCATATAGCAAGTGAATTAGTTAAAAATACTGGACTAACTTTAATCTGGCGCTGTGCCAGAGTCTTTGAAATGTTTTTATTCTCTGATGGACTGAACACTGATGTGTATTCTATGTCCACAACTAGCTTCACATTATTTATGGATTTTAAACATGGTCTTGTAGAACATTGGAACATTGTGTATTGAAAGCCCTGGGAGGATATTTTGCATCTTTCCGGGATAAAGATTTCACATAGCTCTTATCTTGTCTGATTTCTATACTAGACTGCATTTTCCCTTCAAGAAGATCCTATCCTAACTTGGAAGAGCCTATCCTAACTTGGATGACGCTTGGATTCAAATTTTCCCTGATGAGTGATTTATCTTTCTACTTTCTGTATCGATCATTGGTACACATCAGTATACATACTCCTCCCCTGAAGACCCACTCTGAACTCTTCCAAAGATGGTCGCAAAGTTTCTGCCCTCCAGGAGATATTAGAAAAGATAGGGGGATAAGACATTTTAGCCAAGAACTCTGAACATCAGTGAAGGCAGAGTCTTGGAAGATGAGTAGGATTTGGGCAAGCATATGAAGGGCTTATGTGGGGAACAGTGAATCGTTCCATTTGGAATTAATCCAAGAGTTATATTTATATCATTTCCATTTTCTGGAGATATGGAGCATGGAATGAGAAATGGGATTTATCTTGGAAGATGTCCTAGAGGAAGGTAGGTTATTTAGAGGACTGCAGAGGGTTTCCCTCCTCAGAACTACAAATGGCACAGAGCCTCCAGGAAGGCTTGGGACTGGCTTAACAAAGAAGTAACAATCCCAGGAAAGGCAGCAGTAAAATTAGATGGTCCTTAAACAAAGTCCCAGCATTTCTGCAACATAATCATAACCATAATGATTATTATCTATTGATTGGCTCTGTGAGGTATTATTATCTCCATTTTATAGATGAGACAACTGAGGCTCACAGATGTTAAGACACTTGCCCAGGAGCACACAGCTAGTAAGGGTGATGACAGGACTCAAATCCAGGCCCATGCTACCTCAAAGTTGACCTCTTTGGGAACCATTATGTTGCCTTAAGTTAAGTATGATGGTGCAAGGTGGTGAGGTGAGGATTGGTTGGACTAACCAGTCATGAAGTGCTTATCTCTAGGAACTAAGAAGGAATGGGAGTATTTTAAGAAATTATCTGTGGGGCAGAAGCTTACTAAACTAAGAGCTTCAGCTGCAGAAGAAAAGATCCAGCTGCATCTTATGTGAAATAAATTAGAGTATTGGGACATGCCTCCCTCAAGAAGGTTATCAAGAGAAGAGATGGGAACATTGGGTCCTATTGATGGAAGATTATCACAGTTGCTAACAGCTACTCAGTGAAAGCAGACATGTAAACATCAGTTTACTTCTGGAAGTTTTTTGTATTTCTTAGAGAACCTCCCCTTTTAAAATGTTATGATCGTCTTGCTCAATCCCAGCTTGTGGAGGTGATAATCTCCCTTTTATAAGCCAGCAAACAGACACAGGGATGCTATGTGATTGTCTTATGTCAAACAACATGTTATTTGCATTCAGGTTTTCTAAACCATCCTTCCTACCTCATACCCCTTTCCATTATATTTCTGGAGGGATTTGGTGAGCAATGGGAGAAATGATGCTGCTGCTTGGTGAGAGGAATTAAGGAATATGAAGAGCCAGATGAAACAAGTAAATAGTCATTAAGGTTAAACACCAGACCCAGCAAGGAAGCAGCACTAAGGACAGGCTGCCAGGATGGGCTCAGCTGTGTCTGCTGAATCTGAGGGCCACAGAAGACATGAGTCGGTGAGGGGAGCTACATGGAGAAATGAATGCCTCTGCAAGCGAAGGTCTTTGCAAGGACTGTGGAAGGTAATAGCAGGGTACAACAGAACAGGAAGGTAAAAGGAGAGACTGCCAGTAGAACAGGGACTCTCTTACTCATTTGTGAGGAAAGTGGGAGTTCAGCACAAATTTTGAAAAGCAGAAGTCATTATCCAGATATGGGAGAAGTCTAACTATGTAGTAGAGTTCATCTAAAAACAGGAAACATGGTTGTATTCTTGAATAAGCTTTAAGAGCATCAAAACTGAATGCACTTTTATTATAATAATTAAGGTTGATGTTTTTTAAGGGCACTATTGGGAATGGAAAAAAAAAAAAAGGAATTTTAGGCTCACTTGAGCCAGATGACCATCTTTAGGAGGCTGTGGGAAGCAATCATTCCCATGTCCCCTGGAGTCCGGTTGGACTATTTGGTTGGATTATTGAGGACACTGACCAGTCTGCCAGGTCTGGCTATTTCTGGATATCAACCAGCCTTGGTCCCTTGACTGTGCTTTTGGTTGAATTCCATAAACTGTGATGAGTAATATTCATGAATCCTATTCTAAAGATGATAATTATTCTTTAAGAGTACTATTATTGGATAGCTCAAACCTTTTTATAGAAGTAACAGTTGCATCAGTCTCCAAGCCCCATAACCTGGAAGAGGATGCTTTAAAAGTAATTTGCTGTTTAGATGCCACAGTTTAACAACTTTAGTATAAGGGAGCATTACTTGATTCACCTTCCAATTTGTTTTTTAAGACATCCCAAGATAAATACGTTACAAGTGAATATAATCATTTATGAAACTCTTAATTCATAACAGTATTTGGAAAGAGAGTGGTAACTTGATACAGATATTTTTTAAATTCTGATTAATTAATGGTTTCTACTGAGGGTCCACTTTCACTCGTTGGGGTTCTATGTACTGTGGATGTTGCCAGATAAACTTTTTTAAATGTCCCATTTGTGGTTGAGGTTACTAAAAAGTGGGGGTTTCAAGAAATCTGGGGAGAGGTAGGATCAGAGTATAGGGAGTATGCGACGCAGTACCCACATATGATTGGGGAGGCCGAAGAGGAACTGTTAGTGGGACCCCAGTCCGGGAGGTAATGAATCTGGAAAGTTGAAGGAGTCAACATGGGAGTTAAAGTTGTTGGGCAAATACAGCCTCAAAACAGAGAGCTGGAGGGGAGAAGAAAGAGGAGGGAGGGTAGAAAAATGGTCTGTGGAACAGGAAGCTGAGCAGGGCTCCAGAGCCTCATGGGCTCCTTTGAAGGGATCCCACCCCCAGTCATCTTGGACTGTGATGGTCTGCCACCAGAAGTTGGTGGTTATATGTGACCAGGAGCTGATATCTATCTGCATGGAAAGCTTACTTAAAGCTTTAGGGGTCTTAAAATAAGTTAATTACAGGCAGTCATTTAACATCCATTCTGTGTCCATCTCATATATAGCCTTTCTGATTTTATTTTATGAAGTCATAATAATCCTGAGAGTTGGTTAATTCAAAGAAGATAACTTTAGTACAAAGTAGTTGGTGTATATTAGTGTGTCATGCTTCAGAGCACAGGAAAGAGTCTGGATTCCTACTCCAACCATTGACTGCAGCTGAGGGCAGTGGATAGGCCACTCAGTTGCTGAGTGGTCCCTCATCTTCCTCACCCACTCTCAAAGGAATGGGAGAAATCACAAAACTAATAAAAGTTGCAATGAGTTGCAAAAGGCCCTACATGTGTGAGGTAGTGATATTGGTGCTAATTGACAGAGCTGGGTTCAAAATCCTGGTGATGTAACTTAACAGGTTTATAAACTTAGGCAAGTCAATGTGACTTTGAGACTCAGTTTTTTCAATTGCGAGGTGGGAATGACAACCTAAGATCTAAGTCCTAGGGTTCCTGTGAGGGTTAAATGAAATAGTGTTCATAACATATTTGGCATATAATATTACTTCGTAAATGAAACTATGATTTAATATATATATATATAATTTATATATATAGTTTTAAAACACTTTATTGGGGTGGAATTAACATATAACCATCCTCATCAAGGGCATAAACATAGTCATTCCTTCTCAGTTTCCTTCTACCCTCCTCTTCCTCCTCCTTATCATCATCATAATCACTGTTACTTTGTGATCAAAGTACATACAGCCCTCTTGGCAAATACACATATGTAATAGAGAATCATTAGCTATAGGTACTGTAGTTGGATAGGCACTATGATGCATGCTGATTAGTAGATATTAGAACTCTGAGATCCTGATTTCAGTTCCCTTGGATAATACACAAAAGTAAACTGCTAGAGCATATGTGATATGGCGATTTCATTTGTAATTTTTTTGAGAAATCTCCACATTGTTTCCCATAATGATTATAATAATTTACATCCATGCCAACAATTTACTTGAAAAGTTCCCTTTCCTCTGCATCTTTTCAGCTCTTGTTATCTTTTTTCTTTTTTTTTTAAACCATTCTAACAGGTGTGAAGTGATAGCTCAGTGTGATTTTTATTTCCATTTCACTATTAAGTGATGGTGAGAATCTTTTCATGTACTTATTGGTCATTTATACAACTTTAAATATCTATTCAAGTTTTTTGATCATTTTTTTTAATCAGGTTTTTTGTTTTTCCCTTTGTTTTTGCTATTGAGTTGTAGGATTTCCTTATATAGTGTTGATATCAACCCCTTATTAAATGCATAATTTTTACATCTTTTGTCCCATTATATAGGTGGCCCTTTTATTTGTTAACTGTTTCCTTTGTTGTGCAATAATATTTTTAGTTTGCTGCAATTCCACTCGTTATTTTTGCCTATATTGTGTTGCATATGCTTCTTGGTGACATCAAAATAATTAATTTTAAGGGGATTTTCCCTTATATTTTATTCTCCAAGTTTGATGATCTCAGAACTTAGATTTAAGTCTTTAATACATTTTGAGTTGGTTTTTCTGTATGGTATAAAATATAGGTACAATTTCATTCTTTTGTGTATCAATTTTTCTCTGTAGCATTGATTAAAAAGACAGTCCTTTCCAATTTTTTTATTCTTGGCTCCCTGGTTGAAGATTATTTGACCATATATGTATGAATTATTTCTGGATCACTTCTGTTCTACTGGTCTATGAGTCTGTCTTTCTGCTAACACCATACTGTTTTGATTACTGTAGTTTTGTAATGCAATATGAAATGAGAACATTTGATGCCTCTAACTTTGTTCTTACTCAGAATTGCCATGACTATTCGGAATCTTGCCGGTTCCGTATGAATTTTGGAATTTTTTTCTGTGAAAAAGGCCTTGGGAATTGATAGAGATTACATGGAACCTGCTGATTGCTTTGGCTAGTATGGATATTTTAACAAACATGGGATATATTTCAATTTATTTTCTCTTAATTGTATCTAGGTAGGGATTTTTTGTTGTTGTTGTTGTTGGAAGGTATTTGGCCATTGATCAGTCTCCTTACTAGTAATTGCTGTTTATATTTTCTGTTTCTTCATTCATCTTGGTCAGTTTTGTTTCTAGGAACGTATCCATTTCCTCAGTATTGTTTGATTTGTTGGCATATAATTGTTCATAGTTGGTACTTATGATCCTCTGTACTTCTATGATGTCAGTTGTAATGTGTCCTTTTTTATTTATCTTATTTACTTGAATATTCTAAACTTCTCTTCACCTAAATTTTGTCAATTTTATTTATCTTTAAGAAAACAACTTTCAGTTTTGTGACTTTATCTACTATTTTTCTAGTTTCTATTTCATGTATTTCTGCCCTAATCTTTATTGTTTCTTTCCTTATGTTAATTTTATACCTTGTTTTTTTTTCTAGTTTCTTTAGTTATAAAGTTATATTATTTCAGCTTTTTCTTTTTTTCTTAATATTGGCTTTTATCTCTTCATCACTATAAATTCCCTTCTCAGAATTGTTTTGCTGAATTCTATACATTTTGGTATGTTTTGTTTTCATTTCATTTCACTTGTCTCGAGATAATTTTTGATTTCTCTTCTGATATCTTCTTTGTTAGATTGGTGTTCGGGAATGTGTTGTTTAATTTCCACATACCTATAAATTTTTATCCAGTTATTGATCTCTAGTTTCTTATTGTTGTGATCAAAAAGATATTTGATATGCTTATAATCATCTTAAATTCCTCAAGACTTGTTTTCTGATCTATCCTGGAGAATTTTCTGATAATACTTGAGAAGATAGTGTATTCTGTCACTGTTGGATAGAATGTGCTTTGTAGGTCTGTTCACACCATTTGGTCTCTGGAGTAGTTCAAGTCCACAGTTTCCTCACTGAAAACCTGTGTGGATATCTACCCATTGTTGAAATGGGGTTTTAAAGTCCTCTAGTAGTATTGTGTTACTATTTAGTTCTCCTTTTGGTTCTGTTAATACTTACTTTATATAATTAGACACTCAATGGTGGGTGTATATATACTTGCAACTGTTATAACCTCTTCGGAATTGACTTCTTTACCCTTAAATATTGAACTTTTTGTCTTTCATGATAGTTTTTGACTTAATGTCCATTTTATTTGAAATTAATATTGGCACCTTAGATCCTTTTGGTTACCATTTGCATGAATATCATTTTCGTTGATATATTTTCATCCTATGTGTCTTTAAAGCTAAAGTGAGTCTATTATAGGTAGTATATTTAATTTTGTTTTTTAATCTATTAAGCCACTCTTTGTCTCTGATAATTTAATTCATTAAAGTAACTATTGATAGGTACAAGCATATTTTGGCCATTTTGTTCATTGTTTTCTAATTCTTTGTGGTTCATTTCTCTACTCTTGCTATAGTCCTTTGAATATAATTTGATGGTTTCCTATTAGTACTTTATAAGTCTAAGTTAATAACAACTTAACTTTGATCTCATACAAAAACTCTGTACTTTTACTCCCTGTGTTATATTTATGTTATTCATACAACAATTTATAATTTAGACTCTGTGTCCATTAATAAATTATATCAAATCTTTATTGATAATGCTTTTGTCCTTTAACATCTATACTAAATTTAACAGTGGTTTATTCACCAGTATTACAACATTAAAGTATTTTGAATTTACGGTAAGTTGTATGCTTTCATATACTTTCATGTTGTTAATAATTGTCTTTTTATTTGAACTTGAAAAACTCCCTTTAGCACTTCTTGTAAGGCAGCTCTGGCACCATTGACTCCCTCCAGCTTTTATTAGTGTAAGTAAATCTTTCTAATTCATTTCTGAAGGAAAGTTTGGCTGGGTGTAGCAATTTATTTGGTTGGAAGTTTGTTTCTTTTAGCACTTCGTATCGCTCAGTCTCTCCTGGCTTGCAAGATTTACACTGAGAAATCCACTAATAATCTTCTGGGTGTTCCCTGGTATGTGATTCTTCACCTCTTTCTTGCTGCTTTTAAAATTATCTTTGTATTAATGACTTGAAAATTTGATTATAATGTGTCTCAGATCTTTTTATGTGCAATTTATTTTGTTTTTGGCTTCATGGATCTGAATATTCATTTCCCTACCCTGATTTAAGAAGTTTTCTGTCATAATTTCTTTATATCAGCTTACTGCTCCTTTCTCTTTTTCTACTCCTTTTAGAGCATAATGTGTGTATTGATTTTATTGATAGTACCCCATAAGTCCCAGAGGCCTCTTCACTCTTTTTTCTTTTTGTTCCTCTGTCTAGACAATTTAAAAAACCTACCTTCAAGTTCAAATTATTTCTTCTGCTTGATTAGGTCTTCTGTTGAAGCTCTCGATTTTTTTTTAACTTCAATAATTATATTCTTTAATTCCAGAATTTCTATTTCTTTTTTATGATATTTATCTACTTGTTGAACTTTTCATCTTAGTTGTAAATATTTTTCTGGTTTCTTACTTGTCTATCTGTATTATCTTATCACTCACTGAACTTCTTTAAGACTATTATTTTTAATTCTCTATCAGTCCGTTCACAGATTTCCATTATCTGAAGTCAGCCACTGCTGACTATTCTGTTGCATTGGTAGTATCATATTTCCTTGATTCTGTGTTCATTGGACATTTGCATTACCATCTTTATATATGAAAAACTAGTCCTCTCCTCCAGTCTTTACTTACTGACCTTGGGAGAGAAATACCTTCCAGTCAACCTTGTTAGATATTTTGGGGCCCTCTCAGACCTATTTTATGGATATATTCACTCTACTTCTTTTATTCCATCTTGTGGGGAAGTCTTAGGATTCTGTTCCTTCTCTCCATCTTGAAACACCAGTCCAAGTCCTGAAAATCTTTCATTTATTTTCCCTAAAGCAATGCCTTTAAATATTCAGGATGTTCCCATTCTCACAACCCAGCAGATCAAACTGGCTTTTGATATCTGTGTATTATTTGTGGGAACTCACCTTCTCACATCTTCAGTCTGTGGGTTGTACAGGGGACTGACTGTGGGAGAAAGGGAGGTGGCAGGAGGTGGGAAGTGCTAGAAACTAGTTGTGGGGAGTCCTTGGGTAAGAGATCTCCGGTGTTCAGGCACAGGGCTCTAAGTGGATTCTTCGAGGGAGTTATCAGGATCTGTGCTGGATGTTGAAATCCATGTGCCTATTGCTGAACCCCTGCCCCTTTTCTCTGTATGTATCTGTTCCAAAGAAAATAACTTGAATCGCTAAACCAGCCATAACAATTTCTTTAGTATTTGAGTGGGATGAGACAGAGGGGTCCTCTTGGGTAGCATCCTGCAAATTTGGAGAAACTGAGTATTCACTTTGCCCTCATGGGAGAAATCATATGACTGATGAGATTTCTCTTGGCCATGAACTGTGCCATCATGGGTGAGGGGTGGCGCAGGTGAAATAAAACTGCTTTTCACACTCTGTCCAATGCATCTGTCTTCAGATAAGGTGCTAGAACCTCTCAGCTATGCTCCTGAACTCCTATAAATATGTACTCATCCATGAGTAAGCCTAGACCCTCATATTCTACCATCCTGGTGATATAATATGATTATGTTTTAAAGAATATGAAAATAAAAGAACAATTGTCCAAAGCCAGGCTATATTGTGGAAGATTCCAGAAGGTTCTAAAACTAAGTAGACCACATTGAGCTTGCTAGGGAAGGACAGGGTTACTAAAGGAGTCCAGAATGATGAGGAGAAGATGTTTCATAGTATAACATAGTGGCCAACAGGACTCATGGCCTGATTCACAAATGACTTCAAGTGACGGTACGGGAAGGGAAGGGAAAGTGTGCTCAGTAGTTCACGAGGACATGGAACCATGGGGAGGAGGTGTAGAGGATAGAGTCCAGTGCAGTGTGAGGAGACCCTTTCCACGAGGGTTTTCCGAAGACTGCAGACCTCCTCAGAGAAACCAGAGTAGCCACAGAGATAATATCTTGTGAACACAACATAAAGCCTGATTCTGGAGGACTCTTCAGGGCATGAAACAGCCCCAGCCACTGTGATTTGAACCTGATAATCCCTCTTACAATCTGTAGTCCCTTTTTACTTTCACAGGTAGGTGAGTGAATTCATAAACTTTTATCTTTTCTATGGCAGCAAATGATATTAGAAAGCTAATTAGCTACAGAGCTAATTTTCGTGTCAGAGTGAAATTATAGGTTTCATGGTATAGAACAAAATTATCGTCCCTCCTCATCCTCCACTCCCCCACCCACTCCAGTTCCTCTTCCAGCACAGTACGTGCTCCCCTCTTCTGTCTGGTCAGGAATGTCATTGGAGAGGGGCGGCTACTCTGGAGTCCCTTTCTTTTCTTTGTCAGACATATTTGCATTTGCAAACAACTTTAATTGAGTAGAGTTTTTCATTGCTCTTTTTCCTGCTGCTGTTTTTAAATGCAAATGTTAATGTTTGCTTAGCCTGGGTTCAGAATTAAGCTCCTGCTACCTGTGGCTGCCTCCTTCCCTGGGTTCTAAATGAGCTCCAGTGGAGTATCCCGACCTGCTGAGAGCTTGTGAGTCCTGGAAGGCAGGAGTCCAGCTAATTGCTAGTCATGCTGAGAGGGCCAGGCAGAGCCCTGTCTCACTTACCAGCACGTGTGGAGCCCTGCTTCCTACTAGTACCAACGGAGAGAAAATTAGTGTTCTGGGAAGGGAAAAGGGGCTGGGGAAAGGCTGCTCTTTGGATTTCAGTTCTGAACTCACTTTGGCATCAGCACTGTGGAATTGAGAACATAAGAGGTCATTAGGTTTGAGTCCCCAAAGTTGGAATCAGACTTCTCTCTCAGTAATCTCTTAGCCCGTTATTGGATCTCCGCTTGGTTCCTGAGACAGCCTCCTCCACTGATAGCTCTATTTGTTAGAAAAAGTGTACTTAACATTGAGCCAACATTAATCTCTTTTGAGCTATTAGTTTCCATTTTCACACAGAAAGTGGTTGATCTCATTTGCAAAAGACAATCTTACAGATATTTGGAGGCAGTTTTGATAGAACCCCAACTTTCTTCTCTCCTATAGACTGCAGAGCTCAGTTTCTTCAGATCTATCGCATATACAACCTTTTGTCCACCCTGCTCCTCTTCCCATTGTGGACACAGATTATCTGGCTTCCATAAAGCAGGGACTCATCAGAAGGGGCTTGTCATCCAGCACTGACCACACAGGGTAGAATAGGACTGCACATCTCCCTCCCATTCATTGACTCTTCTCACTGACCAAGGTGACCCAGGATGCTATAGACTTGCAAAGCCACCCTGTCACACTGTCCATCCTTGCTGAGCCTACAGGCAATTCCAGCCCCAAGTTCTTTTTTCCAAAAGATGTTTTCTGTCTTTTTTTTTTTTTTTAGTATTTTATTGCAGTAATTTTGTTTTTACAAATTAAACTTACATGTGTAAGTTCCCCATATAGATATACATACATACATGTATATATGTGTATATATATGCAGTTTCCCCACTCCTTACTCCTTCCATACATGTCAACACACCTTGCCCTTCAAATCACCAAATGTTCTTCACCAGTGTCCAGTGGGCTCCTCCACCGCTTGCTCCACCCCACCCTCTCCTATTCCTATTGGTCACCTCAGCTCTATTGCAAGTGTCCAAGGGTTGGTTTTCTTTCATCTGTGTTAGGTTCTCCCAAATATTTGGAGAATTTGGGGGATCTGGGAGTTTGGTTTGAGAGCGTGAAAAGGAGTGACCCAGAGAAACACTTCAAATATTCAAGAGTTTCTTTTGGAACTCTGAAGCAGGCTGGCTCACTAAAGGAGTAAGTAAGCCCTATGGGGAAGAACTATTTGCTATTTATTGGGAGTGTGGGGGTAGTTGAGGCAGGATTCATGGGAAGGCACTGCTGAGAGTCCACAGGCAAAGATTCTGTTTAGAAATTTATTAAGATGTTAATACAGCCATTAGTCAAAACAGCAAGAATCCTTATCAGAAGAGACTGAGAAAAATGCCTAAGACCTGCCTCTGCAGCAACCAGGAAACAGAAACAAAAGGCCAAAATGCCACACAGAAAATGGAATAACCCATGCCGTTCTGGGGGTTCTTATCCTATCAGTTTGTCCCTTTGTTTTGTCTGTTCACATTCCACCTGTGAGTGAGGTCATCTGATACCTTTCTTCTTCTGACTTCTTTCACTTAGCATAATCTCCTCTAGTTCCACCCATATTGATTCAAATGACAAGATTTCAAGTCTTCTAAGAGCTGTGCAGTATTGCATAGGATTCCATTGTGTGTATGTATATATATACACATACGTATATGTATATATCTACATATATATGTGCGTGCGCTCGCGACACACACGCACACACACACAATATACACATCTCCAAAAGATGTTTCTCCTGAGGAGACTAAAACAGGACACCCCAAATTTCTCAGAATTGGTCTCCTGTCCATACCTGACTCTGAAATGAAGAACCAAGGACAGTGGAGGACAGCCCCAGGGGCAAAGAAGAAGCTTCATTTCTTCTGAACCTTTACTTCTTCCCTGAATCAAAGAAGTCATCTACCCCGCTGAACCTCTACCCTACTCCTATCCAGAAATGGTCTTTTGTCTCTCTCTCTAGAAGAATGTAACAAAGGGGAGTTATTTATTTTTACTTTCAGAGAATAAGGATGAATCATTCCTCCCTGCCACGTGGACACCCCTCTTCTCCCCAACTCCAGATCTGCTTTTCATGTCTTAGCTCAGGATGTAAATGTAGGTCTGCCACAGCTGCCTCAGAATTTACTGCTGTGTAAATTCTCCTAATGTAAGTTATTAAATTTGGGCTTTTCTCTTACTAACTGTGCCTAATGTTACTCTGCTCGTTCATCTAGCTGTGAAGGCCCATGGAAATGGGGGAAATTTTCCTTCGACCCTTGCTAAGTGAACAATGTGTAATTTAACCCTTAGTTCGGGGCCACTGAGCTCCTCATTTAGTAACAAAACATATTCTTCCAAAGTGCCCAACTGACCTCTAATCCAATGAGAGAAACTCAGAGGGGATTATAAAGACATCACAGAGAATGTTAGTATTCCTGTTTTCTATTGCAGAAATCAGGGACTAGATACTCAGCAGTCTTAGCAAAGGCAGTTTTAGGAACCTGTGTACTCCCTTTGCCTTAGGCATAGTGTTCATGGTTTTGATAGTGGAGAGTATTCCAATCTAAAATCTGAAGCTAAGACTAAGAAGTTATGAATCTGAAAGGAACCAATCAGATAAGGAGCGTCTAGAAGTGTGTACTGTGCAGCAATGTGTGGGGAAAGAATGATGTGGCTTTAAGGTAGAAGGTCCAGGGCTCAAACCTTGACTTGCTACATGGTGAATGGGAGAGAATGAAGGAGGAAGAAGCCACAGCATATAGAAACCCTATTTCCCTCTGACACACATCACCATCAAATGCCCATCCTAGGGGAAGTGGCATTCTTCCGAGAGACAGATGGAGCAGCCTAGTCACTGCAGCCATTAACCCCAGTTCAGAGGTGTTTGTCCTCCAAGATCTCACTGCATGATGTTTTTTCTTCTAGACTCTGACCACATTGTATTACAAGAACCCCCCAAAAGCCCCACATGGGTCCAGCCCTCCTGACATCTTGGCACTAAAGCTATATCTCTAGATTCATCTATGAATCCCCACCTGTCTAGATTTAAGAGTTGACGATGTGTATTATGTAAATTCTATATATCAAATAATGCAAAGATGAGATTCCGAGTTGTTGATGTTGTTTTTGATTAGGCCCTATTTATACATACAAATACCCCCACATACTATAAACTGAAGACATATTCTGAGGCTCCCCCAGGTGACTTTAGTCATAGATAAGGAAATATAGGATGCTGGGGTGCTGGCAACATTGTGAAGAAAGGGAGCTAAACGCTGGATCTTTATATAGCAAGTCCATACAATTTGCACCAATTCCATTTGTATATCTCCTTTTATTTTAATCATCTAGTGGACATCAGAGAATATCTTAACTATTAAAATGAACATCTCCAAGGCATAGTAAGTCTTTATTAAAATTGATAGATGTTTGATTTTTGTTACTATTTCTGGACTTTCATTTTAGACATTAGCCATGACCCTGACCTCGGTATTCTTGCAGGACTCCATTTGTAATTATGAAACTTAAATTTTTGACAGCTGATGTTTGCTGTAGGCAAAAGGGTGTTTTGTGAATAGTTATGCTGTGGGTGCATCAGACATGGGTGGAAAGGAAACAGAAAATGTATGACGGCTGTATATGGAGAAGGAAAAGTGTAGCATTCATAGAAGCACGACATTGCCTCTGTGTTAACTGGCCTCTAGACTTCTGAGGAGCACACTGTTTCACTGCCCTCACAGTAACCTGTGAAGTACAGCAGCAACCGTTTTGCAGTTGAACAAAACCTGGTTCTGGAAGACATGAAATGACTTCAATTAGTAATAGATAGAAATTAGACTTGCACTCAGGATTTCTCCCCACCAGTCTCCACACTTTTTTTTTCTTCAGCTCAAGGCTTAAAGGGTTGATTTGATTCAAAAGACCTGTAAATGAGAGCTGAAAACTCTGGGAATCTTGGCTCAAGTGCCGGACTAAATCCACCCACAAGGGTAGGTTCTTGAATGATCTTCTCGGTTCAACCAGATTTTTTTAAGTGCTTAGTGAGTGCAAATCACTGAAGAAATAAATGGAGATGAATCAGATATGTCTTGCCTTCAGGAAAATCAGTCTGGGGAAACACAGAAGATTCGCACAGAACATTGTATCACTACCTAAGGTTGTATATGGGAAGTACAAAAGAAGTGGTACCTGTACACAAACCATGAACTAGGAATTCTGAGACATCTGAGACCAAAGGTACCAGGAGGATCAGAAAAACTTGCTGGAGGAGGTATAACCACTGAGCAAGGAGGGTGGACAGAGAGAATTCAAGGTACAGGAGAAGCTATGAAGAAAGACACCAAGTAAGGCATGTTGATGGTGTGTTCATGCTGAGAAAGGAGACTAAGCCACCCAGAGCATGACATCCAAGAAACAGGTGGAAAGACAAGCTTCTAGTTACATTTGAACAGTTTTGATTTTAAAGTCTTTTTATAAAATGACTTGCTCTCTACATGCCAACATAGCCAATGGGCAAAAATCTAAGTGGAAAAATGAATATATTCATATTCATATTAATCACCACAAAATGGCCTCCATAATAATGTCAAGCAAAAGTGCACCCTTTTAGCTCAGGTGGCTAAAGTAGATACGGTGCAGGCCAGGTAAAGTCTAAGAACCTAGATTTGAAACCATGTTCCAGGAGTGCTAGTGGGGAGTAGATTAATGGTGGAGATAAATAAATTTTAATAAGATACATATGGCAGCCTTGTCTTTTATTTTGATGGGCTCTGCCAGAGGCCTCATTCTAGAAAAGCTGCAGACAAATAGCCTTGCCCCACGGTGTGGTGATGCGGTGGTAACTGCATTGGGCCACTAACTCTGATTTCATCATTTATTTCTAATGTGTCAGCCAAGGCAACAAACTGTGATATGCACACAGTGGGATGCATTGTTTTGGACTGATGGTTCATCATGGAGGAAAATGAGAATAATTAAAATTTAAAAAAATCAATCAAAGGCATTCCCTAAAGAATTAAACCAAGCCTGATACATCTAGAGCCACAAGCTAATCAGTTTAAACTAATAAATGAATTCAGTAAAGTTGCAGTATGTGAAATCAACACACACAAAATAATGCATTTCTGTATACTAACACCAAATTATCTGAAAAAGAAATAAAGAATGTAATCCAAATTATGATAGCAGCAAAAAGAACAAAATAGGAATAAACTTAACCAAGGAGGTGAAAAGCTTATACACTGAAAACTGTAAACATGGATGAAAGACACAAATAAATGGAAATATATCTGCTTTCATTAATTAAGGACTTAATATTGTACATCTATATTGCCCAAAGAAATCCATAGATTATGCCATCCGTATTAAATTCTCAACAATAGCTTTTACAGACTAAGTAGGTAAGGCAATCCTAAAATTCAGATGGAAGCATAAAAGACCTTGAGTAGCCAAAATAACTTGAGAAAGAAGAACAAAGTTAGAGACATCACCCTTTCTCATTTCAAAATATATTACAAAGTTAAAACAATATGACAGTAGTATAAAAACAGACATATGGACCAAAGAATGGAGAATCTAGAAATAAACTGAACTACAGGCAACAGTACCAATAATATGCAATAAGGAAAGGATAGTCTCTTCAATAAATCATGTTGGGAAAACTGGATATCCATATGGAAAAAAGTGAAATTGAACTCATCTTATACCATATACAAAAATCAATCCTAATGGATTAATGCTTTAAGCACAAGATTTGAATCTATAAAACTCCTGGGAGAAAACAATGGAAATTCTTCATGACATTAGTCTAGATAATGATTTTTTGGACATGACCCCAAAGCAAAAACAATAAAAGCAAAAATGAAGAAGTAGGACTACATCCAACTAAAAACTTCTTTACAATGAGGAAAACAATGAACAGAGTAAAAACCTATAAGATGGAAGAAAATAATTGTATATCACAAAATAGATAATTGTATTATCCAAAATTATTATCCAATTATTTGTATTACAAATAATTGTATTATCCAAAATAGATAAGAAACTCTTACAACGCAGTAGTTAAAAACAACAACAAAGCTAACCTCATTAAAATTAGACAAAGAACTTGAACAGACATTTCTCTCAAAATTTCATGTAAGTGAACAGCAGGAATATGCAAGGTTTCTAAAAGCCCTAATCATCAAGGTAATCCAAATCAAAACCACAGTGAAATATTACTTCACAACTGTTTGAATGACTCTTATCTTATTTTTTAAAAAAAAGGGTAATGAGTACTGGTAAGGATGTGGAGCAATACAAACCCTGGTACACTATTGTTGGAAAAAATAGAGTTTTCCACAAAAACTTAAAAATAGAACAGATTTGTCATAGTAGCCAACAATCCCTCTATGGGTATATATCCAAAGAGTTGAAATCAGGATCTTAAAGAGATATTAGCACTCTAATATTCATTGCAGCATTATCCATAAAAACCAAGATATGGAAACAACCTAAATTTCAACAGGATGGATAGTGGTAAACATACACACTGGAATGTTTTTCAACCTTTAAAGAAATGGAAATCTTGTCATTTGCTGCAATATGGATGGGCCTGGAGGACATTTTGCTGAATGAAATTAGCCAGTTGCAGAAGGACAAATACAACATGATTCTACTTATATGAGAGATTGCCAAAAAACTGAAATAGTTAAATTAATAGAAGTAGACAGTAGAATGGTAGTTTCCAGGGGAGAGGGGGAAAATGGAGAGTTGTCCATGGTTATGAAGCTTCAGTTATACAAGATGAATGTGGTCTAGAGAGCGACTGGACAGCATTGTACCTTTTGTCAACAATACTATATTGTGCACTTAAAATGTGATAAATGGATGGAGCTCATGTTAAGTGTTCTTACAACAGCAAAAATAATCATTATCATCATTAAAGACCATATAAATGTAGGCCCCTTCTCCTGTACTTCAGTTTTCTCATCTATGAAATGATGGGACTGACTTTGGTATCACTTACTCCTAAAGTTAACCTAGAAAGTTCATTCTACCCTGGGTCCATGGTGTTTTGAAAGAACAATGAATCCAAAAAGAGTTTTTGATAATAATCTATACAGACTCTAAAGTTATGGTCAATTCTTCAATGAAACATTTAAAGATCTTAAAATGAATTAAAAGGAGCACAATTTCCTCCCTTGTTTTCAGTATTACTAAAATACTCTAAAAATAAATATACAGTTGTCCCTCGCTATATCATGGTTCACTTATCATGGCTTCACTGTATCACGGGTTTTTTTTTCAAATATATCTAATTCTGTATCACAGAATTTTTGCTATATCGCGGGATTTTTCAGTATATGTATACTTCCCTAGTGAGCACCCACACAGAATTTTATATGTTGTTAAAATTCCATAGGTTTGAGAGTGCAGAAAGTGTTTATAAGAGTGTGGGAAAGGTTAATAAGAGTGCAGGAAGGGTTTATAAAACCTTAAAATTTATATAAATAATACAATAAATTATAATGCTGCTGTTTCGTGGATTTTCACCTATCGGGGGTCTCTAGAAGGTAACTCCCGCAATAGGTGAGGAATTACTGTAGTTTGGGATCCTACTTTCAGTTAATTTCTTGTTACTCCAATCAACAAATATTTATTGACAGCCTTGTGTTTGAAGCATTTTGCTAAAACAAGGTAGTGTTAGTTCTAAAGAAGTTCACTGTTTAGATGGAAAAGTAGATGAGTAATCAATAATTAAAATCTAGTACAGCACATTCTTTGGAAGGGGAAACACATGGTCCTGTGAGAGCAAAAAGTCTTCTCAATGGTTAAAAAGTCTTAAGTTGAAACAAGTATGAATTTACACACGGTCACTCAACAAAACACCACATTTCATAGTCATACTTGAAGTCAAGTGTAGGCAAGTAAAGAAGCTATGGCTAATGGGGATGTGATTGGATGTAATATGTTTGTGTCTTCTGGATCCTTCCCTTGTCCCCTTAGCCTTTCATTGTTGTCTGTAATAGGAAGTGGTGGTGGGAGCAGGGACACTGCCTTATACCGCTATGGATAGAAGCTGCTTAGTTAGGATAGCAGGACAACAGGATAAACAGAATCAGAGTTCATCTATCAGTCCTGAACTGCATATGCTTGGATGGTTACCTAAGAAAAAATTTTAAATCATCTACCTTATTTAAAAGCCACTGTTTTATTTGTGTCTTTGTTATAGCAGCTGTAACCTGGTTTCTAACTAATACAGATGTCAGGAGATGGAATCTAGAAAAGCAGCCGAGAAGAGTCAGAGACATGAGGAATTTGTAAGACCATCTCAGGTGTCCGAACTTTATTCTGAAAGCTTTGGTGAGCCAGTGAAGAGTTTTAGACAGGAGAGTGACATGATCAAGTTTGTGTTTTGGGAAAATCACTCAGCTGACCTAAAAACAGACAGAAGCAGGCAAGAACAGAGGCAAAGAGATCTTTTAGATGTATGTTGCCCTCACCCAGATGAGTAAATTTACTGAAGGAACTAAAGAGGAAAGCTTCTAAAGATACTGAAGAAGAACCAAAATGTTTAGGATCACTGGATGTGGCAGTGAGAAAGAAGAAGTGCAACA
Source organism: Solenodon paradoxus (assembly GCA_004363575.1). Classification (NCBI taxonomy): domain Eukaryota; kingdom Metazoa; phylum Chordata; class Mammalia; order Eulipotyphla; family Solenodontidae; genus Solenodon; species Solenodon paradoxus. The sequence continues at coordinate 152,426 of RJWH01000111.1, read as the reverse complement.
TCCAAGACCCTTACTAGAATTTGCCAATAGGAGGCAAAAAATGAAGACCATGGTTTGGGGACAAGTTGAACTTAAGGATACGAAGTTCATTTTGTAATGTATCACATGCAAATGCCTGCGGGATCTTCAGATAGAGGTATCCAATGGGAAGATGGTTTTATCGATTTAGAATTCTTTTTAAGATAACTGAGCTAGAGTTACAGACTTGGGAATCAATGGGTAGAAATAGTAGCAGATGAAACCATGAGGAAGATGTTCAACCAGAAAACAAGGGGCCGGTAGCTAAGGGGGAGGCCAGAGGAAGAGGAAACTGCATAAGGAATCCACAGAGGGTTGAAGGTGTGTGTATCATTAAGACCAAGGAAAGGAGGTTGAGTCAAGGACAGTGGTCAACTGTACCAGATGTTGCAGAGGCCAGTTAACCTAGGAGGACTAGACATGGTGCTCAGAGTTTACTCAATTCGAGTTGGAGTTAATTGCTAATTGGTAAACCAGTAAATTGATGCTGTTGTTTTTAACTTAATTATTTGCTCTGTTTTGGTTTTCATTAGAAACAGCACATCTAAATTGTTTGTTGAGACAAAGTGGTAAGCCCAGCTTATGTTCTTCTTGTTTCTTAGGTTATGGATTTAAAACAAAAAAAGAAACCGTTGTTTTGAGTGACTAGAAAGGTACTCTTTATAGCTAAAGGAAATTTGAGAAATACAGACAAGAATAAAAGAAGAAAATAAAAATCATGCCAGAGAAGGCAGATGGAAGCTGCTGGCTATTTCCTCTGATTATGAGCATGGTCCAAAGAAGCCACCCCTACAAAACAGAACTGAAAAGAGGGTGATTCAGGTATGGAAGTCAATGTGGCAGCTTAAAACAACTGCTCTTTCCCTCGTGTGAGTCAGGCATGTGTCTGAGAATCTGATAGCAGCTTTGAACTTTCCAGAGCGTTTATACATACAATTGTTTGTTTTAATTATGTTGGATCCTGAGATGTCTGAGGACTTCTGAGCCCAGCAGGAATTATTTCTGCTGAGAGCAGAACTCTATAACCCATAAACGTCCCTGCCAGAAATGGTCTTCCAGGTCTTCTGGTGGCTGGGACTGAGACTTTCTCTCTGTCGGTAGAACCATCATGAGGACCCTGAAGTTCTCAGGGCCCCTGACTTTCAATCACTGTCAACCACCAAGGACCTCATGGTGGGACTCCTTTCCACATCAAAGGGACAGCTCCAAGAGAGGCATGCCTGCAGTTGCCTGGGACTCTAGGCAGCTTCTCTGAGAGGGGAAGAGCACTCACTGTGCTTGGGTAGAGAAAGATCTGGGTTTCAGTTTCATCCTGGCTTGTTTTTCACCTGATGATCTTGTACTCTAGATCACTCCACCATTCTGAGCTTTTATTCCTTTAATTATAAAGTAGGAATAATAACTCTTGTCTGATCTGGCTCACAGAGTCTATGTCCAATGAGTTACCAGATAAGGAAGTGCTTCCTACAGTGAAAAATCTGACACAACTCTGAGGGCATATAAAGCAACAAATATACATTGAGAATTCACTATGTACTACCCCTGCATTAAGATCTCAGTTTTCAGCTCATATCACCCCCACAACCACTCTCTGGGGTCTTGTTTGATCTTAGGTAAAACAATGAGACTTAGAGCTGATTAACTTGCCTGAGCCTGCAAACCCAGTAAGACATAGAACTGGGATTCACAAAGGATAGAGATATTGCTGCACTAAAGCAGCTGGGCTTTGGGGACATAAGGAGCACAGAGAGGAAACTCTTGCTTGTTGAGTACCTATCAGCCCGTTAGGTAGTTTTACCCAGTCACCTCAGAAGAATCCTGAGAAGGAGGTTGCAGGTGTTACAGCCATAGAAGATGGGCAGTAACAGTGCCTGGCACATGATAAACCATCAGTAAATATTAGCTATTAGGAGGATAGCGTTATTGTAATATCCATTGTGCAATGAGAACACCAAGGCTCGGAGAAGTTTGGGTGATCTGGCCAAAGATCTTCACTGTCCGTGAATAGCAGAGCTGGGTGTCATATTCCAGTCTTGGGTGACTCAAAGTCCATGCATTTTTCGCTGCCATTCTCTGCCTTCTGCCCAGGGAATGCTGGTTTGTATTTTATCCCAGATCTGCCAGCCTTCCAAATACCCCATGACTATGAAGTTCCATGAATTATGGACCTCTGACCCGAAGTATTGCCTGCTACCCCTTTGGATTCACTCTGCCGGATTGGAGAATTGGTAATATCCTGATTAGACATTTATTGGCCAGATTCCCTGTCTGTCAACATGCCAGCTGATAGGCTGACAGGCACAAGCCTCCAGCCCTGGGGACTGTCTGGTTTGAAGAGTGAGCTATCCTGTTAGCGGCTGGCTGGCCCCACAGCCAAGCCCGGAAGGCGGGAGGGGAGGGCTGAAGGGATGGCCAGATGACAGATAGGAGACAGTGAGTCTGCACAGGGTGTAGAGAGGCTTTCTCTCTAGCTCTGGTTTTATTTATGCATCATTTAGACCCCTACAACTTCCCAAAATAATTTGACATGGCTAATGGCTTAGGTTTATCTAGTGTTTTCGTTTACAGAGCACAGCTATTTTGTGATCTGATTTGAGTCATGGAAACATCTCGGGAGGTGGGTGATAGAACTTCCATTTTTCAGCTGAGGAACACTGAGGTAGAGGTAAGGAAAATAACCCACCTAAGGTAACATAAGTGCATAGCAATCAGAGCAGACTCAAATCCACGGCTTCAGTCTCTGAACATGTACATTTCCACCAGGCTCTGCTGCTTCGGAATGAAGTGTACATTGGATATAGGGAAGGAGGTAATAGGTAACATTTAATAGTTGTTAAGAAGCTGTGCCAAGTCTAAGGTCAGAGTGGTGGTGGTACAATAGGTGAAGAGATGTCCGGTTTGCTTCTGGGACTCATGCCTGGGACGCTGGGCCCTAGTAGATTGGCCATGTGCTGCTCTTCGGGCCTCTGAAGGCCTTTCCTTGGGCAAATATCCACTAAGTAGAATGCTTGTTAGCTGGCCTAGGAAATCGGGCCATTGTAGGAGACAGTTTCCCCCAACTGGAGCAAAGAACCTCAGGATTCATTCAAGAATCCCTGGGACTGCTCTTCCATTGGGTCTGCCTCTAGCTTAGCATAAACTCTAAGTGGCCTTGCCCTCTGCTTCTGCCTGCCTTCTTTGTAACCAAGCCATTTTGCCTAAGCTGGAGCTGGGAAGGGAGCCTTACGAATCACTGGTTCTAATTTTTCATTTTTGACGATAGAGAATTGAGGACTAGAACAATGACAACTCATGTTTCCTTCACCAATCTGCTTCTGAAACACTGTATTCATGATGGTGTTGCCAAGATACCTGGGCCATATTCTCAAGCCTGTGACATTGCCATTGCCATTACTGCTCTCTATCTAGAAAAGCAATGTTCTGAGTGCATCCCTAACTCCAGCCTGATCCTCGACTGGACTGGACTTGGGCAAGTGTGTGAAGTGTGGCAACAATGCAGGCAGCTCTTTGCGGACCTCATTGGAAGGAAGGGTTCCTTCCAGCCATTGCCAGAATCCCAGGCTGAAACAGCCAGATGTCTTTGTCCTATCCTGTTTCAAGAGTCAAGAAATGAGATGAGCTTAGGTGACTACACGGTATAGGGATGGGAAATCCCTTCCTTCAATCCCTTTCAATCTTCTAGCTCAACATATTTGAGCAAGGAACCTGAGTTTTACTGTAAGCAATGATTGTACTAAAGTATCACGGTCCTTTGAAATGAGTCTTTGTGCTCTGCTGATATTTCTCTTTTTGCTTTCAGATAGATCAGGATAAACTCCAGATGAAGTCAAATGTATGTTAGCTTCATATCTTAAGAATAAGAGACTGCAGGAACAATTAGCCATGACACACTGCATGAAGGTGTGGCATGCTCATTTATACTGGTACCTGAAAACCAAAAGAAAATTGACAAAATGAGTTAAGGGAATGTATCTTACAAAAGGGGCTATACACTCGATCACTGTTGACTACAATCTCTTAATACATGGAACTGCTCCCAAGAAGTAACAAAATGCTGGATAAGGGAAATCTGATCATACTGTTGGGTTTCAATATATTCCCCTCTCCAAACACCTAATTAATGATTTAGTTCGCTAATCAGAAAAAAATATTAGTCATTTAAAATTGTTTAAAGTCTATAAATATTTATTGAAGTTGGATTCTGCAGCCAAACTGTGCTCAGTTCTGGGAATTCAGAAGTGAGTAGGAAGACCTAGTATCTATCCTCCAGAATCTCAGTTTAAAGTGAACACCACACTCAGCACCACAAGGATGCCACTAGAAATAGGGACTACATAGAGATGGTTTAGGGGCAAGCCAACCACGCATACTCTTTTAAACAGGACAGTACCATTGTTGTTTTTTGTTTTTTTTTCATATTTCCTGACTGTCTTTTTAATATAAATGGCAATTTGTCCTGTTTTAATAAAGGGTAATTGAGTTGCCGTGGGTCCAGTCTGTTGAGGGGGGCCAAAAATCAGCTGCTCCTGGGGGTTATCTCTGGCACTGGGGAGTTATCTCTGGCACTGTGGGAATTATTGGGCATTTATCACACTGGGATGGTTAAAGTGGCATGTGTTTTAGGCAGGGCATTTAGAGTGGGATTTATAGGGGCACCCAATTTGATTTTCACCCAAGGTGCCAAAATTCCTGGTCCCAACCCTGGCAATTTGTATGAAGTCCCTCTGGACCACATGTCGATCAACATCACACACTTGTTGCTGGCTTGCCTGCTCTGCTCCTGTTCAGATTGCTCCACCACCTCCTTTCCCCTTTGCGGCTAGTGCATAACCCCATCCTGTTTTGGTCATCCCAATGTCCCCTGTATTTTTCTTAAGAAAATATGAGCAGCCTACTTAAGGAAGGTGTCCAGGACAGCCTTCTTAAGAAGCTGATGGTTGATCTGAGTTTTGAAGCTGAAGTGTTCCTAGGGTTGATATAGGGAGATGGTGAGACAAAGTCACTATTAGCAGTCTGTGCAAAGGCACATGAGCAAAGAACAATTTGGTACATTTAAGATAGAGAATGTGAAATGTGAAGAAAGAGTAGTGACTGTAGATAAAACTGGGGAAGCAACAAGGCCCAGAGGATGAAATGATGCATATACCTAGTGGGATATTTTAACTTCAATGCTGGGTAAACCAGGGAAATTGTACCTTTTTAACTGTAAGCTGTTGGACTGAGGAGCTAAGATTCATTTTTGTATGTATCTATATGTTGTTATTTTTTGTGATTATTATTATAGATATTAGGATCTCAAAATGGCAAAGCAAGGTTTTGTTGATTTTTTAAAGATTTATGAACAGCAAAATTTATGCTTATAAGGGGCATACTTCTATGGTTTTTGAAATGCAGTCATGTACCCTCCACCAATCATCTTCCAAAAATATTCACTCATGTGGCCCCATTGTAATCAATCCCTCCTCCCACCCTCCACCCTTGTTCTCTATCTCAATAGTTTTGCCTTTTGCCAGAAAGTCATATAAATACAGCCTGTAGACAGGCAAATTGTTAATACACAAAAGAAATAGTCCAATTTGTACCTTTTCAAATTCAGAGATTGGATTACTTTGATAAAGTGGGAGGGAAAAGAAAATTGGTGCAGTGGGTAAAAAGTTAGCGAATACTGAAAACATGGCTTCCCAGTCTTCCTGCAGATCATTGATAAATAGGTTCAGCAAGAAAAGATCCCAATGTGGGCTAGGTCACAGACCTTTAGATGCCTCTGTCCAGGAGGTTGTCTTTAGTAACCTGTACTTCATGGATATAGTTGTTAAATCTGTAGCAATGTCCCTGAGCCTTCTACTCTTCTCTGGGTTGTTACATGAATTTATTGCAGAGACTTGGCAAGTTCCTTGATGCACTTCACTGGCTCCATTAAGGACATCCCCTGATCTGTACTTTCACCAAAGGAAAATAATGATGGTTCGGTTGGACTGGTTGGGGAATTTGTGCTAATTCTTGGTGATCAGAGCTCTCTGAGATATGACTAGAGGATGTTTGTTCTAGTCTAAGCATTAGAATGAGGTTCAAGAAGCAGAAAAAGGTGGTAGCTGATGTTGAATGAATCTGGGATCTGTGAATCAAGGAGGCTAAGAAAGCATGTGCTTGAGGAATTTTACATGATGTTGTCCATCAAAATTACACAGGATTACGGCAAAGATGGAGAGGAAACATTTTCTATGAGGGCAGAAGTCTTCAGGAATGAAGAAAAGAGATTCAGGGAAGACTTGGGTATTTTTCTTATATTTACTGCTTTTTAATCTATATGTGGAAGATTTAGTCATAAGTTACAATTTATGTGAAAAAATTAACTTGGTGACTTTTCATCATTTTAAAAATATTGGATTTCTGTGATTTAACAAAAATAGATTAGGAGGAATAGATTCTCATGGTTAAGACTCATGTGAGAATGTCGAAAGGTGAAAAATGAAAGCTCCTTATTCTCCTTTTCTTCTATTAACATTTCTCAGCAATTAGTATTTTTGCAATTGTTCTAGAAATTTTCTCTATATATACATATATATGTAAATACATTTATTTTAGATCCAATGGGGTCATATATGGCACTGTAAATTGCTTTTTTTTTACCAGCTACAATCATAATGTATGTTGAACACAAGTCTATATTAGAACATACAGCTTGATCTTCTGTTTTTAAAAGACTACATGATATTCCATAGTGTTAATGCACTACACTTTGTTATAACCAGTCTCCTCTAGAAGATGTAAATCATTCCCTTTTTTCCCCCATTACAAATAATGCTGCAACGAGCATCTTTGTATGTATGTCTCTCTATACTCTTCCTGTAGCCTGCCAACTATAAACATGAAGAAAAACAGCTTCCTGAATCCAACTTCTATGTTCCAATGCTCTTGTCCTTTGTTTCTATGATGCTTCTGTCATTTGGCTGAACTATCACTTGAAATTAATCTTGTAATAAGTTCAATCTTTTTTGTTTCTCTCTTTCGAGTTTTTTCTCTCTGTAGGAGGACCATATAGACTTCCCTTGAAGCCTTCATGTTTTTCTTCATCACTGGTCTGGGTCTTTTAAAAAGATATTGACTGTTTTCTCACTTTTGTTTTTTAATTTAGAGGCCCTACAATCAAGAGCTCTGTTTATCTGGTGGCCTTGCTGATCCTGCTTCTCTGGATGAATGGGTTTTGAACCTCTTTGGGCAGTGGGTTTTGATAGAAGGAAGAAAAAGAGAAATAATTTTCACATTTCTAGCAAGAATGTTATGGAGTTTCAACTTCCCATCAGCTGGGGGAGGAGAGAGAGGCTGGGAAGTCTGCCACAATATTTGGCATGGCTGGGCTTCCAGATTGCATCTATTTTTGTAGCTGCACAAGCTAGGAGGAGATTAGAAGGATAGTCAAATTTCCTGCTCCAGGTTGTAAATTGATTAAAAGGTGGAAGGAGCACTAGATTGGGAGTAAAAAGACCTGATTTGTGGTTCCAGATTTTCCAGATATTCATACTAGGGTGTCAGAACTGAATCCCTTCCCTTCTCTGAATTGCCTCTCCCTCATCTCTGGATAAAGGAAGTTCGATTGACTAAAGTGTCCTTCCATCTCTAAGATTTTATTGTTCAGGGAACATTTATCTCATTTTTAAAAATTCTGTCAATGTGAGAATGTTTGCCCATTAACCAAAAATATTAGTTAGGAATATCTTTGTTCATAAGTAAATGGAAAGTCAGTCGGGAGACAAATTTTCCTCCCAGGTGTCCTCTTTCAAAACTGTGCTTCCAGCAATAAATATTAGGCTAAGAAGATAAATTTATCAAGAAGGCTACAGAGCTGTGTAGGCGCCTCTAGATGAAACCGGGAATCCTGCTGAGGCCCCAAACTAAAACTGTGAGATGGGTGGGTCTATGAAAGGCAAACACACTAGTGGTCAACTCGGCCTGTTTGTGGGGTCCCTCTTGAAGCAAAAATTTGTACAAGGCCAATGCGAACGCATGTGCGCCACATGCTTTGGTGAGCTTCCTCAGCCACATCTCTGAGGGAGCCACTAAGCCTGGTCCTCCCTGAGCATGATCATCTGAGTCTCTCCAGAGGCCACAGTCTCAGTGCTCCTTCTGGGAGAAACTGCATCCCTTGGATGCTTCTAGGTTTCTTTCTCACTCAGGACCTTCCCTGTGCCATGAGAGTGTTTTCTTTGGAGATTTTCCTAAGACCTCATATTTCTCTAAGAGTCTTTGACCTCTTGGGAAATTGGCAGACCTGATCTGCAAAACACATTTCATCTTGTTTTTGTTTTTATTTACAGATTAGCTCATACACTGTGACTTTAGCAACACTAAAAAAGTTCATTATCTAAGCATCAAGAGGAAATGATTTCTATTGAATTAACGCATTTTCTAAGGAAAAATGGTATTACAAAGGGACCAAATTGCAATCAACAAAAATATTAATAGCAGTAATAATATGTTACACTGATAATGTATTGAGTATTCTTATAACATAAGCTCCATAAAATCAAGGGCCTTGCCTGTCTTATAATATGATGTATCTCCAATTTCTAATAGTATCTAATGTATGATAATTGCCCGGTTGATGCTTACTATGATCCAGTTGGTAGTCTCTTCCTATTATAAATACGCTAATCAAGGTTTAAAGAGATTGTCTTGCCTAAAATTACAGAGCTGGTAAATTGGAAGGCTAAGATTTATACTCTAAAAGGGTCTCTATCAGCATTATATAAGTGAAATAATTCAGAAAAAGGAAGATAAATACTGACCTCACTTATATATGGAATCTTTAAAAAAAAACAAAACAAAACCCAAACTCATAGAAACAGAGAGTAGAATGGTGGTTGCCAGGGACTTGGGGAGAGGAGGAAATAGGGAGATGTTGGTCAAAAGGAACAAACTTCCAGTTAATAGATAAATGAGTTCTGGGGATCTTGTATTTGTCATGGTGACTAGCTAACAACACTGTATGATATACTTGAAAATTGCTTAGACAGTAGATCTTAAATGTGCTTACCACACACTCACAAAATTGCATTTCATAAAGGACATGTTGACTAACCTTATCATGGTTACCATTTTGCAATTTGTGGGTATATCAAATCATGCTGCACACCTTGAACTTGCACAACAGTCTGTTAATTCAATCGCCATGAAACTAGGGGGCGGGGCTAACGAGACACAACAAGCATTATACAAATAATTTCAGAATCCGCCCTAATGTAAACAGATGAATACAAATTTGAAGCGATAAGAAGATAAAAGATCTCTTTTCTTACATACCCTTCTATGTTTTCTTGCTGTATAGTATTTGTGTTGACTGGTAACTTATTTGATTTGACTAAGTGACCACCTTGTGTAAGTTTCTACCCTGGCAAAAATTCCACTGTGTAAAACCAGGTTTTTCTTTAGAAATCAACAACATCCCACTTGTGACCACTGAGGAGTATGAGACGTTGGAAAATAAGGAAGTAGAATTTTCTGCTTTCTTCAGAATTGTTGTCCAGTTCTAAGCTAAAATGCAGATTACCTGGGAGAGTTATAAAATTACTAACTTTCTTGTGAAAATTCGATGCACGTTGGATGTTAGAAATATCTAAAGTGAATCTCTGAAGGCTGATGTGTATTTTGGAGAGAGACTTATTAGAAATCTTACTCTCTGCCTCTCTCCTAAAATGCTAATGTGATGTGCGCACTTACCCGGAAGATGACTGATTTGTTCCACGGCTGATTGATATTTGGCATCACCCCCACGCTGCTGCTCCTCACGGAGATGCAGGAACAATAATCAAATGTTAAGTTTTTCAAGAACCTTGCTTCCAAAGAAATCAAACCACTTGCCCTTTGTTATCTCAAGCATCTTCAAAGCACCTTGGAAAGAGCTTGTTTTCACCTTTATTATCAGGGAGAGACGTGTGGCAGAAAGAGAGCCAGGCTTAGGTGAGATGCTCTGGTATGAATACTGTTCTATTACTCTGAAGATTCATGAACATCACTTTGCTGCTGCTTTTCAGTATAATGGAATTACCCGCCTTGTAGGGCTATTGTGATGGCTGAATGAAATGACATGTGTAGAATAAAACGAAATTCATGCTACCAGGGAAGTGTGGAAAGTCAGCTTGGCATGTTGTCAGGGGACACAGTCTGTGGATTCGGCCAACTGAAAGAGAAACTCAACTCTGTCACTTATTTACTGGGTGACCTTGGGTCAGTTCCCAAACTTTCTGTGCTCTAACTTACCCCTCTGAAAAAAGGAGATAATGATAGTAAACCTACCTCACTGCATTGTTGTGATGACAAAATGAGGTAATGAAATAAAGATGCTGAGAGCATTGGTTCCTCATTGATGCTCGCTTCAAGGGGTTATTATGAGAAATAAAGGAAATGGCATTGGTGAAAATATGTATAGAATGTAAAGTACTGCACAAATATTCACACAGTTGAGATTCATTGAGCTCATGAGGATGATGTAGAGGCTGAGACATAAGCCCCTACCTTCTCAGAGCTGCTGATTGTAGCTGGAATTGGAAGTCAACTCAGAGTCACTTGGGACAGAGGACAGTAGATGAGAGAATTGAGTTTCCTGGAGAGATTATCCAATCTGGCCAAGTAACCTTCCTTCTGGCTACAATAGTCTTCAAAGAATGCTTTACTGTTTGTGAAGCACTTTCACAAAGCTTCTTGGTGTTCCTTCTTACCTTGGCTCTGTAAATGGGAGAGGAGGAATATTTTGCAATTGAGGGCAAGGGGCTTGGAGGTGGACTGGCTTTCACAGGGCTCTCTGCTCATAGCGATGGAGTCCCGACTCCCTCTTCCTTTGCCTCCCCTGGCTGTGCCAATGCCATCTGTCCCAGGCCACAGTCCTCAGTGGTTCAGGATATGACTTTCTCTAGTTCTCTGCATTACAATAGTGGTTATCAGAGCCAGAAGGTCTGCTCACAGCAAGCTGGGTATGTGATGGGCAAGGAAGGGGAGCTGGCAGAAAGGAGGCAGAGATGAGAACCTCATTACATTGTGAGCTGCCCAGGTGAGAGTAATAGAGCTTTACAGAGAGGCCAGAGAGTGGGACATCTGGATGGTCACCTCATAACTCTCCATTTTCTCATCAGTGAAATGGGCTGATTAAGACAGCCTGACCCCTCTGGCCTACAGTCAGGATAAAAGGACATTATTCATACATGAGTTCCCTCTTCTGCCTTCTCATCTTTGTGGTGTGCAGGGTCCCATACCACTTCTCTCCTGCCTCACAGTCACTGTCTGGGCTCCAGCTACAGGTTTTGCTGATGGGACAAAAAGGGAGGGGAGTTATTCTCTCTGATTCTGGTGAGGAAAGAGGAACTCACCTCCCTTAACATTTCTTGACCTCTGGCTCCTCCCTGCTCTCTCTTTCTGTCCCATCCCACAGGAATTGTTCTGAAAGGTCAGAGCATCATGCCTTTTAACAGGGTTACAACCAAGAAGTCCTCTGGCCCAGTTGCCATTGTATCTACCTTCTACACATCCACATAATCCTCCACCTATTGAAGACTCCGGAGATGCAGCTGGTTTCTAAGAAAACTGGGCCAGACACCAGGGACAAGGAACCTTTAAAGAAACCCTTTATATATCATCCTGATAGTTGGAGCTTAAATAACTGGAATGATTGGAGATGTGTACACCTTTTGGTAAGTGGTTTTGCATTGATTTGTGTGTTTTGTTTTTTAAGAATAGCACTAAAACATGGTTGGTATAAGAGATACATGAAACAGCCTTCATTCTCCAGAAATTTGGACTTTCTTAAGCAAGTCCTAGTGCCGAGTTCCAATCCCACCCACAGCCTCTTCAGGAGGAAGCAGTCAGGCCTGGCCCCAACTTCTCTCTACTCTGGTCCTGAGAGGTTCCTTAGGCATTGGTGGCCAAGTATCTGGGCTATCCTGACCATAGCTGATCGGATCAGGATGGGCACTTCACCCACAGGCAGCCAGCAATGATAGTGATGACTGGGACAACCCAGTTTTACTCTCGGGAATTTAATGAAAGGGTTAGCAGAGTAAGCCACTGGTCTTTGGAGCCAAGAAAGAAATATGAGGAAAGAAGCAGAGATACAGAAGTCAGCTAAATGGAGCGGCTTAAGGTAAAGGTTCTCTGGTTCCGCCACGATGGTGTCAAGCCTGCCCTGGATCCCAGGAAATTTCCCTTTTCTGAGCAACAATTCCCATCTCTATAAGGCAGTGCCTCTTCTGCTGGGAGTTTGGTTGTGGAGATTTTTCTTTCTATCTCCTTGAGAACTGCCTGGCCCAGAGTAATGATCTGGGTTTCTTTTTTCTGCATGTGTATCCTTTTAATAAATTACTCCTTCTTTGAAGTTGCCTGAGTGAGTATTATATCATTATATGCAAGAAAAATGTCAAAATGTCAACTGGCATTAATTCCGCTCCCCCCCCCCACCCCACACCGCCAGGCCATCCTTGCTGGAGGGGACAAGGCAAAGATGCTGGGTTGTGCTGCCATGGGTACATTGTCAATTATCTCCTTTCAGAGCAGTCTTACGACACAGCTGAAAGCCTTTCACACATTAGCTAATCACACCGTCATGTCCTCTTGTATTTGCTTCACAGAATTTATCATCATCTAATAAGACTTTTGTATAATCTTCCTCGACTTATACTGGTTACAGCCCAAATAACCCACCATAAATGGAAAACTTAAGTTGAAAATGCCTTTAATACACCTAATCTACTGAACACCATAGCCTAGTCTAGCTTAACCTCAGCATGCTCAGAATACATCAGCCTACAAGTGGCAACATCATCCTACACAAAGTCTACTTCATAATAAAATGTTGGCTACCTCATGTAATTTATGGATACTGTACTGAAAAAAAGAAAAAAAAAACCACAAAGCTCTAATTCAAAGTATGTTTTCTGTTGAATCCTTATCACTTTTCCACCATCACAAAATCAACAATTTATGAATAAAACCATCGTAAGTCAGAGACCATCTGTATTTGTTTCTTATTGCGACCTTACATAGCAAATTACCGTAAACCAAGTGGCTTGAAACCACATGCATTTCTTTTCTCACAGTCGAGGAGGTCACAAGCCTGAAATGAGTCTTACAGGATGTTGGGAAGGTCAGCACTTCTGGAGGTTCTCTGGGAGAATCTGTTCCTTACCTTTCCTAGTTTCTAGGGGCTGCCCGCATTCCTTGGTTGATGTCCCTGCATCAGAGAGCCTTGTCCCCTCTGCTTCTCGTCTCCTCTGTCTGAAATTCCTGTTTCCCTCTTATAAGGCGCCTTGTATTCATGTAGGGACCACTCAGACAATCAGGGTCATCTCCCCATTTCAAAATCCTTAGTTCAACCATATCTGCTAAGTCTTTTGCCATAAAAGGTAACATAGGCTCCAGGGATTAGGATGTAGATATCCTTAGGGGCCGTTATCCAGTCTATCACAATCTTGTTTATGTATCTGTTTACTTGCGTATATGTATATCTATATCTATGTATATATATATATATATATATATATATATATATATCAATCTCTCTTTTCTATGCCCAGTAAGATATATCATCAGCAGCCTCATCTATCTTGTTCACCATTGTATTTTCAGGGCCTTGGATAAGCTCTAGCATATAAATATTTGTGGAATTAACAAATAAATGAATGAATGGAATGGCAGAATTTCAAAGGCTCCTTTGATCTGGAGTCTATTCTTTTTGGATCTTCTCAATCAGTGTTCTCTTAGCCAAATTGTTCTGAGGGGTGCTATTTTTGCAAGATTCCTTGTGAAAAAAATCCTATGGTCAAATAAGTCTGGGAAATATACTCACTATCTTCTTAGAGATGTTCAGTGCACACTAGCACATTAAGGTCTCTGAGAAGTCTCTCAATAAGGAAACTTGATTAATTGATCATATAATCACATAATTCTAAAGCTTATTTGACCAGAGTTTTGCTTTGCCTTGTTATACCCTTTAATAACATTCCACAAAATTAATGTTCAGGGGCATCATGTCAGGGAATATTGCTTTCATATCGGATGGCACCTTTTTTTAATTTGAGCTTGTCAAAATCTCTCTCTCCTCCTCCTCCTTCTCTCTCTTTTTTTTATAATTATATCTCTTATCATATTTTGGTTCTTAGCATTCCTAATTCTGCTCTTACAAGTTCTGATTCCCAATCATCTCCGTGTCCTTTCTTATTAGCCCTTGCTGGAGAACACTGTATCTCCTGGGCTCTGGCACTCTTCTTAAATATCCACACAACACTTTGGTTTTTAGTTTTAGTTTTGTGACTCGACATCTGTCTTATGGAATTTTTTAAAGTCAGTATTTTGGGAAGGTTTTATTTCTTGACTTTTAGATATTTCGTCGATAAGGAATAAAAAATTTTGTCAGTCCATTGACAATTACCTGCTGAACATCCTTGAAGGAATCATATTTTGTGGTCTGGAATATGCTTTATTTTCTGGAAGGGCTGATCCTGGAGGACTGGACACCCAGACATGATCTTCCAGTGATCTGATACCCTGATCTGGACACATCAGAGGAGTTAGTTTGGATCAACATTCATTCTGTTGGAACCTCATATCCATTGAGATGTTTGTTCTCCTCAAATTAAACTTGACCTTTGAACAATCTTTAATTCCTAGCATATCTTCAGAATCCAACCAGCACAACTTTGGTCCTAGTGTTAGCAAGATTTGGTGTAATCATATTTCTCTATTATTTTATTTTTCACAGTGCTTTCACTTTCGTTATCTTATTCTGTCCCCTCAACAACTCTTTGAGGCAGAATTATACCCATTTCACAGATGAGAAAACAAAAGTACGCATTCATGCAGCCAGTGAATAAGCGACATTCAATACCCAACTTCAGCGCTTCAGACTTTTCTGTAGCGCATTTATGTACAAATAAAGAAATGGGAAAATATTTGTAAAGTGCTTTCATGTTTGCTGTGCATTTTAATATACATAATCTAGTTTAATCCTTGCCAGTATTCTGTAGAATAGGCAGAGCAAAGATTTCAATCCTTGTTTTGTAAGTGACAAAAACTGAAAGTGTGAGGCTCAGGTCATATAACTAGTCAATGGAAGGTTGGTTTAAAGCATAGAGATTTCCAGCTCATATGGCACTTTCATATACCCGGGACCCCCTTAGACCCCAGGGCTCCTATAGGTCTCCTTAGGGAGGAAAAGGTAGAAATCATTTGGAAAATAGAATCAAAGATGGAAAGACATCCACCCAACAAACTGGGAGTAACGAGGACAGAGGTTCTTAAAGTGTTAGAATTAAATGTGAGACACCTTCATTTTGTCACCTGAGGAAAACTAGCTTTTAGATATGGAATGGGGTGTGGAAACCCTTAGAGGCTATTCCAGGGGTAGAGTCAATGAGTAAAGGAAATTTTACCCCTTATCTCAGTTCCCTGTCTCTAGTCTGTCCTCATTGTCAGGAAGCTCTTTTTTATTTGTAAATGGATTCCCTCTTGCTGCACTTTGAATCCTCTCCTCTAGTTCCACCCCAGGGGAGAAGAGCCTGGTTTGTCAAACCTGTCCTTTCTGTTCAGCCAGGGCTAGAATATACTTGTGAGTAGTCTGGGGTTTTGTTTGGCTACTGCCTGTGCCATAGCCTTGAATAATTCAGCAGAGAAAGTCCTCTCGTTTTAGTTTTTGAGAATCACGGTAGTTAACATGGAAACTATCTTAAAAAATAGTTATTAATCACCACCCTGGTTGAGGTTGAAAGAACTCCTGATGGTGGCAGAATATAAGTTGGAGATGACATAAGAACAGAGCAGGGCTGGAGCTCTTTTGCATTCCAAAGCTAGATTCTGACAAGGTCTTGTCTCTGTCTGTGCCTAAGGTGACCGTGGACCTGGCTGGTGTCGCCTGCCTGGTGTCGCCTGCCTGGCACCCTCCTCTTCCGCCTCCAGGAGGACAGTATTCCTGAAGGGAAGTCATTGGGCGACTCCCGATTTGGAATCTTCTCCCCTCCCTACAGGGAATAATTTATGGTAAGCCCCAAAATAAGCTCCTTAAAATATCCAAACGTTGTTGTTGGGGTTTGTTTTTTTTTTTTCTTCCCCCCTGAAGTGTTTTACATCCAGACCTCCATCAGGCAAATTTCGGATAAAAGGTGATTAGTGTTTTGGCAGGATTTTCATGAGGCTTTCTCTTGTATTCCTGCCAAACAGCTTGCCAGGCCCAGATTTGATTAAAATGGCAGTGGGCTCTGCTACTTGAATGCAATTAGAACCATTCATTAAAGCTTTCGCTGACAGTTTGGCAACCTCTGCATTTTTCAGAGTGTGGCCAGCAGCCCATGGAAATGGCCCAGGGGAGGAGCCCGGCCCCACAGGCCGCAGGAGGAATGGGACTTCCTCCCTGGCTTCACAGGGAATTCACATCCTCCATGCTATTCACAGGACGGAGAGTTCCTTTAATTGGATTAGTGGGGAAGGGAGCACTGCTTTCTGATCCAAACCAAAGCTGTGCGGGAGGTTGGGTGGTGCCTTTCCTGAGAGGTACGGTGAGCTTCCCTCCTAATGCCATGCACCCTGAACGCAGCATCACAGCTGCCCAGGCGGGCAGTCACACTCCAGCCAGGCCACTGTCCTGTTCTTTCTCCCTCTGCTGCTTTATACAGGATCTGACAGTAGAGACGCAATACAAGTTCATCAATAGAGTCAGATAAGAAGTAGGAAAGAAAATCTTACGTAAACATTATTTTCAGAGGTGCATTTCCCTGCTCCCGTTCTTGATCTCTCTAGTCCATGCACCTTGATGATCTTTCTAAAGTGCCAAGCTGGACATCTTTCTATTGAGCATCCTAGTGACTCTTGTTATCCTTAGATTGAGGTCCATACTCCCTAATGTGGTCATGAGATCCCTCATGACCCTTGACTACCAATCAGGCTGAGCTCTCACTACTCAGCCCCCATCTACCCTCTTATTCCCTCTGCTCTGCTCTCTCCAAATTCCATGACACTCCTAACACAGTATTGTCAGCTCTCACTTCTGCAAGAGAGCTGCCCCTCTACCTGAACATTTTTCTGCTGCATATTTGGAGTACTTTGCTTGAATGCCACTTCTTTCATAAACTCTTTTATTTGCTACTCAAAAGTACTCTAGAACAATTTTTCTGGCGTTACTATTGTGAACAACAGACTTTATGGAAATAGCCTTAGTCCCAATAAAACACTAACTCCCTGAGGGTAGGGTCTATGCCATATTCACTTCTGAGTCATCAGAGCCTTGCACAGGACTTTAATGTGGTGAATAACTTATTATTCTTAAATACTTAATTTTCAAGTGAGTGAATCAAAGTGGTTGAATACATGACTATGTGTCTACTCAATGATTGGATTTCTAAGTCTTAAGCATTGTGCAAAAGTGACTGATGTCATGGATTCACCTGAAGATGGATGGTTCAGCCATAGCAGGAAGTAGATGTTTGCCTTCAGGACTGGGAAGCACTCATCAGGGAGGCATTGCTTGGCTCCACAAATGGGCCTCATGTCAGAGAAACACAACCTAGTGGAATAACTTGGCCGGTCCTGCAAATCCTTTAGAGCCCATTCCTCATCTTACCGTTACATAGAAATTGACTGTTTTGTGGTTGACGGGTCTCCTGGCATTGTCCACCCTGACTCCAGAAACTCTTGGCTTGACTCTGCCACCCTTATCTGGTTTTGAGAATGCTATTTGTCAGTAGTTACTCTGGAACTGAAATCCCAAATTTCAGTCCGATTTCACAGGCTGCATAATCAACGAGCAGAAAGGTTGGATGACAACACTGAGAAAGCCAAGTGGTGGGTGCTGTGTCTGTGCTGTGTCCACTATGCAGCCAGCAGGAAGTTGGAAGAGTTACTCAGCTGTTCTTAGACGGGGAGAGTAAGACTGTAAAATGTGGTTATCAATGAAATTGAAGTAAACCAAAGTTGTTTGAGGTCATTTGGCAATGATTTTAATTATCTTTAGTTCCTCATTTTGCTAACATCCTTCATGTCTTTTTGATCTGTGAGTGTGAGCTTCTGGGGTAATCGGCCTTCCCTTTAACTTTTCCCTTTCATTATTTGACTTTTTTAGAATGATGTTTACCTAATTCATTGAAGTTAGATCATGGGAAGAACATGCTTTAGATTAAATGTCTTTGACTTTAAGATGGCAGAGGCACCTGGATCTATTAGAAGCTAGTCTGGTTCTCAAAGACATATGAGTATTTGTCAGCATGCCCAGTCGAGTTTACTGAGTGATATTTTCATGGATGAACTTCTCCAATTTAGAAAAAAGGTCTTTCTTGACAGTTTACTGGATGTCTCCAGATAGCACTCTTGTTGACTGTCGGAAGAAATGGGTTTTTGGTGCTGGGAGGTAGGAAAGACACTAACAGGGGACTTGCAAATCCTGCAATGCAAAGAGTCCTAGCTTTTAACATGCGCTGATGCTGCATAATCTTGGGACAGGCCTGAGCTGTCCCTTTGCCTGTTGTCTTAACATCAGCAAGCATACTGATATCAACAGAATTTTCCATTTTCTATTTTTCCCAGGATTTCTTAGAGCTATAGTAACTGAGGTTAGTGTCCCAGATGCTGGTAATAGAAACTTCAATACACAATGTGGTCGGTGGAGAAAGTCTAAGAGGAAGTGAATATCGTGCTTGAGAGTGAACGCGTTGGTTCAAATCCTAAATCCAATTCTTGCAGGCTGTGTGACCCCGGGATTTCTTATAGTCTATATAGCTCAGTTCTTTCTCTGAAAAATAGGAATTTTAATCGTTTCCGCCTCATAAAGGTAGGTTTTCCTCTAACACTTGTAGTCACTGGGGCGAGCATTCCAACGAAGCATCTCTATCCAGGACCACCTTCCCTGCTCTTACAAACCCTCCCAACTCATATAACTCCAAGCTGTGTCTAGCACACAGCTTCAAACACATACACACACACTTAGAAAGCTTGTAGCTCAGGATATGTACACCAGTTGAATATAAGGAACTTTACATCCCAGAGAAGCAAATAGAAGAGGACTTGGAGAAAGGCTGATTGCAAAGATGAATTTTACCTCACCTATGATCACAAATCTGCAAATCTACTTGAATGCACTGGGACCACAATGAAAACAGAAACAAAATGCCATGAGGATAAAACATAGAGTATCTAGCTGGGCTGTGAACAACAGAAATCTGACAGAGAAACCCAGAGAGGTACTAAGATCATTTTCCTAACCTTTGTCTTGGGGGTAAGTCCTGATTCTGCCATGAAGCAGCCCTAAGATTTTGAGTGGTTACTTCACCTCTTTAAACATCACTCTCTTCATCTATAAATTGGGGATAAGGATACCTCTTATGCTGACCTCACAAGGCTTTTAGGAAGATCAGCTGATGTAATGGAATTCAATGCTGCACTCTGAACAGGCCAAATGAATATTTGCTGCTTTTGTCTGCACCATTCGTGAAGACGCTCATTCCAGAGGAAGCAACAAGTAGTGCCCTTGTGACTTGGATGGCCTGGTGGAGAAGACCGGTGGTTTTCTGTTATTCTCTCAAATGAGTCTATAAAGCACTGGCATCATCCACAAAAGTGGAGAATCAGAGATCTTGCTAGCTTGAAGCCGCCTTCTCTTCTAGCAGCACTTGTCTTCACCCACCCCAAGGCTCCAGGATATGAAGGGAAGAGAAAAAGGGAATCTTGGTCCAAGGCCTAACTCCTAAGGACTCTTTTGACCTTTCTCAAAGAACCTCCCAGTTCTCAAGACAGAAAAGACAGTCTTAATCTTCTCAGATCCTGCATGTGACTTGATTCTCTTTATGTCCCTAGTGCTATTCATGTTGACAGCGGTTGGGTTGGTTGTCCTACTTTGAAAACATAATCCCATCCAATTTTAGGAAGAAGATGGAAATATTGGTAGGACAATGCGTCCTACCTTACCTGTGAATCTTCAGATGAGCACAACAAATTTATTGTTCTTGTGAAAGTCAAATGATCTAAATATATATGTGTGTGTATATATGTATATATGCATATGTAAGTATTAAATTATATAAATAGCTATATTTGTATGTTTAGGTAAATATCTAAATAGACAATAGATATTCTCAAAACTTGAGAAAAATGTGGATTGAAGGATTCATGCCAAGGGGACACTTTTCCTTATAGTCTTCATTTAAAAGGATTTGAATGGTTTTTATTATTCTCTCTTCGTTTACAAATTTTACTCCTGAAATTCTATACTAAAATGATATCTGGACAGTGAATGTAAATTATGCGTAGGTATAAAGATGTACATTGTAGCATCATCTATAGAGAGCATTGCGAATATAAATATTCAACCGTGGACACTGGTTGAGTAAATCGTGATATTTCCTTAGGATGAAATTCATGGCGCCATTAAAAATAATGTTTTAGAAAAATATTTCTTGACATGAGACGTCCTTCACAACATATTACCATATGAAAAAGAGATTATGAAACAATATACTATACATTATGATATGTTGGTTTACTACATATAAACACAGAAAAAGAGAGAGACAGTCTGTAATGGAGACAACAAAATGCTACTTGTGATTTATCTTTGAGAGAAAGATTGAAAAGGCTTTGAATTTTCTTTTTCTCATATATATTTTCCAATTTTTCTACAATGGAAAGAAATCACATTTATAATAATTTTAAAAGTTATAAATCAGAACTGTGCCGCCTGGAGTTTAGCACAAACATGGGGCTCCAACTGGGGCTTTGCCATTGCCAAGAAAAGCGGAGAAACCAACTGTTTGGTTTCACACATGATGTTGGCAAGACTGCAGCCAAGGGCAGCACTCATGTGTGAGTGTGACCATTGAGACCAATGCCCGGGAACCTGATCATCACTCACTCCCACATTCTTTCCATATTGTTCCCAGTCTGGTTATGATGCTGATCAGAAGACACATATTTCACGCAGAAGAGAGAAGTCTAAATCACATTGGGCCCTTTGCGAGCTATGCCACGCATTTGCACCAATATTTATCCCATCTGTTCTGAGAGTCTGTTCCCTATTACTTACCAAAACTGTCAATGGCTTCCCATTATTTACAAATTCTTTGGCCTGACACATAGGGTCTTGTGAGGTCTGCCCCAGCCTATTTTCCCATCCATTTCTTCCTGGAGTTCCTCTTAGATGCCTTCTGTTGTAACCAACTGGGACTACTTACCATTTTCAAATATCTCAGAATACTTTCAGTCACTGTGCTCAAACACCCAAGCTAACTTCCATAGGAAGGAAATGCATTCTCTCATGTAACAGAGATTCCAGAGATTGGGTGGACACCAGAGATGACAGACTTAGCAACTGTGATATCATGAAGGACCTCACCTCTCTGTTCTACCATTTTCAGTGTTGGATTCAACCTCAGACTGGAAGTAATTGGTTGCATCATGTATGGACACAGAGACAGCTTAAAGAGAAAGGGACATCAACCTTCCTGCGCTTTTCCCTTGGCATGGAAGACAGTTCCAAGAATCCGGCCTAGAAAATGCTTTCTCAGATCTCGTTGGCTGGAATCAGGCTGATCACTGACAACATGAATGGCATTAGCTTTGATCCATCATGGCCATGTTTGGAACTGGGGGAGGAGTTAGTTTTCCCTGATGCACGTAGCTGCCTGAAGGAGGAGTGGATATCTAAAAGAAATTTGAGGTTCAGTTAGGAAGGAAGTGAATGCTGGGAGGCCACTCTATGAAACTGACCCATTCTTTCCTTTCTTGGGTATTTGTTCACACTGGTTCCCCTACCTGGAATACCATCTTTCTAATTGTTCTCGTTCTGATTTTAGTGTTTAGTCTGCTTTCAAGCCTGATTCAAGTTTTGTCTTCCATGAAACTGACTGACTTTGGTCTCCCCAGCTAGTTGTCATTTCTTTTCTTTCAGAATTAAAACTGTAGCATGTGTGTATGTATGTATATATATATAAATACATATAAATATATACATATATATTTTAAATGACATATGAAAGCTGCTCTATCATGGTTATTAGAGTATTTTTTTAAACACAACCAGGAATTACAAGATATGTCAATATATTTGTTAGAATGGTTAGGAATAAGGTCAATGTGACTAATGTGTAATTTGCTATGCAGAGCATGGTCTGTGTGCCTCTACTTTTCATGTCCATTGTATGAAAGATAGAATTCACTGCAGGGCCATTAGTTATTAGTCCTGTATTCAGCATCAGAATCATTCTCAACACAGTGCTCCAGAAAGCCTTTAGAACTATTGCTGAAAATGAAAGCTAATTGCAATATGTGGCCTAGAATGTGCAAGGTAAAGGCTGGTCTTTAGTGGCAAAATGAAGAATCAGGGTAGAATAGACACAGAAATAAGCAATACCTGGTTTCCTGGAACCTGGAAGCTATAACCTAGAGAGGAAATAGATCCGTACACAGATTCTTCAAAACTGAGGCATAAGGTGACAGTGACAGGGAGAGGCACTCACAATGGACGGTGAAAATGCGGAACGTTATGGAAGACTTCTTGGAGAAGGTTCTCTCCCATTATTCTGTGTTCAGTACACACACTTAAACAATCCCCTCCCTGTTGCTGAACATTGAAATCATTTCTAATTGTTCAATGTGATTACTATGTAGTCATAGTTTACTATATTCTAATTATTCGTGTGGGAGAAATTCCTAGAAACAATACTAGGACAAAGAGCATGTATGTTGTAGGGATGTCATCTTCTGGGTATCAGTTGTGTAAATGTGGCACCGTTTAGTCAATTACTGGGCAAAATGATATAACGAATTACACTGCAATGAGTAGACTTATGTGCATATATCTTTTGTATTTTTGCCAGTTGGTATGACTGAGTCAAAAGGTAAATGCATATATGATTTTTTTTTTCAGATATTGACAAATTCCCCTTTAGGAGGTGATATCATTTGCACCAGCAGTGTCTGACTGTGTCTCTTTTCTAAACCCTGCCAATAGTCAGACTCATGGAACGGTATCTCAATGTATTTTTTCATTTGTGTTTCCTTTGTTTAGATTTGCATTGAATGTCTGCATGATTAAGAGTCACTTTCATTTTTTTCCATGTCTTTCTTATTTTCCTATAGGTCATTACTCTTCTTATTTTCTATTTTTAAAGTCTTTGTATATTAGGAATATTAACCCATTGTCTGTGATATAAGTTGTTAATATTTTTTCAGCGTGTCATTTTTCTTTTACTGTCTGGATATGTTTTTTCTGTGCAAACCTTTGTTTAAAAAATTTTATACAGTATAGGTGATCTATCAATATTTTCTTCTGACCTCTAGATTTTGAACTTTAAAACTTATTCCCATTCCTATGTCATAGAAGAATTGATCCATACTTTTTTCTAGTACCTATATAATTTCTCTTTTTTCTTCCTTCCCTTTCTCTCTCTCTCTCTCTCTCTCTCTCTCTCTCTCTCTCTCTCTCTCTCTCTCCCCCCCGCCCCCATAATTTGAATCTCTAATCCAATTAGAATTTATTTTAGCATACAAAGTGAAGAATTGAACACATTTTTTTCTGTTTTCAGCTGGTCCTCCAGTTAGCCCGGATTATTTTACTTTATTCATTTACTTCATCACACATTACATTTCTTATAAAATTGGGTCTTTTTAAAAAGTGGCACATGGTAATGCCTATATTTTCCACCAGACTACCACTACTAATTCTGAATTTATTTTCATTCTAAAAATATAATCATTTCTTTTTTTAATACTTTAAAATTCATTTCAGGATGTTGAAATTGCTTCTCAGTCTGTATTTCACCCCATACTCACCACCAAAGTCCCAGTGTCCTTCACATCACCTGCTCCCCTCTCTCCTTCCCTCCTCCTCCCTCCCATCACCACCCTCCTGTAGCAATCAGACTCCTGTGTCCTGCTATTTATGTTGGGATTTGTATGTTCATTTGTTTCATTTCCTTATATTCCACATATGAGTGACACCATCATTTATTTCTATTTCTCTTTCTGACTTATTTCACTTAATTCGATCCTCTCCAGTTCCATCCAGACCTTTACAAATGGCACATTTCATCTTTTTTAACTGCTTCATAGAATTCCATTAAATATATGTACCATAGCTTCTTTATTCAGTCATCTGTTGAAGGCATTTAGGTTTTTCCCATGTCTTGGCTATTGTGAAATGTGCTGCTATGTACATGGGAGTGCAGGTGTTTTTTCTGATTATGGATTTTGTATCCTCTGGGTATATGCCCAGGAGTGGGATTTATGAATCGAATAGCAGACCCATCTTTAATTATTTGAGGAGTCTCCATCTTGTCTTCCAAAGAGGTTTCATCAGTTTGCATTTCCACAAAAGTTGTAGGAGGGTCCCTTTTTCTCCACACCCCTCTACACCTGCTATTTCCGGTAGTTTTGATAAAGGTCATTCTCACTGGTATGAGGTGGTATCACATTGTAGTTTTTATCGGAATTTATCTGATGATGAGTGATGTAGAACATTTTTTCAGGTGTCTGTAGGCCATCTGTGTGTCTTCTTCAGACAGGTGTCTATTCAGTTGCTTTGCCTAATTTGTGTGGGTCGTTTGCTTTTTTGTTGCTGAGATGTGTAAGCTCTTCATGTATTTTGGAGATTCAGCTCTGATCTGTTATATTTTGTGTGACTGCTTCTCCACTTCTGTAAGTTGTCTGTTTTGGTGGTGATTGCTTTGACTGTACAGAAGCTTTTCAGTTTGATGTCATCCCAATGGTTTAGCTTCACTTTGGTTTCTTTTGCTGTTTGTTTCTTCCCCAAAGACCTCTTTGAGATTGAGGTCGTACAGTGTTTTTCCCACATTTTCTTTTAAGTAGGAAAAAATGGGTCTATTTCCTATTCTATTCTATTCATCTATTTAAAATGTAATAGCACACACTTAATTACAGAACTATTAAAATATCTACCTTGGCTGGCCTGCCCATTCAACTGCTGTTTTTTTGTTTTTTTTTTTCCAGATATTTCCTAATACTTTTACCTGTTTGTTTTTGAATTAACTTTATAATTAATTTGTCAAGGTCCAGGGATAAAAAGAAAACTGATGGTATTTTTGTTAGGATCATGATAAATTTGCAGTTTAACTTAGGGAGAACTGACCTCTTTCTGAATGTGGGTCTTGCTAACCGAGAACATTCTTCTGTTTATAAACACATGTGTGTCTTTGGGAAATATTTTTTCCTTTCATTTTTCCCATAAAGTTTTAGATATTTCTTATTAGGTTTATGCTTGGTACTTGCATGTATGCAAAGCAGGCCTAATCTTCCATTTATCTTCTAACTAGTCAGTGTTTATATGAGGGTTTGTTCTTTCTTGTTTTTAAAGGAAAGGTGTAGGCAAGAATGAAGGCAAGCAGGCAGACAGGAAGAGAGAGGAGGAAGCAGCATTTTATTTATTTTATTTGGTTGTTCACACTGATTGTTTCCCCGCAGACCTAGGACTCGAACCCAGGGGTATATGGCCTATGCTCCTTTAGAGGTGATTATTTCAACCTCTGCTCCTCCAGGGTGAGCCAGTTCTCACTTGTTTTACACAAATATTTTTACTTTGATATAATTTCAGACTTAGAGAATGTTGAAAGAATAGTATAAAGAGCTTTCATATACTTTTCACCATTGTTACTGATTTTTATATTTTGACCTATGTCATAATTCTGTCTCTCTCTCTCAATTTTTCTCTGATTTTCAAATCATTTTGAGAGTAGGTTAGAGATACGCTCGTTTATTCCTCAATATTCAGCGTTTATTTCTAAGAACAAGGCCATTGTCTTTCATAACTGCAAGATGGTCATCATTTTCAGAAAATTTAGCATCACAACATCACAACTGATATTTGATGTTAATCAACTGAATCAATAATTCTTTTCTGTTTTGGCCTCTTCCTCTCCCCCAGCCCTTGTCCCAGGTTGAGGATCATGAATGCATTCGATTGTCACATTTCTTTCATCTCTTTATTCTGGAACAGTTCCTGAACTTCTTTTCTTTTTCCATTTTGGACCCTGACGTTTTTAAAGAGTACGTGATAGTTTTTTTCTAAACATGCCTCAATTTGGATGGCTATGCTGTTCATTCATAAGCAGATTCAGAGAGAGCTATTGATTTTTATGTTACTTTTTATAATATGCTACTCTACCACATTTTCCTTCTGGATGCAGAACCAGACCAGCTGCATACAGTCATAGTTTTGTCTCTTCATTTCCAATTCTTCAGCCTCTGTTGTCAGAAACCCAGCAGGGCCTTTGGACTTTGCACACTGGATAATATTGAAATCTTTTCTGGCTGCCTCTGACTAGCTGTAGATGCACTGCGTGGGAATGGCCAACATTTCCAAGAGGAATTTACTCTTCCTGAAATGTGTTTATGTAGGGACCTTGCTGGTGGCTGGTGGGGTGAATGAACAGGGTCCTCGTCAATTCCCAGAATAAACAGAATTCAGTGAGAGGAGGATTATTTGCCACAATGAACACAGATGTGTTCACTGATTATAAAAGCATTTAAAGATTGATTAACATTTGAGAAAAAAAATCCATGTAGACTCCTTTTCATGTCATATTCCAAGTATATTAAATGGTCCTCTATAAAGGAAAAGCCAAATTCAAAGATACAGGCAAAAAACATAAAACTTGCAGAGCCTGAAGGAAAGCAAGGAAAACTGAAAATGATGCACGTCACAAATACAAAGACTGGCAGATCAGAGTACATCAAAACTAAGATAATCGACAGAAGCAAAATTAAAAAATAGAGTAGGATAGACAGTTAATATTGCCCTTGAAAACATATATAAATTAAAACAAAAAACACTAACAATGACCCCAGTACTTGAATGAACAAAGAAATTCAAATTAGAGAGATAATGTGGTATATAGTCTTTTACACATGAAAGTTAACTCTGTGTTTGTGTGTTATGGTAGAGAGAAATATCATTTTAAAGTTAGAGACTAAAGTCAGTTTTGTTGCAAATATAAATAATTTTGGTAAGAAGGGAAGTCACCAGGCATGACCTGAGTGAGGAAAAAAAAGAGATGAATTGTTCCGCCTAGCTAAGCAGGAAGGACTTTGCGTTTCAGAGGGCAATCATCTGTGTATGGGGAGCTAGTTCTGAAAGGAGTGGGGTAAGAAATACTGAAGCATGAGAGACAAAGGAGGGGAACAATTTGGCCTCTGTAGGAATGATTTGTGAAATCTGAGGATAGAGTTGTGGTGTCTTCTGTTCAGTTTTAATTCTCTGCCAAGCTATGTAGCCAGAATCTTCAATAAACATCTACTCTACCCAATGGCCTCATGAGGTCTGCAGTCGTTAGAGGAAATCAAGGAAGAGAAGTGACTTTCCTTCTTGGGGTGAGACAGAACTGAAAGAAGGCAATGGCCCCCAGAGGTGATTGGCCAAACAGATGCCTGCTTCAAATAAAAAGAGAGATAGAGAAACTCCATTTTTAAGTGAAAAAACAACAAAAAAGGAAGGCTGACTACACTGAACACCAAAAGGAAAAGTGCTTAGAAGCAGGAATGAGAGAGCCATTAGAGTGGCCAGGAACGGCTGAAACCACTAACCTGTGGGAGCTGAGCAGGGGCTGGGATGACAAGAGCAGTGGGTGGACTTGCCTCAGGCCTTGCTGCCAGGGCTCATCAGTGCTGTGTTCACACCAGTATTTCTCCAAGTTTGGCTCCCGAGTTTGAGAACCTGCATCCTCCAGGGGACTGAATTACCAATGTCAATTCTTGAGTCCCCACCTTGACCTCCTGAATCAGAAACTCTGGCCCTGAGGCCCCCAAATCTGTGATTTAACAGGTGATTCTGTTGTATGTGAGAGTTTGAGAACTGAAGGTTTAAACTAAAACTCAAAAAGGAATATTCTAGTAGTTATTATTCATTTGCTCATCCATTTATTTAACAGATATTTATTGAACACCTCCTATATGCTAGCCTCTAGGAATACCAAGGAAAATAATAAGACTATCCTAGATATGATACTATCCTCTAAGGATTTTATTTTAATGGATTAATTAATTAACTTATTTATTTATTTTAAAGGAAAGGTACAGGCAGGAGTGAAGGTGAGTAGGCAAGCAGTCAGGAAGAGAGAGGAGGAAGCAGCATTTTATTTTATTTTTTCTGTAGTTGTTCACACTGATTATTTCCCCCCAGACCCAGGGTTTGAACCCAGTGGTATGTGGTCTGTGTTCCTTGGAGGTGATTAACTTAACCTCTACTCCACCAGGGTGTACCACTAAAAGGATTTTATTATTTTCTGTTAGTAGTTCTCGTGTGTCCCATATTATGTGAATTATTAATATCCTTCTAGTTGGTCAAGGCAAAAATCCTTAATATTAACCTTTTCTTCTCACACTCCACATCAGGAAATCTTGTTGACTCTACCTTCAAAATATATCCAAGATTGGCCTCTTATTATTACCTCTACTGCCCTTACCTTGGACCTAGCCATGATTTTCCACAATAATTGAGGTGAAAGATGATGGGGATTTGAGTCAAGGAAGGAGGAAGGGTAAGATGGTCATCAATAGAACACTGCCCTTAAACCAGTGACCTGGATGATCTATTTATAATTCAAATCACATCACAACACTTCTCTACTAAATATTCACATGACTTCATATTTCACGCAGAGTGAAAGCCCATATTCTCAGAGTAGCAGACAAGTGTTTTCAAGATTATGCATGATTATTCCCCACCTCAACCTCAATGTCAGTTCAGTGTAGTTCACTGTATGCTATTTCTCTAACAAGGCAGAAGCTCCCACATTAAGGCCTAGCACTGACTGATTCATGTCTTGAACACTCTTCTCTCAAATATTCACATGAATAATTCACGTACCTCCTTGGAGTCTTGACTCAGATGCTACCTTCTCAATGACCTTGACTATTATATTTCAAAATATGAGCCCATATTGATTGCCAGTGGTCCTGATTTCTGTATTCTGTTCATTGTTTCCCCATGCACTTAGATTTAAAGGTCTGATGCAGTCACTCAGGTTTTACCTGTCTCCTCCATTAGAAAGGAAGCTCCCTGAGGGTAGGATCTTTATCTGTTTATCCTCCTCTGGAGCCCAAGTGCCCAAGACATTGTTTGACATGTAGTAGGCTTTCAAGAAACATTTTTTGAATTACTAATTAAAATGTTTAATGTGTATTGCTGTTATAAGTCAGTTTTCTTTTTTATGATGCTCTTCTGACTATTTATCTCAGATTCTCATGAATCTGTGATTATACCTCCATTGACAGTCTCCCATTTTATTTACTTTATTTAGCTTTGGGGTTGACTATCTTGGATTTTTAGAAAGTGGTATTTTTCTCTTTTACTTTTTGATGCTAATTCCTTTTGGTGAGCATCTCTAATTATAGAACATCTCTAATTTGTATTAAAAGTTCTGATAACCTATTCTTACAAGGGCCATGTTTTTCTGCAGTTTCTCCATTAAGACTAATATTTGCTTTTTATCTATGTATCTCATCTGTGTATATATGTGTCTATATACTCATTTCTAATCTTCAGAAATGCCCAAAGACTTTTACCAAGTACATGCTTTTGAGTGTTTCTTGAGAAATGCTGTGGTCTACTAGAAATACCCAAACAACTCAGATTACAGCTGTCTGTCTCACTGGATGTTTGTTTCCCACCTGGGCCCGATATCCCCCATTTGTAAAATGTGAATTAGAGCAAGCTAATCCAAACAGAGCCATTCCTCACTTTCCTGATGTAGCCACAAAGCCTAGTTTTTACTGCTTTGTCTATTGATATGATAGATTAGGCTAATAATTTTCCTTATATTGAGCCAATTTTGCTCTTAGATTTGATGGAATCATTCCTTCCTACAGTCTAGGGGCACATTAACCATGTGTGTGAATGAATGTGTGTTTAAGGAGGGAGGAAGAAAGTAATGACAATGAAAAGATCATGAGATTTTGAATAGAAAGAAACTGGGTTGAAATCTAATTTCTCCCAGTTATAAGCTGCGAGATTTAGAGTCTCTGTGTCATCTTTTGAAAGGGAAGATACTTATCTAAAATATTTATTGTGACAATTACATGAGATTATAAATGTGAAAGAACTTTGAAAATTGTAAGATGCCACAAAAATATTATTATTATTAGTGTAACAAAAAATAAGGACTTACTAAATTCAATGTACTCTATCAGTATTACTAATTGAAAGAGAGCATGCAATTTTTTTTTTTTTTGCTATTTTCAGCCTGTGATGTGTGACTTGACTATATCTGGCTTCCAATTAACACTCTCCCCCACACCCAATATCCATTGCCAAATATAGTTTACCAATATTACTGATACATGGCCCAGAATGTCATGCTGATGATATGCTATGATCCTGTTATGAGAACCAAGGGCTTCCTCACTTTGGCATCTGTTGCAGCTGTCATGTAGAAATACTTAGTACTGGTTAGCCATTGACTGACTTCTTGACATAAGTATTGACATTTCTTGGGACTTGGGTGAGGAATTGGCGAAACCAAATTGACTTCAGTTATAGTTTACTGTCTTTTTCTTTTTCATACAAGTTGTCAAAGTGTTTTCATCAAATGGTGGTCACTCTAGAGGAAAATATTAAGCACTGCTAGTAGAAGTATCTTGAAGAGATAAGCAGCTATAGAGGAAATGCCTTTGGCGAGGGTAAAGGAGGCTGAATTTCCTCATCCTGATTCCACCACTGAGTGTGAGAATCTGGTTCTTAACACCTTTTCGCACAGTTCTTCACTTCTAAAACAAGAGATTTAAGAAGGATCTCAGGGCCTTCCCAGCTCTGCAAGTCTATAATTCTAGATAATGGAATAAAATCTCAATACTAACCACATTCTTAAAACTACCTAAACAAAAGTGAATAAAATTTAAAAGACAAAATGGCAATATCACTCTAAGGCAGATTAAAGCTAGAAAGGAGTCTTAATACATTTAAAAACTAATCAGCTTAAAAAAGGCACTCTATGCATAAAACTAAGACTCAGCCACAACCTGAGAGCTATTAAAACAATGAAAAACTTCCCTGAGCATAAAGCAGTTGACTTAAATACCACAAGGACTGAAATGGAAAAAAAAAAAGTAATTAAATTCTTAGTTTTCTAAATCCAGGTAAAACAAATTCAGTATCACAGTAAACCACAGTTTAAAAAGTACAGAGACATTAGAGTTAATCTAGTGCCACCCATAGATGGTGACTGGCGCTAACCCTGCCCTTGGAATCCCATGAGGCATCTCAAATATCAGGGCATGGGGGGCTGCGTGCAGCTAGGCGCTGCTGGGAGGAAGCCACCAGGCTGAGCGCCTTGTAAGAGAAATGCTCCATTTTAGCTGGATCCTGGAGTCCACACAAACTGCTTATGGTCAGAAGAGAGGGGCATTAGACACAAGCTGATGAGAGTTGGACACACTGATGGCTGCACATACCTGTTAGGTTTGGAACTCCCAGTTGCTCATTTCCTGGCAGTTGATAAAGCCTGGAGCAAATATGGCTGCGAAGAGCTTAGGCAATGTGTAAGAGCACTTGATCTAAGCCCTCTGACAGCCTGGAGAAATGCTGAGAACGCCTTACACAGCTTGTTAGCGGGGACTCCACGGGTGCTCACTTTTGCAGCTAGGTTTACAAAGTAGTTACCTATGAACAGGAAGTCTGAAAGCAAAGCGAGGCAAGCTGACAAAACAACTTGAATCAATGCCCTGATTTATCTTGAGTAACTGTTCTCTCTTCCACCTCCAATAGAACCTCCTGTCTCCAAATTACCTTTTATTTGGATGTAGAGGGACTATGTGTTAGGTAGGGGTGTAAATTCAAGGCTCCCCGAAACATTCAACACACATTGATTGAGTCTTGTCAGTGTGCCAGCTACTGGCCTATGCACCGGTGAACTTTATGACACAGATTTCTGGAACACTTATTTTTATAAAACACCCTCATAATAGTCTACTTGTTCCAACAAATATCTGCAACAGACACAAATACCTAGTACTTCAAAATCAATTCACAATGTGCATGTACTCTGTTACTAACATATCCATCTAGACTAGAGAATGTTCACTTAAAAATTGCAATTGACAATGTGGATTCATTATTTATTGTTCAAGCCACATTATGGCAACATTAAGAGCAATCAAGATGTTACTGTGGGATGTGCTAGCCAGATGCAAAGGGAGATTTGACATAGCAAGTGGGGGAACGTGGCACAGATTAAACTTAGAGTTTTCGAAAAAGCCTCTTTTGACAAATGATGTTTAAACTGAGTCTGAAATGTAAGAGGAGTCTTCCAAGTCGAAGGAATGAAAGTATCAAGAAGACAGACTTCGGAGAGCAAATGAACAATGTTCAATGAAGAGGAAAAACGTGCAAGAGGGAGAGCTGGGTGTAGATAGGGAGCAGGTCAAAGTAGGGCAGCAGAATGAGGGGTAAACGATCTGATTTTTATTCTTAAAAGACTACACTGGAATCTTGATAAAGCCTGTTTACAAACATGGTCCCCAGACTGTAAGCTACAAAAATAGTTCACAGAACATAAAATTGAGCAGAAAACTGTGTCTCCAACAAATATAATTGGAGCTACAACTTTCAACTCAAAGGCTAAAGGGTCTGTCTGCCAAATTAGTGATTTTGGTATCGATGTGAAGAAAGATGCTGAGAGATGGTAGATGACCTTCTAGACATCAGCATGATCCAGACTTCCCTAAAAGGAAATGAGGTGGAACTCAATTATGAGTTGTGGATTTCATTTAAGTCAGACTTACCTACTATCTGGGAGATCTGCTCATTTAAACTGAGCAACGAACAAAAAATTAATACCAGGAATCCTTATGACTCTGATCAACGAGGCAAAAATTATAACTCCTCTGCCCCAGTCTGTGCACTGACCTCAAGCACACAGAAGTCTTGGGCAGAATGACCACCTTCTCAAAGGAGAGGTGAATGAAAAAGATCTACAATGAGTCCAATGGAGAGACACTGCAAAAAGAAACAGAATGAGGAAGTTAAGATGTGAAAACCAGGTGGGTAATTTACATCTGACCTAGAATAAGACAAAAGTATTCCAGAATATAGAAAAAAAAAATCTCAGATCCATACTTTTTCAACTCGCCACGAAGATAAAAATGAATATGACCTCTTTGAAAAGGAAGGCGCAACAGAGAGATGACTCAAGGAAGAGGTTGTACAATGGCTAAAGGAGAAAAGTGAACTGACATGTTTAGGAAACAACATAATAAAATTAGTACAGAAAAAGAAGACATTTTAAAACATGCAATAACCAGAATCTAGAGCATGAGTCATTTAAGGAAAATGGAAAGAAGGTATCTAAATTGTTAGAAAGAAAAATTATGGACCTGGAAATTAAAAACCAATCAACACAAGCACACCAGTGTTTGGGGGGGAAAACAGATACCTGAGATATAAATGCCTACCGAGATATCCTAGAAGAAACATTCTCTGTAAACAAGCAAGAACTAAATTTGCAGGTGAACAGAGAACTCATTCTAAAAAAGAAAAAACAAATGACTCAACAAAAAAATCCTTGCAGCATATCTTGAGTTATTGAGCTTCAAGGATAAAAAATATAACTGATTTTCATTCTATGCAAAGTGTTCCAGGTTAAAAAAAAAAAAAAAAGCAAGTGTGCCTTTGATTTCTCTATTGCAACATTCACTATTGCAAAGACTAAAACACTGTGTGCCTAGTTGTGGAGAAAGTTTTACACAAACATTTGATATCCATCAAATTATATTTTATGTATGAAAGTAACAGGCAGGCATTCTTTTAAAAAATGGATTTAGAGAATATAGCTGTCATGAGCCCTTCTTGGATAGGTGAGTCCTAGGATATAGAGTACAGTTAGCTATACTGAGTTTTTTCCACATGTTCCTGTGTACATTCATAGAGGAGGAAAAAGAAAAGGAGGAAGAGGGAGGAGAAGAACATGGGGAGGAGGGGGGATGAATAATAATGAACACTACCATTTATTCAGTGCTTCCAAAATGCTAGGGACTTTATAGCCATTATCTCATACAATCTTAGAGTG
The DNA here is from genome assembly GCA_004363575.1 of Solenodon paradoxus. Lineage (NCBI taxonomy): Eukaryota > Metazoa > Chordata > Mammalia > Eulipotyphla > Solenodontidae > Solenodon > Solenodon paradoxus. The sequence continues at coordinate 118,377 of RJWH01000111.1, read as the reverse complement.
CCCCATGTATTAGTATTATTACCAGCCAATTTTACAGTTGGAGAAACAGAATTGTAAAGTTAGTAAGCAGCAGACTCACATGTTGATTCTTCATTTTCTGACTCATTCATTCATATCTCTTACAACTTTAATCTGTGTCTTTTCCTTCTGCTTTCTGAGTGATTGCCTAAAGTTTATCCACCACATTTCATATCTGTTTTTCTGTGAAGTTGATTTCTGTCCTTTCCTGCCTTTGCCAGCTATCAAATTACCTGTAGCATTGTCTGTAGATATACTCTTTCATTAATTACCTCACTGCATATTAATATATTGTCTTACCATTTATCTTTCATCTCTTATTTCTTAGAATCTTTTCTCTATTGCCACTAAGGGATAAGGTATAAGATATAAGATGTCCTCTAAAATTTACTCCTATGGCATAAATGAAATATGTGTTTTAAGAATAACCCTTCCCTCCCTTTAAGTGTTACATTTATCTTCCATACTGTAGGGTTTTTCTCCCCCATAGTGTGTGTGTGTGTTTGTGTTTTGTTGCATCTGTCTGAAAACTTGGTCCTATATTTGCCCAAAATGAAAGTAGATGAATTCTTTTTAGGTCTAACTTATACTTAGCATCTTTGTCTTCAACTGGAGCACTGTTTGACCAAGTAATCCTAGTTTAAAGACTCAGCCATCCATCAGAAAAGAGGTCTTGTACTAGGGAAACTCCATGTTAACAACACTTTCTGCACTCGGTCTGACTCAGCCTCCATTCCACACAGGTGGAGCATCTGCAATGATGGTTTTCCGTCTTCCACATCAGGGAAAGTCCAGCCACTATAGAAAGACTGAACAGAACCACTTTCAAGACTCCTGCTCAGAGAGAAAGCCTGCTCTCCTGGGCTTTCTCCTACATGTGTCGTTTCCCATCAGTTACCAGCAGAGTTCATTCCCACCGATTCTTCCACAGTAACAAGCACATTTTCAAGTGAAGTGACCCCTGCTCTCTCATAGCCCAATCTGGCTTTCATTCTATACTCTCCAGGAATTGGGTTGTCCTTTGCCTTGGAGACATCTTTTAATGTGATGCCTAATTATTCCATGTGAAGACCAGCAACGCCTCAGAATTTGTCATGTGTGGTTGAGATCCAGTATTTTGCCCCTGTTTTTAAATCTTCATTTGATAAGTTTAATTGGTTCCTTAGGAAAGTTTAATAGTTAGATGTACAACAATATCTATCCCTTCCACCTCCTCCCAGTACTTTAACTTTTAGCATCTGCTTCTTGTCCCCGGGTTGGGGCAACCTCATCAGATGTTCCTCTCTGACTTATTGGATTCAAAAACCCGTATGACTCCTGCCTCAGGGCAGCCTCCTAGTGCCTCTGTTTGCTGCACTTGTGGGGAGCACTTTCTGCCAATCATAGTTAAATGGCACCCTAGAACTGGATATATTTGTCCTGACTTTCATTCCGGGTCAAAAAGTTTGGACCCATCTCACTTATATTTATTGGCATCTTAATTTTTCCTACATTTTAATAAGATCTTTATTTGATATCCATCTTACTTATTTTTTACCTTTACTTCAATTATTTCTCTCCTCTTTTCCCTTTTTTCCTTTTCTTATTAATGGAAGTGTTCAGCTCAGATTTAAGATGTTTTGTGACCTAAAAGGGACCAGAATCTGGTGGGAATCAAAGTTAATTTAGAAGCTGTAAGCCCGTGTCTATGTTTCCTTGGCAGAATTGAACGTGACTAAAAGATTCTGTCAGTGTGATTCAACCCAGCTATTTTGCAAAGCCCCAGGCAGGGTAATGATGGGAGAGGACACCCAGAAATAGCAGCCTCGTCAATCATGGGTGCAACTTATCAAGGACACAGTCAATTGAACAAACCTGCTCTACTTACGTCTACTGGTGCTGGGGTCAAGACATGCCCACAGATAAGAAGAGATTTCTTTCAAGCAAATATCAGGGTGGAACAAACCCCATAAAAGGAAAAGTTGATTCCCAAGGAGGGGAAAAATAGTCTAGTGTTTTACGTAAAGGCAAAACTGGAAGTTATTGGGTCCTATATATAGCTGCTCTCTGTTAGAATTGCTCCAGTGTTACACTTAGATTCCAAGGAAAAGTGATTCACCCATTGCAGTGGCCTTGGGGCTCTTAATCAAAGGTCAAGGTGGGAATATGATGAGTGATCAAGCATTCTCTAGCTCCCTACTTCTCTCTCAGAAGTTTGGCTGGACTCCCAATAGAGGTATCTGAATATATAGTAAGGTGAAGAGTCTTGTGCGCACCAAAGGGCTATGCTCTTCAGCTAGCTGAGAGAAGAAGCCATTTGGAGCGTAAGGAGGACAGAGATGGGGGCAGCTGATCTGAGCTAGGGCAGCTGATGTGACATTAGCTTTGGCAGGAGAGGTGCTGACAGCAGTGGTTGGGATATGGAATTGTGTTGACAGAAGTTGAATCAGCAGACACTAGAGCAGCCAGCAAGAACTTGCATGAGTTGTTTGAATTATAGTGCTCCTCTCCCAACGAACTTCTAACACCCACAACCTCTAGCTCGTCCTTGAGCAAGAATACACTGATGCGGCCCACTTACCGATGGAGTATGTAAGCACTTGACTCTCTTATAGTCTTTCAGACTCAACTCTCCATAAATAGTAGAATTTCTGTACTCAGGTGAAAAACCAAGTAACTGCAGGGTTTTTATTACACGTAGTCACTTATGTGGCGCCTATCCTATTTCTTCCAATGCAGGACAATATTGATTGCGTGACATATACTTATTTCACCTATGCCAGGAAAGAAAAATTCTATCTAATAAACTATGACACACTAATGAGTGAAAGTAGCATCCTGATTTCAGAAATAAGTGGAAAAAAGATGCATGCTAGAAGTGGTGAAGTACAGTATATATCAGGCACTGTTTTCAATCAGGCATTGAACATAGGGCGGCAGATAAGAGAGACAGCAAATCTATCTCAAGAAGCTTGTCGTCTGGTGGGAAGACAGAGGCAGAAAAAGTGATTGCGATCACGATGCAAGGCCTGGAGGAACCTGGGAATTTCCTCCAAAGAAATTATGTTAAAGCTGAGACCTGATGGGGGAGCAGGAGGTTTGCTAGGAGAGGGTGAAGATAGAATTTTCTAGAAAGGAAGATTAGCATTTGCAAAGACTCAGAGATGGACAAGGTCTGGTGTTAACACCCTTGAGGATAACTAGAAAGAGAGTCAAGCAAAGCCAAATCACGTGGTGTCTCTATCCCATGTTAAGGTATAAGGTTTATCTAAGAGTGATGGGAAGCCACAGAAAGGGTTTAAACAAGTGTGAAACAAGATCAGATTGCATTTTTAAAAAAATCACTTGCTGTGTTGATGAAAGACGTACATAAGAACAGGAGCAGGGAGATCAGCTAGGTTTCTGTAGCAATTTAGATAAGAAAGGGTGATGGTTTGCAGTGGGTGCTGGCTGTGGAGATAGAAAGGAGGACACCATCAAATTTTAAAGGAATCAAAAATGTAATTGTTTTGTTTGATTTTTTTTTTTTTTTTTGCTTTTTCATTTGATCTGTGTCAGGGGGGTTGGAAAAAAGGGTAAGGGGGCGGGACCAACAGGCATCTGACATCTCAGGAAACAAGAACATGAACTAAAAACAAGTTCTAACTGTAGACGAGTCAGTTTCTGATTTTGCTTACAAAAGAAAAGTTCCATACATTTAAATTTTTCTTAAGCCAAGTTACATTGCTATATTTGGGCATAATGAATTCCAATGTTTCATTAAGAAATCCTCCTCCTCAAATTTACTTAATTGTTTCTTTAGATATTACTGCCATAACCTTAGATAACTTCATTCTTATGTGGATAAATTATGAAGTTTTATTTATTGAATTATACTAAAAAGTTTTAGATGCATCCTAACAAGAAGCAGTTATTTAAAGGAGCTTTTAGCCAAAGAGTTTTTCTGATTTGTATGGAATTATTAAGTGCGTGTTTATAAATGAACACTTCCATTGTCCTCAAAAGCGCTAACAAAAATGAGAAGGCCAAACGCTCTTAACTCACTGCCTGTGTGATGCAGGACATATCATCCAAATACATTTCATATGTGAAATTAAGGGGGAAAAAAGTCCCTCTACCTAACCTAGTAGGTTATCTAAACATCAAAGGAGAGTCACAGAGAATATTTATTGAGGCCTGTTAAGGACGAGAGACCGTGCTAGGCAGAAGAGCTACTATGACACGTGAGATACATTAGTCTCTGTGCTCAGGAGGCTCTCCTTGCAGAGAGGAAGTTGCGTACTGTTAATTGCTATAGACTTTAAGTAGCACTATCATCAACTACTAATAGCAGTGAATTTCTTAGCAGAGTGTTGAAATTTCATCTTATTAAGGAATAATTTTCAAAAGGGTAAATTTATGACTCCCTTTCAAGTATGACATGAAAAAGTTTTTGTCAGAGTTTTTGTTCACCTGGGTAATTAATGAGGGAACCTCTAAGATGTTAAAAACCATTCCAGAGAGCCTTTGAGACACTAGGTAAATATTGGACGAAGATTGTTGGTTTAGATGTAGTATTCCAACAGGGCCACACAAGGCACCTATTAAAGGTATTTCTTCTAGCAGGCAAAAATCATTTGCACCTCAATCAGACAAAAACCCACAAGTTGCTCTCTGCCCCTACAGTGTTGAAAAGTAACCTGCTTAATGGGGAGCTGATCCAGGCAACCGTGAAAGCACGCCAAGTCATCGCTGCCTATTTCCAAGTTTCAAAAAATTTTCTGATAACCTCTCATTCTCTTTATTTTACGCCTTCTTAGGTCACATGCAGATTTAGTTATTTGGGAGTAATGAATGTAAGATACACTTAATACAATTTTTATCTGAAGCTAATTACTCTATTGTGGGGGAAAACTGTCAGTGAGTTACATGGGGGTAGATGGTAGTAAATGAAATGAAAAATGAGGGCCTGGGAGAAATAAAATAAACAACCCAGAGACCTAGGAGAATTCTAAATTTTCTGAGTGCTAGAGTACATCAGTAGGTTACTGTTTTATGATAAGGCTATCCCAAAGTTCCACTGGAGCCTGCCATCAAAATTACTTGGCACATGTCCACCAATATTTCAACAAATAATAATAATATTTCCCAGATGTCAGCTGTAGTTATTCTGTTCTTTAAGATTTAAAATGACGCTGGCTTGAGACTTTACCACTTTCTATGGAAAGTTTAATGTCCTCTTCCCCTAAAATGTCTGAATTCCTGATGGCTTAGGCTCCAGGGTCATTTCTAACTAATTCCTCCCCTCATTGGCATCTTATTCTCACATGTATCTCACCGTATTTCACCTCTGCTTTGTCTGCTTAGTTTAGTAGGCTTTACTAAAGTAAGGTGAGGTGAGGGAAAGGGTTTGTCTCAGCAGTATGTAACAGAACATTAAAATAGGATTCTGTGTGTTTCAGTTGACGTCACAATGACAAAGAACAAAGCAATAGTCTCAAATATCTCCACATCCCAAAACAAAGATATTCAGGTCTTGACAAGGGTGGTGGAAACATGTTTCCTAATTCTTTGCCCATCATCCACCCTGAAAGGATGAGAGCATCAAAGATGGAGAAGCTAAGAGGGAACCTCTTTGGAGAGAGCTGATTATGGCCTGAAGTTTTTCTCTCTTGCCCCCACTGCACAAAAGTAGGGATTGGGGGTTTTATCCCCTTCCACTGAGAGAGAGAAACTGAAGAGAACCATTCAGACAATTTAACCTCTGGCACCTGAAGTTCTGGGGTACAGAATTTAATGCCAAGTCTAGGCTTGAAAAAATACCAATAGTCAAGCCCCTGCTGGAAGTTCTTATGGTAACAAGATGGAGACTGTTGAAAGCAAACTGTACTTTCATGAACAGCAAGGAGCTGGGCATAGGAAGGTATTTCAGAGACCAAATATGGCTGCATTTGAGAGGGATAGAGGAGGCATCAGCCTGGAATCATCTTGGATTCCCAGAGATAACTTCGTGGAAAGAAAATAGTAAGGGTCTCTAGATGCTCAGGGACCAAAGAGAGGTTACACTCACATCCAGGATCTACAGTCAGGGGCTGCAGAGGGGGTGTCTCTGAGTCACTTGCGAAAACTTCCCTGAGGAAAAGGAAATCAGCAGTGAGCATCAGCATACATCCCTGCCAGTCTTCTACTTCTCCTCTCCCTTACTTTTACTCTTCACCTCTCTCTTCACTAACCCCATCTTATTTCCCACCATGGAAGCCAGAGAAATCCCAGTGAGAGTGGTAGGAAACAGAAAGCAAAATGGGGAAAGAACTGAAAGAAACTGACCCACCCCAGTCTCCAGTTGGAGCTCAAGGCAGGCCATGCCGGGAGGAATGGAGAGCTTCAATTCTGAATGAAGGAGTTTTGATCAATCATTTTATGTACAGAAAGGAGAATGTCTTTATTTGATCTTAGGGTTTTTTGTTACCCCAGAGAGAACCTAGAAAGGTTGAGGAATTTGCCTAGATTTTCATCCAGGGACAGAGAATGAATGGCATCCTTTTCTCCTCTAGAGTTGGAATCTGGTGGGTAGATGGGAATGGATGATAGAGCTGTTCTGGAATTAGCACTTTTAATAAGTCCATGTTGTCACTAAGTCTATCCACTCAAGGCTCCGTTGTGGCTATCGGGACGCACATGGGATACCAAGTGTCTGCTCACCACTGTCTCAGTTGCAATTCTGGACATGAAAACCCTAACTTGACAATCCTATTCTTATTGCCGGTGCAGACTCCCAAGAACAGCTGTGGAAAGCCCTGCTTTAGCAGTTTGTCACTGTCTCTCCCAGTAATACTTGTAACCCCACACAGCTATCCGAACATTTTACAAGTCCATTCATATTTCTTAGCAGTAGCTATTTTTTAGTTAGTGTGCACCTAAAATTTATCATCTACTAGATGAAACAGAGCTACTGAGAAGTAAGTCTGGGATATAGCCAAAAGGAGAAGTGATGGAGAGAATTCATTCTCTGGGCAATGCTTTTATAGAAAAGCCAGTTGACTATCTTCCATAGGCCCTCCCTTTGCAGGTAAGAACTGCTTGTTTTAAGAGGGCACCTATTTTAATTCTTGTCTGTAAGCAACTCGTATAATGATTTCTCGGGTTAGTTCGAATGTGCCTGTTCCTCCTTTGTGACTAATTAAGCTGAATTCCATGCATACAGGAAGCTGTTTGGCATTTGCCAGCATCTGTGTAGCCTGACCGTGTTTGATTATCCACCAAGGTTCAGAGCCTTGGACAGAACAGCCGACTTCCAGGAGCGTCTCAATTATCAAGATACCTTGTCACCTTTCTGGCCAAGTTTTAACATCTTCACCTAATCCCTATAGAGAGCGTGTGTTTTCCACTTGGGCTCATCTGGAGGATTAGAAAACATACTGGGCGCTCCCACCTTAGGTGGTTAATGAAGGCTCCAGCGATGACAATAGAACAAATTACTTTAAAATGGCTCCTATTTTTGTTAGTGCTAAAAATATTCGTTCATTTATATTTCTTCCAGACTTACTATGTCCCTTTCCAAAGTGAAGAATGGAAAAGGAAAGGTTCTGAATACCAACCTTATTAGACTAACAAAGCAACATTTAAGAAGATGGATTAAAAAATACATCTATGAATTATAAATGATGTAAAATATGGCTGTATCATATAGTGCACACTACGAAAATGCTCTTTTTCTCAGGGGGTAATTTTTTTTCCACTTGTGGATTTATATTGAAGTCCCAAATCCTGGCGGTGAGATCGATGGGCAGGGCTTTAATTGGAGCTCTCTGGTGATTATCTAGATTGGCAGCTACTGTCAATCAGCTTCTAAAGAAATTTCTAAGCCAATGATTAGGCTGCTCCTGGAGATGTTAGGCCCCTGGGGGCAATGTTAAAGCTCTCAGTCACAGGGGAACCCTTAAGAGCAGTGGAGTGACAACTTTCCAAGTTGCTGGCTTACTTCACGACACACATGTCCCAGCTTTCTGGATGAGTCAACTTAGGAGGCTGCTATCATGGCATATTCTGGAGCCACATAATTTTATAAGCAAAGCAATGTTATAAGTTCTCTGATTATCTTCCATTAATGTAAAACAATAAGACTATGTCTGCTTATAGAGCACGTCACAGTTTCATGTTATGTAATTGAATCCCATTGATAAGATAGCAAATTATTACTGTTCTTTTCTGGGGAAAATACACAAAGTTTACAAAATATCTCCCCCTTTGATGAATTTAATATTGTTTTAGAAACACTCTTGTCATATGAACTAAAAACCCAAACCATTTTCAGATTAATTTAACATTTTATAGTGACTTAATCTCATTTATTCAGATCCCACTAATTTAAATTTTATGGTAATTCAAGTAGGACTGGGCTAAATTTGCTTCTTCCTCATCCTTGAATTATGATGAATAATTATAAGACGTGTTCTGTTGGTTAAAAATTGAATTGCCAGTTTTTTTATATATAGTTAAATTACGTGTACTTATCATATGACCTAGCAAGCCTACCCTTATGTATTTCCCCAAGAAAATGGAAATAAAAGTCCATCCAAAGGCTTACACACAAGTATTCAGAGAAGTTTTATTTGTAATAAGTAATAACTGGAAACAGCCCAAACATCCATTCATAGATGAATAAACATTTGTGGTCTGTCCCAACAATGAACTATTACTCGGCAGTGAAAACAAATGACTGACACAAGGGGATGAATCTTAAAAATACAATGCTGAGGGAAAGAAAACCAGACACAAAAGAGTAGCTGCTGTTTTGTTGTACTAATATGAAATTCTAGAACACGCACAATTAATCTGCAGTGACAGCAGATCAATGGTTGGTGATCTGGAGGGAAGGATGGAGCTACTGGCAACACAGAGGCACATAGGAATTTTTTGAGATGGCAGAAATGTTCTTTAGCTTGATTGTGCTAATATTTAATGTGCGTATACATTTCTAAAACATAATGAACTATATACTTAAAATACAGGTACTTTATGTAAATTATACCTTCATAAATTCAGTTTTTAAAAGTTATTGATGCATTAGTCTTTTTTTAAAAATCCTATAGCAAAATTCTTATCCTCCCCCTTGTATTCTTTTCTGCTTCTTCTCTTTCCGGTGAGAGAGAGAGAGGGAGACGGAGAGGGAGAGAGAGAGAGAGAGAGAGAGAGAGAGAGAGAGAGAGAGAGAGAGAGAGTTTTTCATTTCAATATGAAAGCAGTTTTGGGAATTCCAGTTTGAGTGCAGATATCATATATATAAGACTGTCCAACCCTTCCACATCATCTCTAATAAATCCCCAAATTCTTCTATTCATTTCTACTTCTATTTCTTATATATGTATCTATGCTGCTACCTAACTCAATTCTATTGCTTTAATTTCACTTTCAATTATCTCCTGACTGGCCTCCTTCCTCTGATTTGATTTGAACAATAAGATTCTTCACACCACTTCCCAAGTATCAGTAAACAAAATGGTACCCAGAGTACTGGGGTTGAGAGAAGGGTATGGGACTTGCAAAGGAAGACAAACAAGGGGTGGAACAGAATGAAATAGATCCTAGTGGGAATCATGATGTTCTCTCACGCTTGCATCTGGGATTCTTAGGCTCAAGGTGTGATACTGAGTGAAATGGGTTGTGTTTCAAAGCTGCTGGTGTTTTCTATAGTCATTTTCTTTAGTGTGTTAGTAAAATTCCTTTGGAATGTATTAAGCCCCTTTCAATTATATTAATTATATTCAAGGAAACAAGGAAAGGGTTTGTGTTACCCACAGGCAGTTAGAGAAGGACTGAGTATTATGGAATTAAAATAATTTAAAGCAGTAATTTAAAGCAAAAAAAGTAGATACTGGGGGGGGAGGGGGGACAGAACCAAAATCCAAAGGTACAGCCTGTCCCAGCTCCTGGCATCCACCCACCCTTCACAATTTTCTCCCATCACTGCTTTTTTGCTTGCCTCCCGAGAGCATTCTGTCCTATATGTATTAAGAGAATGATTTCCTTTCTGTCTATGTCTTCACATTGTTCTCTGATTGCCAGAGAGGTTGGTGATAGTGAATGGTCACCCAGGAGGAAAAGGGTGATGATTTTAGGCTGACTTAGTTCATTGTGAAAAGTCTCTAAGAGCCTTTCCCATCTCTGAAATTGCCTTTTAGTAAGAGTTGGGGTAGGAGAGCAACCAGTGAGAGATTTCCCATCAATTACACATTTGTTTGGAGAAGTGCAGGCCACACTCAGAGATTTCCACCTCAAGCTCTCAAAAGAAGCCACTTGCGAAAGGTTTTGAAACTGGGATGCCGAGGAGCCACTAAAAACCAAATAAGTGAGCAAAAATTCTGAACTTGACTTTTGTCTCCAGGGGTAAGAGAGACGAAGATGAAAGTTGACAGGCCTTTGTGGAGTGGAAGCAGGTGACTTGCAGTCAAAGTGGCATGGCCTCTCAGTGAGCCATCCTGTGGAGCAAGGCCTGAACATCTCCAGCCAGCCCTTCCACACAAATGCTCCCAGGCTCACTGACTGGGCTAATAGCCACCCCCATTACAGGATACAACTTTTGGGATACAGCATTGATTTCAAAGGAAATCATGGTTTCAGCCCAAGAGATACTTTTCTATGGCCCCCAAAGCAATGCACATTTGCAATACCTATGGAAACAGTTTGGATATTCCTCAAAGAGTTGAAGATGGAAATCCCATATGATCGTATCATACCACTTCTGGGTGTCTACCCAAAAGATACAAAAGCACCCATCCACAGAGACCTATGTACCCCATGTCTTTTGCAGCCCTATTCACAATAGCTAAGAACTGGAAACTACCTCAGTGCCCAGCATCAGATGAATGAATAAAGAAGATGTGGTACATATTTACAATGGAACACTACACAGCCCTTAGAAGAGATGAAACCCTATCATTTGAATAAACATGGATGGAACTAGAGGGGATTATGCTAAGTGAAACAAGTCAAAAGAAGAAAGATAGATACCAGATGACCTCACTCGTAGGTGTAATATGAATAGACAAAACAAAGGAACAGACAAAACAAAACCATTCCTTGGACACTTGCAACAGAACTGAGGTTACCAATAGGGAATGTGGAGGTGGGAAAATGGTGGTGGAGTCCACTGATGAAGAACACTTGCTGGTTTGGTGGAGGGCGTGGTGTATTGACATATATCTAAGGAATTGGGAAGCTATACACAGGAAGTTATTTTAATGTGCAGAATAATTACTACAATAAAAAAAAGCAACGCACGTTGATCATATGGAGCCATTGGACGAACAGTTTTTAGAATAACTTTTTGTCTTGGGTCGGCCATTGATATACTGAATAGACTCGAACTTGAGTAAATCACTTTGTCTTTAGAGGTCAGAGCTTTCCTAACTATAAAATAAAAAGAGCTCATTTTTTGTGGAAGAGGTGACTGCGTAAATAGCAATGATGTTAGAAGTTGTCGATAATGTGTGGGGAGACCAGATAAATGCAGGCTAAATTAATTCAATAGAGAGGAGGTGACATTTGATCTGAGTCTGGAGAAAGTAAAGTAAACATTTCTGAGTCAGACAAGAGAGAAGAATATTCCAGGCAAGTTTACTATTCCTAAAGAGCTAGAGGCAGGAGACGGAGGCAGGATTTGGTGAGGCCAGTGTAGAGGAGAAGCAATAAATCTGAGAACATGAATGGGAGAGGACGACAGAAGTGTTTTAGATGTAGAATCAGTAAGTGGTGCCCAGATGAAGGTGTCTTCCCTCATATAGTTAGAGAACGACCTACTTGGTCCTGCACTGGGTGTCTGGACAAACAATCACTTAATTAAATAAAACACCCTAAGCAGAAGAAGGTGGAAAATGATTGATCCAATTGCCATGTTGAAATGGAAGTATCCATATTTTAGCCAACTGACATGTCCAGCAGACAATGGAATAAATAAAACTCAAGCCCAGGGAAGTGATGGAAGCAGGGATTACATATCTGGGTGTCATTGGCTTTTGGTATCAAGATAATTTCAAAGTTCTTTTCTAAATCAAAAATCAGACAATCTGTGATTATAAATTTTGTAAAAGAAAATGCTTAAAAATAAACCTTTCTTCTCTCTTGGCGTATCATGCCGGTGAACACTTGGTCTTGGTTGCCCTGCCCGCCTCCTTTTCATGGTATCTGTTTGCCCCTACAGGATATTCATAAGGTTTTCTACTCATTGTGGTTTTGTGAGTTTCTGTCATCTATTAGATATAGCCTTTTAGACAACATATAGTTGTCTAGGCCCTGAAAATGAAGCAACATCAGTAGTGAATCCCAAAAAAGGCTTCGGAAGATTCTAAGCAATTCTCATCACCTATCAATGGCTTCTCACTTTAAAATGTTATTTAGGCTCTTCAATTTGTCATTCAAGTCTCTATCTCTGTATCTCTCTCTTTCTTATCATAGGAGCAACCCTATGGAGAGGCCCATGGAGCTGAGAAACGGGTCTTCACCCCACCTGCGTGAGTGGGCTCAGATGCAGGTTCTCCAGCCCAGTCAAGCCTTCAGGTGCCTAAAGCCCTGGCAGACATCTCATCTACAGCCCCCCGAGAGAGACCCTGGGCCTGCAGCCCCCAGCTAAGCCATTCCTGGGTTCCTGATCCTCAGAAACTGTGAGATTATTGTTTGTTGCATTGAACAGCTAAGTTGTGGCTTAATTGCTTAAGAAAAAAATGTGCTCTTCTGATAATATGTGGGAAATGGGTCAGAAAAGGTAGAGAATAGTTTCCATACTATGGAAGGAAAGCTTGGCCAAAAGTCTGCCAGCTTCCTCATTCTTCTACCAATTCACTGGGGGCCTTGAAAGCATTGTATTGCTATTTGAGCCTCAGTTTCCTTAATTGTGAATGGATACAGGGGCATTAGTTCCAGCTTCCACACTCAAACCGTTACATATGTGTGTACTTTATAGTTTGCAAAAACAATTTTTTTTAAATATATATTGTGGTCAGGACCTAGAAACAACAAAGGTTTGTCCCCAAAACTTAAAAGTAAGGAAAATAATACTGGTTTTTAAGGATTAAACATCAAATCAACACATATGGGTTAAGACAAAAATATATCAAGTTACCTGAGAGGGCTATTTAAGAGTCTTGGTTGGCAGGAAATAAAACCAAAAGTACAATTGTTTTCTTATACATGAATATTGAAAAGTTCCATAAGTGTTCATTTTTAATGGATGAAAAGTTCTTGAGTTCCTGGAATTATTATTAGTTCTTAAAGTTATTACTTCTGATGGTTTTTATTTATAACCAAGGGAAACTTGTAAACAAGTGAGTTATTGAAAGACATCAAGATTAGATAGTTATAAATAAGGAGCATATTAGCAGAGTTTAGTAAGAACTCGACTTGGTGTTCTCATAAGAAATCTAGCTGCCCCTCACAAGGCTGGGCAGCACAGAGCTATTCCACGTACAGCAACAGACAACTGGAATTCTTGATGCTCAGGTAGGTGGCTTTGTTATTAATGCATCATCAGAGCTATCAGGAGTTAGATGTGAATTTTAATCAGTTATTCTTTAATTAATTAAAGTGCTTTGTAAAATTATATATTTATTGCTATTGATGCTTTTTGAGATAACTGATGCATTGCTATGCTTTGAATATCACTTTGTTCCTTTCTGAATTTTATGATTTTTTATATTCGTTGTGAACTAGGAGATAGAAAGGAATACAGTGGGTAATTTCTTGAGACTTTTGCTCTATTTAATGAACCAGGGTAAAGCATTTGAACATCACTGACTTAATAGCCCTCTGAGGGCTGGCTTGATCATTATGTTATTGAATATATGAACCTAGCTAAAGCAAAATAACGTTCCATTCATCATGGAACCCACACTGGAAACTGGTAGAGGTGGGTGTGTCAGAGGAACTTACCCTGTGAGTGTTCATCCATAGTTCTCCAGAAAGGAGCCTTGGTCAGCAGTACTCTGCAAATAGTGTATCTAGTATGAAAAGACACACGGGAATGGATGCATCCAGCAGATTTAGACAATCCTGCTTCTCTTGACGAAGTCATCCTTAACGTTGAAGGTTTGATGAGTCAAACCCTCTCTGCACTGGCTCATTAAATACTTGATGCTAATAGCAAGTCCCCTTACTCCATAGTCATCAAGTGATATTCTAATTGTGACATGACTTTTCATCTAGATCTATAGAATGTTGGTCACATAGATTTCAGATATTTTGATCAATGTAGGTCACATAGATTTCAGATATTTTGATCAATGTCTCCAGATAATAAACATGCTGGCTTTCTAGGTTAATCCTTGTCCAAAATCTTGTCATACCCTCTGATAGGAACTTAGCTATCTAATTGGTCTCCAGGTTCCACGGTTGCCCCCTCCCTTTTATTGTTGCCTTGGCCTCAAAAAGATGATTTCCATGTATGTGCTCATTGAAACATTGTCATTTGACCTTCAGAGAAAATGAAAAAGCTTTTCTTATCTCTATCAGTAGATGAAGAAATGGAGACTCCTAGTCACTAGAACAGTTAAGAGGTTGCAGAACTAAGATTCAAACCCAATCTAGGTAGATTGTTGTTATTGTTGATTTTGGATCATCTCTCCTACAGAAGGGTGGCTTATCTTAAACAAAGCACTGCTGCATGCACATACGGCATCTTTAACCTAGTCTTGCTAAAACTCTGTAAGGCACCATAGTTTACACATGAGAACACTGAGGCCCAAATTCACATGACAAGTCACAGAATCGAAATTTAGACACTAAATTTTTGACCAGACCATTCTTGGAAAAGTGGGGGGGGGGGGGGTTTGCCATCTGCTTTTTTGCTTCATATATTTTTACTTTGAAGAACTATTCTAAACATTCCACTTCAATTTGCAGTCATGTTTACAATTTTTTTATTTCGTGCTTAATTTTTAATCATATCATCACAATTAGATTTCCTTAAAAATCATATGTGTAGATTTTCCATTCTTGGAGTATCAAATTACCCACCAGTAGTGGCTTCAACACCACAAATGAATTATTTTAGTGTTCTATACATCAGAAATCTAACACCATTCTCACTGGTCTAAAAAATCAAGATGTCGGCAGAGTTGCATTTCTTTCTGGGGAAATTTGCTTCCTTACCTTCAGATTCTAGCAATCAGTCACCTCTCTTGGCGTGACTGTATCTTTCACACCAGCAAAGGCAGGCCAAGTGCTTCCCATGGTATCATCTCTGGCTTTCTGCAGTCAGGATGGTTCTTTGCTTGAAGTACTCATATGATTAGATTGACCCATTATTCTAACTTATCACTATTGTATATAATATTAATATTTATTTATGTGCAAGTGAAATATCTATGAGTCTTTTCCACAATTGCTTTTCAACACTCATTTCTCTCCCCTTTGCATCCTACTCAATGACTTGGAAAGAATGGGTTATTTCCGTTTTTTACTTGATTCTGCTTTATTCAAGTGATTATAACAATAAGGCTAAGTTCATAAGATTTAACGAACCATCCCCACAGGCAGTAGCTTAAAGCCACAAATGCTTAATTTCCCTCCTATTACTTGTCAGTGGTGGTGGAGAGTGACCGCTCCAGGCTATACTTCCTCAGGGGAAGAGCGGAGGGAAAATTCAGCTCCACAAATGCTGAGATATGGCAGATAGCGCTCTCTTTCCTGCACCTTCAATTGCAGTTGCCTTTCACTGACCAAAGCCCATTACTTGGCCACATCTAAGTTCAATGATGCACAATCTAGACAACCCCTTTAAAATACACAGCGTAGTTTTAAAAATTCACATCCTTTAAAAGAAAACTACAGGTTTTAGCATGAAAAATCATAATCCCCTGCTCTGCCCCAGAGAGCTACACCCAAGTAGCAATCACTTTAAATTATTTTTAGTGATTTTTTTTTGCCTCCAAATTTCTAAATAACTTGTGTATTGTTCTGTTTCTTGGATTTTCCATTTTAGAGATGATCCATTGAATTCCTTCTAGGAAAGATTTTACTTACCTCTCTTTCTCATTGCCTCTCCATTCACACCTTTCTTCCCCAGCTTCCTCATCTAATCATGTGATATTATTTGGTTAGATCAGTATAGAATGTTTATGACTCATGATCCTAAAACAATACATACAGCTCAGCTATGTAGTGCACTTCGTTCGCTTTCCTTCTTGTGTATTTTTTTCTTAGAGTGAATACATTTTTAAATTTGCTTAATATTCTGTGTAAAAACAGTTCCTCAATTAATGTCATTTCCTTCAGCATTATTTTGTTATAATGTTGATGAGAAAAAAATCAATTCCTGGCCAGAGTCATTGTCTGTGTAGAGTTTGCACATTCTCCTTTCATCTGCAGGCACTTTTTCCAAATACTTTGGTTTCCTCTTGCATCCCAAATATGTTCACATTAGTTTACTGTTATGTCTAAGTTTTCCCAGTCTGTGTGAGGTGAATGTGTGCTCTTCAACGAAAGGGTGTCCCATTCAGGTTGGTTCCTACCTGAGCCCTAGTTGCCAGGATGGGCTCAGGTCACCTTCGACCCTAGACAGAAAAGAGGGGGTTGGAGAAAGAATGAATACATGTAAGTTACTTTCTCATATTAGAAGTATTTTAGGTCTAAGAAATTTAGTGATTTTTTGTGACTGAAAATATGCTTTAGGAACTTAACTCTTGTTTGTATCAATTAGTCAATGACAAAATTAATTTCATCATGTCATTTACTTAAAGCCCCAGTTCCCAAGAACCTATCAGTGACGTTAGGTGAGGATTTATTATGTCTATCATTAATTTTTCTCCAAGTTCTCTGACAGAGCTGGAAAACTCCTCCTCAGACACTCAGACACACCTTCCCTGCTATCCTCAGAAGCCTCCCTCATCTACCTTCAGCCCTTCTGCTCCAGCTTCAATAGGTCACTTTCTAGACTTATTTCCATCCAGGACTCCTATTCCTGGAAAGCTTCAGGCTACCAATCAAGAAGAGGGAAGAAAGACTGGATGACTTCCAAAGTCTGCTCCCTGATCTGAAAATCTGGCACTGAGATGAAATGTTGTGAAAAGCCCAAATCAGTTCCAGGACCTGGCTCTGCACAGGGGCCCAGGGTCCAGGCTGCTCATTTACTCCTGTGTGACCACTGGTCTGGGTCCTGCCTGTTCCACCCCAGGCACAGATCCCTTTGACCTCTCGTCGCTACTGCTTCTAGATCTGGCTTGTGATCTCATCTCCATTGTCCTGGAACCAAAACTCAGAGGAGAGGGGAACAAGTCAGCCTTTCTCGTGGGGATGCCTACATTCCTGAACGCCACTCCTGGAAGCACCTCCATACGTCTTGCAACTACTTGGTCCCATTAGAAGCAAAATGATTAGACTTGACTCAAAACTGGAAAATCTAAGTCATGGAGGGAAATGGTGAGAAAGGTAATAACTTGTTACGCTTGTGTCTAGGAACTGACTGAATTTCTGAAAGCCCTTGAGGTGCTCCTGCTGGCAGCTGTGCCAGAGGCTCAGAGTAGAAGCCAAGCATGTGGGGAATGCTCATGATTTCCTCTCACACCTGGCGGGGAAATGAAATGTACAAGAGGGTGTGGCCTGGGAGGATAAGTATTGCCACATAATATTGGCAATGCTGTTATACCTGGTGCGGGGGTGAGGTTTGGTTTGGAAGGATGAGGCAGGGAGCATGACGAAAATGGAGATTCTGACAAAACCCCAAATGGTGTGGTTCTGTGTGGAGAGTGTGTTACGAAGCCTGAGTGATTTCTGCCTGCTTGATCTACCATCAAGGAAAAGATCTATCCTTTCCCTCTCATTTCCTGTTTTGTGTAGCACAACTGGAGATTAGAAGAGATAAGATGTTCCTGGGGCTTTCTCTGAAAACAACGTCCCCAGCCCAATGACAGAAAAAGGATTGATGCTAGGAATTACCAACTCGTAAATGGATATTAATACTCCAATTAGCAAGATAGGAAAATCCATCTTATTTGTAAATAGTGATACTTATAGATTGTGATATTCCCCCTGGGACCACCAGGTTATTTAAAAAGAATAAATTTTTCAGGTCCGTGAAGAGCACAGTGGGGATCGGAGCAGACATACATGTAAACTGGACAATGTGTTCACTGGGCTGCAAAACAACAGATAAAGTCACTTTTTAAAAATCCACACATTTGCGGGTTTTGACACTTCTTAGATGGAAAGTGTTTGCCGATTAACTTTTGAATATCAGCATGGTCTTCTACACAGTTTTGTTGCAAACAGACTGAAGACAACAGATTAAAAAGATTAGTCTCTCTCTCTCTCACATGCACACACACACACACACACACACAATACACAAGATGATGCATACAGCATTTCAAATGAAAGTGAGGATCTCCAAGCATGAAGTATAGACATTCATTCAACCTGCAGCTCTTGTAGTTAAAAATCTATATAATTCCCTTACAGTTCTACAGCGACTTAAAATGTGGGGCCTGCTCTTCATTACCTCGTTTGATTCTTAAAGTGTGAGTGAGTGTGTGAGTGTGTGTGTGGGGGGGGGGGTGGTGTGGGAAGACGTAAGAAGAGAGATACAAAAAGCATGATCCTTATTCCATAATTGAGGAAGTGAAGGGGAGAAAGATTTAAGATCATCCCAGGTATTAACAGGCTGCACAATTTAATGCTAACCTCCCCTGGATCAGAGCTAAAATGCAGTCGTACTTCTCGAGGCAGCCAAAATGCATCAACACCAGGATGGCATTTTAGTCACAGTAAGGTTGTGACTTCAGGATTATGAGTTCAAGGATAAACTGATGCAAGTAGTTCAGAAAATTCCTCTCTTTTCCCCATCAATGTGGATTTAGCCATAATAGAATTTCATCCTACTGCTCCCTTTTCTACACCCATGTTTGACAGATGGGTGAGGGCTTCTCCAGGTACAGTGCACACCCCAGTCTGCCTGAACTCGGGGCTCGTCGTGTGACCGCGTCTTCCCTTCTGGAATTTCAGAGACCTCAGGCCAGTAACTGTAATCTGTTGTCTCCATCCAGTGCCCGCCCCAGTGTCACTGCTTCACAAACACGTATGGGTGGCTGAAATAAGCCAGGGGAACCGACACTGCAATGTCACCAACTGGGTCATTACATAGGCACGTAGGCAAGAAGACACAGTCAGATCTACCTGGAGGGTGAGTGGCATCAGCTACTGTCCTTTGAAGTCCCGAGATCCAGTTCCTATTCTTCCGGATAGTTTGGTCCCATTTCTTAGGATGAAGTCAACTAGAGGTACCCCCCTACTTTTATAGAGATTGAAAATATGTCTGAAAGTCAGGTAGTAAATTCATATACTAAAAAGCAGCTGCCAGTCTCCATTCCCCCCAAACTTTAAACACCCCATAAGGAACACTGTGCCTGGGTTGAGGGAACCTGGTAAACCCACACAAATGACATCCTGTGTTATGTTCGACTCCCCACCACCTAGGCTGGCCCGGCCCCTAGACCCTATCCCTGTCAGGTCTCTTGGGAGGACAGGCTAGAAACTCAGGAACTGGTTCCCAAACTCCAGGAGCATCCATGGAAAAAAACCTCTGCAAACTTTAAAGGGGAAAAGCAGCATGTACTTAGTTCCATTTTGCATCAAAGAGGTAAAAGGTCTAAGTAAACATACATATAGTATAGGAAAAAAGACAAAAAAGAAATAGAAAAAACGTTAAATTTTTTTCTAGTTTATCAAATTATGATTTCATCCCCCCCATCTATATGTTGCTCTAATGTACTCATTTTAAACATCTATACATTCTTTTGTAAAATTTTGATGACCAATCCCAATCCCAGTTCTCCCCACTATCCACCAGTAATTAATGTCACTTTGACCTGTGTCTTTCTAGGTTATTTTCACCTGTGTCTATATACTTATAGACGCACAGAGAAATATACAGTATTCTTTTGTTTCTATATACATGGCATCATTTAATATGCATCTGCAACTTTCTATCCATATTGGTTATATACAAATACACCTCCTTAAAAAATAATTCCATCACATAGAGAGGCTGCAGTTTATTTAGTACCGTGAGTCTACACTGGAATCATCTGAGTAGATTTAAAGTCAAACCAATGTCCAGGTCTCCCCACCGTAAGAAATTCTGATGCTGTTTGTTTCTGTTTCCTCTCCCCCTGCCTCAGGCGTTTTTAATGTTTTCCTATTATAACACTATTGTGAACTTTGCACCCATGTGTGGGTGGCTGGAAAGACTCAAAAAAGTACACTTATATGTAATGCAGGTCATATATCCAGCAGACGGATATGACAATACTCCTCCCGCCATGCACTTCTCTACCTTGGTTATTATCTTTTTCTTTTTCTTTTTTTTTTTAACATTTTGCTGCTTTCATGGATTAAAACAAATAGTATGTCATTTATTTTTATTTTACCGGTTATTTTTAAGATTAATGTCTGTTCATATGCATAGCAGGGAATTAAGAAAACGGGCTACTAGGTGTGTACCCCAGCTCAGCCACTTCTGAACTGTGTGATCTCAGGCCACTTGCTTAACCTCTCTGTGCCTCGGGTCTCTCCTTGGTACAATGGGAAGATTACTAATGCCTGTGCCATAGGACTTGTTATAAGGATTAATGATTTAATACAGATATGGTTTTAAATGAGTGTCTCATTGAGAGTAAACCTGCAATACATGTTATTTTCTCTGACTAGCTGTAATTTTTAATATTACTGCTTATTCCTAAAATAAATTTAATTTTTAGCTCTTGGCCCATCCATAGAAAGTTACCCAGGCAGACTGAAAATCTCTCATAGTGAGAGACCCTCACATATTTCGTTCTACTTTCAGCAGTAAAATGGGAAGGGGATGGCAACTTGGCACCTATTTGGAAACATAGGAGTAGCAACATGTCCCTTTGGAGCCCTTCATGGGTCAGAGATGATGTTTTCAGTCGGTCGTTTCATAGACAGAAGCAGAATATTTTCATCACTGTCACAGGTGGGTCTGTCATACAGAAGCATGAGAACCAGAGGCCTAGATGGTGGACTTGGAAAGACTGTTAGACTTTAGAGAGAATCCATCAGACATGTATTTTATAGATGAGGACACGGGTTCACTGGATAGGCTCCCATAAGCACTCAGGGGCAGAATCTGACTAGAGCTTTGAATTTCGCTGGCCTTCTCTAGTGCTCATTTGGGCCTGACACTGTTTTGAGGGACAGTTTCCAATATTAATATGTACAGGAGAAATCAGTTGAAAAAAATTGATTTTACAAAATTAAGGCAAATACAAAGAATAACCAGGATTTGCTATTTCAGATTTAAGAAAACAAAATTATTTTCCTAGCTGTGACACCCCTGGTTTCATAGCCTTAGGACAATTTCTTAAGTAACATGTCACATGGAAAATATCTTTATGCCACAAGATGATTCTTTTAAGTAAATCTTAAGCATTACACGTGTTCCTTGATGTATGATAGATTTGGAGTGATTAGTGTTCTCTTTTTATCAAGAAATGCTGAAATATTAACTCATGAAGTCGATTTTTATGGCAAACTTATTTTACCTTTTTTTTTTATAAAGTTAGGCCTCATTTTATTGATGGGTGAATAAAAAGTTCACACTGTTAAGAAATCTATCCATGCAATTTAACATTAAAGCGTTTGAATAAAAATATGGATAAATTTGATGATTTAAATAACTAGCAAATATATGGGGGCCCCCATGTGATACGATAAAAGAAAAAATATCTCCTTGTGATCCAAGGGTGAGGAATTTTGAAAGCTTTTTAAGCATTAGAAAATAATCATTCAAAAAATGCTCCCAAGTGATTGTCAAGGCAATTAATTTTATAAAATGCTAGTCTTTACCGAAGACTTATGTATCTGTCTCTGGTTTTGAAGTAAAGCAAAACTGAAAAAACTAATAAGAAATATGAGGCATATTATTTTTCTCAACATGACTAATTATGTGAAATATTGGTAACCTTTGATTCATAATGTTTTGGGGGCAGGGGGATACCTGAAGCAGGTGCAAAAAAAATGTGTATTATTTTCTCTCCTAAAGTAAAGCCTTCAATTAGTGTATGCAAAAGTCATCAAGGGGATTCAGCAGGCTTAGGGTAAAATGTTAACAAGAAGCTGACCAGTCCAGATGCTAATATAAGACAATGAGGTCTCAGGGGTGTCATCCTGAAGAACACCATTTTGAACCCTAATTTCCATATGCCAGGGGTAGGGGAAACAGAGCTGTTATAAGCCTCTTGCATTTCATTTCCTGGGACTTGAGACTTCACATCTTCTGTTAGTAATGAGTTACCCTGCTGGACTAACTCTGCCACTCCTCACTGGGGGGAGACTCCAAGAAGAAAGGTCAAATGATTTATACAAAATAGAGTAGATGTGCAGAGACTTGAAAATCAGAAATTCAGATGGTATTAAAATTATCGCTCCAAGAGATTGCACTTTATAGTCATTGTCTTATTTACTTCTCTCTTAGTTCTCTAGTGCTATATAACAAACTAACCCCAAAACTTAGTGGCTTAAAGCAATAAACATTTAATATCTGACAGTGTCTGTGGGTCAGGAATGCAAAAAAAAAAAAAAAAAAAAAAAAAAAAGCTTTACCTGGGTGATTCTGCTTTAAGTGTCTCCCATAGGATTGCTGCCAAACTATTGTTCAGAGTTGTTGACTTCCAAAGGCTTGACTTGAGTTGGAAGATCTGTTTGCAATATCTGAATGGCAAATCGTGCTGGCAAGAGGCCCGTTCCTTGCCACATAGATCGCGCCATGACACTGGTGGGTACTAGCTTCCCCAGAGCTTGTGACAGAAGAAGAAACAAGGAAAGCTCACAATACATTTTATGAGCTGGTCTCCAAGAAGATATCTGCCATAATTACTACAGGATTCTAATAGTTGCAGTTATCCAATCCTTCTCAGTGTGAAAGATGATATGCAAGGGCATGAATGCTAGCCAGGGGTCATCTTGGACTGCTACTGCGACCTCTTTAAGAGCCTGTGAACACACAGAAAAAGCAGCAATACTCTGTTTTGAGGATGAAGAAATTCCTTTATCCAGAGCATGAAAGCTAGAGTGGGATGTGAGGTTATCTGTCCACACCACACCACAAATGGAGGCCAGTATGCCTCTGTGTGGCACAAATGGGCTCTCTTCTGAGGCAATCTCTGAACTTCACAAGAAACTTTTCAATATAGAAGGAGGGTGGCGGTCAGGTAGAAAGTGACTAAGGTGTGTCCTGGTGGCTCAGGTGCTAAGCCAGTAGCTGGGTATCTCACCATGAAAGGCAAGAACCCAGGTTCAAGACTGGGGACCGGGAAGGATAACCAAAACAAACACACAAATAAATAAAAGCTCTTCCTTCTCCTCATCTTTCCTTCTTAAAAATGCTTCTTCCAGGCACATTCTGGTGGCCCAGCATTTAGCTCAGCAGGCACAGTCCACGTACATTTCAAGGTCTTAGTTCAAGATCTGGGACGGAGGAAAAACAAACAGGTTGAACAACTAAATAAAATAAATAATGTGCTCTTCCTCCTTCTTCTTCCCGCCATTGTGTCTGCCCACTCACCTTCATTTCTGGCTGTACCTTTCCTTTATTTAAAACAAAGAAAAGAAAGGAAAAGCTTCTTCCTCTCCCTCACTTAAAAAAAAAAAAAAAAAAAAAAAAGATTACAAATTCAGGCATACTTTGAAGTCCCCAATATTTACAGGGTGGATTCCATACCTGGTTTCTACTTTCCATGACTCCACTTTAACTTCTACTTCCCACTAAATAGGTAAAAGCATTTTTTTTCTTACTCCACAAAGATGTTCCTTTTATTGCCAGTATATATAAAACACTTAAAATAGTTCATTAGTATTTCTATGCACTCAAAGAAGAGAAGGAGGATTTTATGTGTGCTTACTCACCATTCTGACAAGAAGAACCGTATTTGACCTAACTCTTGATTCCTCATTTGAAAAACAGAAAATAAAAAATGCATCTATAGGGATGTGAGGTGGTGGCATCAAGGGAGATGATTCATGTAATCACAGTAGTAGACATGCAGAGTAAATAACTAAATACTTATTGAGCACTTAATGAACACTGATAGAGCAAGCCAATCATTATAACAGACCATACCGGGTGCTTATCTCTCTTTGGACCTCAGTCTTTTTATCTGAAAAAAATGAATAGTTGGACCAGACCTGGGATGGAAAATAGGCTTCCATATACCTGCTCTGCTTGGGATTTATTGACAAGAATTCTAGGACTAAAACTCAGGTAACAGAAGTGATATTTTAATAAATGTGTGATGTCTGCCGGTGTCTGGGAACAGAAAGGGATAGCACTCCTGCATTTCTGTGCCATCCCTGGACTAGATCATCAATGAAATCAATTAATCTTTAGAAGTACAAGATTCTATACCCCACCAGGCCTTCTCACACACAGGAAAAATGTTCTGAAATGAATCTCTGGATAATCTAGAATTTTCTATGACCAGCTCAGTCCTAACCAGTGTGCCTTTACAAGATTTTATTCTCTTCTGCAAATAACCAGCTGGTTATTTAATTGAATAAACCCAGTTGTTTTCAAAACAATCAGGAGCATGACCAAGTACAGCCTTTTCTTCAAACTAGTTTTCTGTGTCTCTATGAGTCGCTACATGACGATATATGTTATTTTAAACTCTCCTTATTTTTAATGATATAAACAATGAAAGCCCAAGTAAGAGAAAGAAGCTAACACGTTTATTCCCATTCTGCCATCTGTTTAAAGCTGCTGATGTAATTCCAGTTTGAAATTGCATTAGCGCTTGCCTCCTGGACTTCTTCCCTATTTCCTTCTGTATTTCAGGCCTTCTGTACTTAAGAGAAAGCACTGCCTCTAGGATGTTGGTCAATTAATATGAAGTTACAGGAGAGCCCTGGCCATTTTCAAACCGGTGTCCGATTTGGATTTCCTTCACAATTAGCTAGAATGACTGTAACTGGAGTGTTATTTGCTTAAATGTATTTGGTATTTAAGGTTTGATGAGTGATGTTTTCAGCAATATCATCAACAATCAGCAGATTTGTTTACACTGCAGAGGATGGCAGAGATTAAGGGCTGCGGTCGTGCATACTCAATCATTACATATTGGCTTTTTTGACTTTTATCTCTTGGATTATGCCTCAGAATTCAGGTTTAATTTAGTTTTAAAAGATGCAACTGCTTTACAATGGCTTGAATAATGTTGCAATAGAGATTTCTGTCAAATTGTATGATGTTTTATGGTGTGTTTGTGTGTTTGCCTTTTATGAATTTAGGTCTTATTTAAAATTGAATTTTGGCTGGGTAATCAGAGTGTACTTCCTTTGCTTGGCTGTAAACTGGGGGGCACAGGTCAACCCCTCTTTTCACTTTTAAAGATTCACCCTTCAGGGATGTGGTTTCAGGCAAGGTGGGCAAGGCATGTGAGGGCAGACTGGGATTGTGGCAGGAAAACCAGAAATTTAAACAGCTTCCTTCACTTTTCTCAGCTTCCACATCCCCCACCTAGGATCATATTAGCTGGTTCTGAAGTCTTTCCTCTCCAAACAATAGCTTTGGGTGTATGAAGAACACTTCCCTAAGCTTTCAGACTGTTAGTCAGACCCATCCTCAGAACCTAAGAGCATGGTTAATACAGAGGCATGCTCACTGGGAACCAAGAACACATTTCAACTTTACAAGCTTATTTACAATACCATTTGCTACTCAAGAACCATGGCTTTAAGAACCATAGTTTATGAGCGTGGCTTAGAACTATCTGAGCACTTTTTTAAATATTGATGTCTAGGTCTTACATTCTATTTGCCAAATCAGAATTTTAGGGAGTGGGAATAGGTATTTGTATGTTACAGCTTCCTGAATGATTCTGAGCCATAGTCAAGGCAGGACGCTTCCAGAGAAGTCTATCATTACGATAGAGTGAAGTCAGCAGAACGAGCTCTGGTTGAGACATTTAGAGTTTGAGTTGTGACCCAGGTACTGAGACAGAATAGAAGGAGAGAGAATTAATATGAACAGAGGAAACCAGGAGAACCTACACAGAGGAGGTGATATTTGAGTTAAAGTGAATAGGAATTTTCCTTTTGGCAAAGAAAGAATGGTGTAGAGAAGAATGGTGTTGAAATGTGTCATAAAGAGTGTGCCAAAGCAGGAGTAGCAAAAGGCAATTTTTTGGAGTGTTTCTCGTCTAATCTAGACCATGTGAAATACTGAAGATAGACATGGCATCTCCCTCATGGGAACTTTAACTGGATCGTACATAGAGAAGGGGAATATCAGGAGTTGGGTTGTAAAAGTCATCTGCATCAGCTTACTGAAAGTCATGATTCCCGAGGAATGAATTTGGAATTCATTTTGCAGACTGTTCACAAGTGTAAGGTCACTGCATGCTGGCATGTTACACTCCATCACGTGAGGCTGTGTGTAATGGTTTAATGATGTCCACTAAAGAGACAGGAAAGTGGTTGAGACAACAAACTCTGGAATCGGGCCACTGAGATTCACTCGAGTTCTGCCATTAACCAATCACAAGTTACATACGCTCCCCAAGTGCTGTATGTGTAATTTCATTTATAAGTCACACTTACTATTTTTTTAAATGGCGGAGCTTGAAGTAGAGGGTGAGCCATTGTTTGGAAAGTACAAACAGCCCTGGTTATGTGCTGGGTATTGGAAGGGCCTGACAATATCCTTGATTGCGAACCATCACCACAGGCATGACAAGACTGCTAAGGCATATCTGAGGAGAATTGCCAAATAAAATACAGAATAGTCAGCTAACTTTGAATTTCAGAAAAACAGTGAATCATTTTTAAGTATAAATATGCCCCAATTATTGCATGGGACATACTTATACTAACTAAACACAGAAGTTTGTGTCCATGTGGTCACACTTCAGGAGCCAGCCTTCCCTCCAGAGAGGATAGATTTTTATGGCCTTTCTGAAGGGGCATCATCCCTGAGAAATCTTCAGGAAGTTAATGGGAGGCCCTGCAGAGTGAAAAGGATTTGGGTAGGTAGAGAAACAGCACACGGTTTTGCAACCACAGACGTGTGCAAGACTTTGTCATGTTCAAGAATCATTGTAAAGGTAATGGCTGCTGGGGCATAAGGCACGCGTGTGTGTGTGTGTGTGTGTGTGTGTGTGTGCTTGTGAAGTATGGTGTGCTCAAGAGGACATATGGTCAGGGAAGCGTTTTGAGGGGGGGGCCAAGAGTTCAGGAGTTTAAGAAATTAAATTGAATGAGTTACTACCCAGTTTCCAAATTAGTCACTTTATTTCCTTTCTTAATGGATCTCATTATAGACATTCACATTTCCTCAAGCATTGCAATTTTTCCCTTTATTTTGATTAGTTTGTTTGTTTGTTTGTTTACAATTCTCCTGTGTTCAGTTAGTGCAAGGTTGTAGATAGGAGCGGCAAGACACAATGATTATTTAACGAGTAATAAACTGACGGCAGTCAAACGAGCTTGTCATTGGAAGCCTTATTCTGCTATCTGAAGCAAATGTGGCAGAGCTCATTTATTTAATTAGAAGCTGTTTTTACTGGAATCCTTCCAGGACAGTGGGTGTATTCCATGGTGTTTCAGGGCTAGTAGATTTCAGAGGTCTGGCAGCCAGAAATGAAAGAAAAGGCAACAGTTAAAATAAAGCCCTAGGACTCTTTTTCCAGGAGAGTCTGTTGACTGTTTCCTTCCCCAACAGCTCTTTGGAGATAGAGACCTTTATCCTCAGAACCAGGCAGATACAAATTATATTAAGATGTACTAAGTTCTTTTGGTGCTTTTCCCAGATTTAGAAGACACACATCTTGCCATTTCTTGATTAATTACTACAAGGAAGTTGCTGAGAGGCAAGCTTGGCTCAACACAGTGAAGGACTCGCCTGTGATGGTGAAAACGCTGCCAGCTGGGAGAGGAGGACATGAGTTCTGGTCTCAAGCACAGCGATCAGTTTTCAATGGGAACTTGGGCGAGTTATTTCCCATCTCTAGACTTCAATTTCCTTTATAGAGTGAGAAGGAGAACTTTGTGTTTGCTTCTAATTGCCTCATTCTGGAGTCCTGGGACACAGTGGCCAGAAGACTGTCTCGAGGAGGTGCCTCGGCCAGCCAGTAAGGGCAGCAAGAAAGGGTCCCTGAATGATGAGGCTCAGAGTGGGGCCATGCGGAAGGACAAGTAGAAACAAAAGGAGGAAACAGTGCATACTTATTCTAGAGCAAATAATCATTGATGTGGGCAAAGACTCCAGGAAATGCTACAAAGTTCTTTAGAGATTATTATGTTGAGAGCATTGAGTGAGTTCATGAGTCTGAAGATGTGAAGTGCTTGGTGCAGGCTTTGTTTCTAGGAACAGTGGAGTGGTTATTTGAAATAATCCTCCTGCTGAAAACAACTAAAAATATAGCTCTTTTTAAAACTCTCTTTTTAAGCATCAAGGAGATGACAAGAAAATAAGGATTACTGGACTAAAAATAAAGGAAAATGAAAATCTAGTGAGAGAAGCAAGCCCAGAAATTGTTACAGGGTTGTGCTCATTTGCCGATCCTTTTGAAATTAAAGCTCTGTTCTAGCAATCCCAAGAGGTGAGGGGGAAGAAATCAAAACTCAGGCCACACACAGTGAGGTGACTCCCAAGAGACCCTTCTCACAACAAGCTGGGACCCTAGAAGCTTCCATCCTAGGATGAGAATGCATCAAAGTGACATAATCCTTATTGAATTACAGCCTGGTTTCAATCTTCAAGGTCTTCTTCCAGGCTCTTGCTACTCAAAGTTAGGGCCAAGACTCCACAGCATCAGCAACACCAAAGAGCTTACTAGAAGTGCAGATTACTAAACATTACTCCAGATCAGCTGTATCTGAAGTTTTACTTTACCTTGTTAAAGGAAGCAAACCCACATCCTCTCAGGAGAAATGTGCTGTTATCGTAGTCCCCAAATTATTTCTGAAAATAGTTTTCTAATACAACTTCCAGTCAGTAGTCAAAGATAACAAGTCACTAAAGAAAGTTAGGCTTCTCAAGAGAGAATCAGCAACAACAGACCCCAGAAACAGAGATACAAGGACTTCACAGGGTGAGAGTATCAGATACAGTCTATATGATAACTTATTTTCACAAGCATTGTGTGAAAGGGATAACAAAATTCAAATCAATTTGAAAATGTAGTGAAGAGGAACCTATAAAAAGTTCTCAATAGATTGGCAAAAAAACATTGAAATTCTAGACATTAAGTGTTTGGCTTGATTCCTATAGCTCATCCAGTTATGGATGACTGGTATGGGAGAGTGAGCTTCCTGTCACTGAAGGTATACAAACAAGGCTAGAGAGCAGGCATCTAGCACTCACTAAGGATTAGCCTGGTCATCCTCAAGTCTGCCCCTGCTACAGACGCTGTAAGATCCCTTCCTAAGAACAGGATAGCCTCCAATTAGCCAAGGCTCTTGGAATTCTTTCTAGCTTGACTTCTTGTGTAGGTTTGAGAATCTTGCTCAGAGTTATTAGGTCACCCACTACCTTGGGATAAATACCACCATGACTACGTAATACTTGCGTAGAGGTAAGGATCTTCAGGTGACACAGAAGGCGCCTGTGTGAGGGATGCGACCTATCAAGTAGAGTGGATGCAGGAGAAGCTTATGCACTGAGATCCAGACAGGATATTTGCACAATTCTACATGAGTCTGCACAAGCCTTTTACTTTCAGACATTCCTAGAACTTTATAATCTTCAAAGATAAAACACCAGGGTCCTTCTTCTGTCCCTCTGCTCTACTTGCTTCTGCTTAGCCCCTTTCATTATTCTGCTTCATCAGCTCCCCACAAAGGGAGGTATATGGCCACATTTTCTGTCCACCCTCACCCTTCAGAACCCCTGCCTCCAGTATGCCATGAACTTACTCAAGATCCATCTTTCCTCTGGTTTATCCTTCCCAATTTCTCTGGTCTTCTGCTTGGGGCTCTCTGAGAATCAGTTACCATTCAAGGGGCAACTATACAATTTTTCATTAGATTATTGAATGCTCGCACGAACCACGCAAGAGAAGCATATTTGTTATTTCTATTTTATCATATTATGTATTCATTATAATGCATATTATAAGCTCAAAAGTACCTGTAAACAAAAAAAAAGCACATTGAAATCCTCTCTAATTTTATAACCCAGAGATAGCTTTACCGCCATGAATACTTGGTATATTTTCTCTGTACTTTTTTCTATAATTTTTTTGCAAAAAGATAATATCTTGTGTGCTCAGTATATGGTTTTTTAACCTATTTTTATTCATAGGTTTGAACTTCTTTCCAGGTTAGGACGTATACACCTTCAAAAAACTTTTAATGGTTGTTCAGTATGGGCATCTGATCATTTACTGAATAAGACATACAATGCTGTATATTTGAATTGATGCCATTCTTCACTATTTAAATAGCATCTTATCATTTTATCTTTCAGCATGTCCTCAGTTATTTCTCCAAGATATTTTTCTTGAGGTTGATATGGATTAGTGCTTCTGATTTTGACAAAATTCTCCTTCATAAAGTTTGTGCTAATTTAGATTCAACAATGTGTGAAAGTGAACATTTTCTGTACCTAATGGTTATTTGTTATTGTTTTTGTTGTCTTGGTTAATTTCCTAAGGAGTCTCCTATTGTGGCCTTAATTATATTATAAATAAGGTGGGATATTTGCTCTTCTTTTTTCCATTTTATTTTTTTCTTTTGTGAATAAAGTCCTTATTATTTTGTGTCTGCTAACACACTGCATAGCACACAAACACATTTTAGCAGCCGCAGCATCGTTAGTAGCATCCCTGAAATATTATAAAGCGTTTCTTCAAATGTATCACTTTCTTTTAATTTAGCTCAATTTTATTTTATATATTAAAGCCACACAGATATTTACTTTTTTGAGGTGAGCAAACCTATGAACCTCAGTCTTTGTGGTTCTGCATTTGGTTGTATGCTTAGATAGAAGTCTCCCATTCTAAGATCATATACATATTCACCATATTTTAATGGTTTTGTATTTTACATGGAAAGTATTAATACATTTGGAATTTATTTTTATTTAAGGGTGGACTAGAGATCAGTAGCTTTTCAAAAGAGTTTTCCTACTCAACATTTGAGGTATTTTTCAAATGAACAGAGCAGAGGCATTTTTGAATCAAGACCTATGAATGGCTATATCTCTGAGTGGAAAGGAATTAATTACTGCATGTCAGAAATCAGCATGGAGCCAGAGCTATTAAACCATACTAATGACTTTGGTACAAGGAGCACTGCAAAGCAGGCTGTGAGCTTCTCGCTGTCCGTGATTTAAGTGGGTTACTTATAGCCCAAGACGACAGTGAGGAAAGCCAGGCGGCCTGAGGTGTCAGGGAAGGGAGCAGCCATAGTGTCCGCAGACAGATTTGGGTCTGGTGGTAATCTGCCTGCAAGCACTACCTGGCGGCTTGGCCCTCATTAGGAAGACTGGAAAGGGAGCAGAAGATCTGAGAGGGCCAGATCTTCAAGGGCACCATCTCTTGGTGATTAGACCTGAAAAGACCACACCCAAAGACTTTGCCTCCTCACACGGCATCAGCCACCTGTGCTCAGGGCTCCCCTCCAGCATGGCCGTCCTCTTTAGTTTTGCTCCATGGGCTTCTGGCTCTGGCTTCTGTTTCTACTCTCCTGTCCCTCCCACTCCATTGTTTTCTTCCAAGCGCATATTTCATAGTCAAATCATTCTTCCCTAGATTTTTCCCCCATACTATATGGTAGTTCCATCATAGTGTGATTTTTCCACTTTTAGTCTGTTTTTCCTAATACTGTTTTTTCCTGAAAACAGACCCTTGGTTATTTTATGACCAAGAAGCGTAGTGACAGTAACTTCACAATGACAACTTGCTTCCACGTGTTTTGACGCCAGCCTCTGAGTAATCCTGCCAGGTAGGCAGACGAGATTGTGTGCACAAAGCCCAGGCAGAGAAGCATTTTCTTCGAGGGGCACAGTGTGTCAGGAGCAGAGCTGGAACTCCGTAGCAGGGGCCTGGGTCCTTTTTCAGAATTCCAGCTCCCGCTCTCGGTGCCCCTGCCTACCTGACTTAGTTCTTAGGAGTCCTGCGATTCAGCAGAACTCTCATCAGTTTCTCTGTCACAGCTCGGTGCTAGGTTTGAAGGGTTCCAAGCTAACTAATTCAGACCCAGTCTCTCAGCACGTTCACTCCAGGAGTGATTTTTGTGTATTTTCTTTATACAAAAGGAGATATGGGCAAAATGAGAATGTCAACCACAGTGAGGATGTCGGTCAGGGAAGGCTTAACAGAACACACCACATTTGGGCAGATGGGTTGGGCCTATCAGACTAAATGAGCTTTGTGGTCTTTAAAGAATATCTGTTACACTCTCCTGCCTGACATGCAGTCCCCACTCTAACTTTGTTCTCTCCTCTCCTGCTCCCAGCTCATGCTCCTTCCCTTATTGCAATGATATTCAAACATGGAGCTGTGTGGGAACTTATAGCCCATAAAAAGTTTTCTTGGTTTATTTGTTTTTTAGGATTTGTTTGTTTGTTTATTTGTTTGTTGGGGTTTTTTTTTAGAGGTGGCTTTGATTTACAACACAAGTTTTAGATGTGCAGGCTCCCCTTTTACCAAATATATATACCGACACATCACAATAGTCCTGCATCACTTAACATTGGAGCCCCATACCTTTTGCTCCCACACCTTACTCCCTTCCCTCTCTGATAACCTCAGTTCTCTCGTCAGTGTCAAATGGCTAGTTTATATTCATTTTGTCTTTTTGTTTGCTTTGTTTCTTTATACTTCACCTAAGAGTAAGATCATTTGGTATTTGTCTTTCTCCTTCTGACTTACTTCACTTAGCGTAACCCCCTCCAGTTCTATGTTTGTTGTTTCCAAAGGCAGACAGGATTTCAATTTTTTTTTTTAAATAAATGATTAATATGTCATTGTGTGTATGCCACATCTTCTTTATCCACTCATCCGTCAATAGATACTTAAGTTGCGAATTCCATTGGGTCATCTCACTAATCTCACGTCCCAGGGTTAGCAGAGAAGCTGGTAACTGTTTTACCTCTGTGAGGGGAGACCCTTCCTCAAGGGAGCCCACGGAGGAGAACAGAGCTGTGAGAGAGGGTGGGACTGAGTCTTCAGGACACTGTCCAGCCACCTCTGAAAAGCAATGCTTGAGTTTTACAGGTATCAAGAGATACCTTTTCTTATGTGTGTAAACTGGTTTGAGTTAGCTTCCTGCAATTCAAAGATCTTTGGCTGATACAGAGTCCCACCCAAATCCAAGGCTATCAGTCTTCGGCAGACAGCAGTGGGTTGGGATGGGGGAAAGGTGCCCATGCTTGCTCAGCGCTTAGCCCCCCTGCCTAGCAGATCCAGCTTCTCAGCACTCATGAAAGGCCAGACCCAGGGTCATCCTGCCTTCAAAATTGTCAGTTTTTGCTCCTTGATGACATGAAGTTCCAAACCTGTAGGACTGAAATCCTTCCTGTAGAGTGGCCCCGCTGTGGGAATCCTTTGTGAGGGGTACATCTTCCCTTCTTCAGAAAAACATCCCCATCTCCCCACTCTACCTTCGTAGTTTGAATGCGAACTGCTTGAATCATAGTGACGCACCCATGCCACCCAAGTAATTGGGATGAGGTGGAGAAAAAAGTCTCAGCTCTTCTCCAACAGTGGAGAGGTCTAGAGTCAGGGATTTGGTCCCTTGTACTTTGGAAGAAATAGGCTTAGAAGGGAGAAAATGAAATGGCTATACAGAGAGAACTTGGCATGAGAGATGAGGTGCGTGGCCATGGGGCAGGTGAGGTCAGGTGGTTCTTTCTACCCCCCACAGACCGTTCACCCTGGATGTCCTACCACATCCCCTACTCTCCCCTAGATCAAGTGAAACTTCTAAACCGCCCCTCCCTGAAAATCCCCCAGCAGTTTTACTGAATTAGATGTCTGCTATTCGCAACCCAAAGTGCCTTACAGAGCTGCTGAACTACCCAAAGCCAGGCCTGGCTCCACTTAGCTAGGTAGCCCGCTGTGAGATCACTGGTCTGCACCCCTGACTCACGTTAGATTGCACCATGGAACCCAAGTCTAACTCCAGAGATGGACTTAACAGAGCAACAGTTTTATTTTTAATCTTTTCAGTTACTTTTTACATGTGTGTGTCCAGGCTTGCACACTAAGGCAGAGATGGTCAACTCGCCCTACTTGCTACTCAAATGGGACATGTGACAATAATAAGATCATGAAGGAAAGAACTTTCAGTGGTTTTGGCATCTGAAGGGCTTGGCTCAAGCCTCATCTTGAAAGAGGGCACATCTGTTGACCAAGCCTCAGGAATCCCACTTGTAAGATGGAACTAGAAACTACTGCTGTCCTCGCAGAGAGCTCACATGTGAAGGATCCTAGAACTCTGGGTTCCCAAACTTGCGTCTCCTACAGCAGACACCCCATGCTCACCTCACATACTTTTCGCATAGTGAGAAGAGATAAAATAGTGTCTCTACATCTTTCTTGGAATTACAATTAAAGTTACACACATAAGAGAACTATTCCACCTCAACAGAGAAACATACAGAAACTGGCCTGTGATCTATCATTGACACAGAGTTGTGTCCTCTGTCTTATGCCACCCCCTGCTCACCTCACCTTGTAAGTCCCTGTAGGAACACCTCAAAGATTCCTTGTTCAACAGCCAGCCAGCCAGCCATCAAGGCTACTTAATGATCAAATCAGCCTTCCTAGGCCTTTTCCTAGAGGATTTTAATCTCTGTCCTTGTTCTCCCCTGGATTTTTTTCCACCTCTCTTTGGCTTAATAAATGCCTTTCCAGAAGACTTCAACCCGGCTGGAAGTATACTTGAGCAGCAATTCTAAGTCCTTATTAGCTCTATAGTGATCAGGTGAAGGAATAATTGATCTCAATCAGGAACACCTGGTTTCATAATTGCACAAATGATTATAATTCAATAATAAAAGTCAATTTAACTAAATTCAGATTGCTTTAACCTCTTGCAGAGTTAAGAAGTGAAGAAGCAAATGGGGCGGGTTGGGGTAGCGGGGGAGAAAAGAAAAACAAAGCTCTGTTTAAACGACTGGACAAAATAGGCCCAAACGAAATGGATTCATTTGCCCCATCGTAGCAGGTATTTCTGCCTCTGGCCTTTGTCATTGTATTCTTTCTGTGTAGGATGTCCTTCCCGCAACTCTATATTTCCAAACTCTGTCCATTTTTCCAGATCTGGCTCAGATACCACCCCCTTCACCTCTAGAAAGGTTTGGGGTGCTCAGAGTTAGGGAGATACCCAACTAAGTGGGCCCTGAGTGAGGTGGGGACCAAGGAGAGGAAAGTCATCTCCACTGTCACTCAGATATTTTTTTTCTGGCCTTTCATTTAGTTCTCACAGAGAAGAGGGAAACTGAGTCTCCCAGAGCTTAACAAGTTGTCCCAAATGAACAGCTGGAGAGCAAGAAGAGGTGGGATTTGAACTCAGGTCCTCCTGATTTCAGAGTCTTTCCTCCCTGCTCCCCACCATGATGACCCTCAGGGCACCTTGAACCTTCCTGGACTCTTGGACACTACTCCGGCCACCTGTGGTGAGTTTCCATTTCTGTCTCTTGATTCTGAACCATGGGGAATTTGGGCAAGAGGTTGGTTGCTGGCTCAGACTTTCTCTGCTGACTTTGACCTCACGAAAGTAATTCTTCCTTTACTCTCTCTCCATCCATATGATGGTTCGTGGGCATCAAAGGTAGACATGACACCCTCGTTAGTAAATCACTTCAAATTTGTGAGCACCAGAGAATGAGTATGGATTGTGGATTAAGGAGATTATGTCAGACTGAGGCCCATATGGGGGATTGTCCAAAGGCTAGTCCTGCTTCTCTCTGCTCATTGAGAAGATGAAAGAGAGAAAGAGAGAGAGAGAGAGAATACGTGTGTGTGTGTGTGTGTGTGTGTGTGTGTGTGTGTGTGATTTGCTGAGCTACACTGGGTGAGGACGGGGAGAGGAAGACTCCCATAGGGCCTCATTGATCCCCTTCTTTGTTCAGTGAACGTTGACGGAGTGCCTACCAGACCCACTCTGGAGATTCTGGCTATTACTACTGCTGCTTTGATTATTATTCAGGAAAACATCACCCATCATTTATCACCATGCCAAGAATACACATGGACTATCCCACTTTTCTTCACAACCCTGCGAAGCATTAGTGTCACACCCCTTGTCCACATGGGAAAACTGAGATTGAAAGGATTTAAGTCATGTTCTGGGTATTACAGGACTCGTTAGACAGAGCTAAGATTTCAACCCAAGCATCTGGTTTTCAATCATGACCCCTTAACCAGTTCTCTGCAGAACATCTCAAGTCTCAAAGCATGGCCCTGCCCTCGGGGGCAGTGGGACCTATTGCAGGCATGGGAATAACACTCATTCCACAGAAGGTGCTGCGGAGGTGCGCATAGACTGTGGATGTAGAACTAGGGAGAAGCGTGATTCTGCTCGGGCTCGAGTGGGAGAATGATCCATGAGGGAGCATTTCTGTAAGAGGTGATATTTGAGCTTCCCCTGGAAGGAGCAGTAAGGCTGTTCCAGGGATACTGGAAGGGAAGCTCCAGGCAAAGTGACCAGCACAGGCCCAAGTCCAGAACTGGGAGAAAGCCTGCCATGTTCGGGAAACCCCCAGTGGCCTGGTCCTCTGAAGTGGCCTGTAGAGCTTTGGTGTGCGAGACAGGGTGAGGTAGGGAGAGCTGAGCTGCAGAAATGCACGGTGCATTCTCTTGGGCACTTTTCTGCAAACCCAATACCCTGGAGAGCAGCAAGCAGAGGTTAAAATAATCTTTTT
Organism: Solenodon paradoxus; assembly: GCA_004363575.1. Lineage (NCBI taxonomy): Eukaryota > Metazoa > Chordata > Mammalia > Eulipotyphla > Solenodontidae > Solenodon > Solenodon paradoxus. The sequence continues at coordinate 81,527 of RJWH01000111.1, read as the reverse complement.
CTGCATGATGGAGGGGAACCTAGGCAGACCAGAGGGGAGGGGGCTACCAGAGAAGAGAGAAAGGCCAGGGGACATGGGCATCAGAACTGCCTCAGTTTGGGGGGCACTGGCTTTTTCATCCCTGGACAGCTGGTCTGTGTCCATCTGGGGTGACCCCCTCCATGGCGCGGGAAGGCTGAGCTCCTGGAGAGACCTCGTGCAGACTCTGATACACCCTGGCAGGGCCTCACTTGCCAGTTTCTGAACACAATTGCTATTTGAGAACACACCAGCCTTCGTGGGTAACGTTTCTCTGGAGAAGCTGTCGCTGTTGGCTGTGAAACTCCCCTTCCCCCCACCTTGACTGTCCAGCTCTAAAGACATAATTCATATTGATGGAGAGCAATGAGAAAAGGCAGACAAGCAAGCATTCCTGAAAATTTCCTGGAGAGCCCATCGCCCAGAGACAACGGCCGCCAGAACTTTGGTGCCGGTTCTTGCAGACACAGTCCAGTGGTCATGCAGCAGTGGACACGCTTTTCCGTTGCAAAAATGTCATCTTACTGCCATTCCATTTTGTAATCTGCCATTGTCATGCCGTGATATATTGTCATTGCCTTCCCACAGGCTCGTGCTTTAAAGAAATGGTTTCTGAACTTTTGCAAGCTTTGGAATCTGCTGCTCGGGCCGTGCAGAGCTAATCGTGCTTAGCAGGTGGCAGGGGTCGAGGGAGATGCCCATAGAATTCCCAGCACAGGTTCTTCTTCTCACCAGCTGGGTGGCCCCTCCAAACCTGTTACCTGGAAGAACACTTTTCCCGCTTCCGGTCTCCCACAGCAGGGCTGAGTTTCCATGTGGTGCTGGACATGCAGGGTGTAGACTCTTACTGAACTATTTACACATAAGGAGTCTCTGACGACCCGAACTCTGCCAGAAATCCCTCTCCTTTTCTGTTGTGAGCTCTGAAATGATAACTCCGGGATCCCAAGATTTCAGACGCACCGGACTCATCAGTCAGGCTTCTCTATTGGTGACAATGAAGTTCGAATCTCAATCAGGGAGGAATTATATCCGACTGTCTGACATCCCTGGGTTGCTTTGCTGCCCTATTTTCTGGTCTGTTGGCTACTGCATGCCCATGTCCCAAACAGGCTGAGCCCTCTTTCCTTCTCCCTCCTCCTGGGGTCAGGCTGCAGCATCCCTGAAAGGCTCACCTCACCCCTTGCCTCTCACTATCTCCTGGCAGCTCTGCCACCAGACCTCCACCCTCTCTTCTGAGTCTTCTCTTTTGCCTCGGAACAAGAAGCTGTCTCTACTTTGCAACCAACTTCCTCCCTTCTCTGTCCCTCCCCCCAGGTCTGGGTGGACACCTGACTTGAGGAGTGTGTACTTTTCAGGGATTCCAGGTGGTGACTTGCCAGCCCCATCCTCAGCAGCCCACACTGACCTGACCCTGCCTCCTGGGGCAGCTGCATTTTGTAGCATCAAAGCTGCAGGTGGATGCTTGCCTCCAGCCATGAAATCCTGGGAATTGGTGGTGACTTCTTGCCCGGAGTCCAAGAAACTGCAAGCAGACAATTCCCAGCTCTTCCCTCTCCTTTCCAGTCAATTCATTTGCACCCAGCTTCCTGATAAATCCTCCCCCAGGCGCCTATGGGCCCTTGCTTGCTCCCCAGACTTCCCCTTCCTCATCCTTCAGAACTCAGGTCAGACCCCCCAGGGCTTCCTCACCCTGCAAAGCTAATTTAGGTGCTTTTAGCTTCAAAGCACCCAAGTACTTCTAATTACCACAATACATTTTACTTTTCTATTAACCTGTCTCCAAAGTGTAAACTCCTGAAGGCAGGGATTATTCTTCTTTTCTCTTGCCCAGAAGCACATAATAGATGCTCTGTAAACATGTGTGTACAGAATGACTAATCACACTTAGTATAGCTTCATCCCACACACTCTTGAAAGTGAGGTGTCGACCCAGTCCTGGGAGTGGGGGACAGAGAAGGGAGGAAGTTGGTTGCAAAATAGAGATTGCATTCTTCTTGTGTTCCTGGAGAAATTTTTGGTAACTTGGAAATCCATCTTTTCTTCTTCCTGCAGCTGAGCGACGGAAAGATGCAACAAGACCCAGGTTGGCAGCCCTGCCATTAGTCTTGTCCCTCCAGTGGCTCTCCCCAGAAACCTAGAGGAGCCCTTAGACAACTGCCCCTGGCGGCCTGCACTTTTCCTTAGGAGCAAAAGCCAGGGCTGTGGCCAACAGGCCTTTGGACTTCAGCACCATCTATGTGTGGTTGCCTTCCTGGCCTGCCATCCCCAAAGCTTCCTGGCGCTGGTTTATTTTCCAAATTGAAAGTGAGTTTTCTAAATGTCCTGGGAACTTTATGATGTCCTTAGAAGCAAATAGAGATGTTCTGCCCAGTTCCTACTTGGGTATCATCAAAGCTGAATTAGAAATCGCTGCGTTTACTCACTCGTGCACACACACGTTGATTCAGTAAGCATTTATTGAGTTCCTATTGGATTCCAGGTACTGGCTAGGTGCCAGGAATCCTGACTGCATCATAGATAGACTCCTCTCTAACAGATCCCACTGGCTCCAGCCATGGCGCCTAAAGCCATTTCTTCTGTTAATCAATCCATGTAATGAACAGTTTGCCTAAAATCAGCTCACTTGTATGTTTTTTTAATCTGTTCAGATATTTTTGTCCTTTTGGCTATTTTGTGCATGTGTGTGTTTGGAGGGGTGAGGTATTGAAAGATTTATTTTTGTAATGAATCTCTTAGAACTCTTCCTATACTCATTAAGATGTAAACTCTCCTTTTAAAAGATAGTATTTAAACCAAACTGAGGTTTGAAAACTAGAGTTGGAGGAACTGGTGGACTTTTAATATATTTGCCTGATTGTGTTGGCCTGAAGACATTTTATTTTTTGGTCAAATGGGGGCTGGTTCTGGAGGGAGTATGCAGAGAAGAGACACCGTGGGCATCATCTACCCACCACCTTTGCAGAACTAGGAGATGAATCCTGGCGGAAGGTGCAGAGTGAAGTCTCAGGATGGCAGGAGTAGCCCACCCCAGCTGCGGGGAGGCTACTCACTTCTTCCCTCCTGCAGAGGTAGAATATGGCTTGAGCGCCTCCTCCTTGGGGCACAAGTACCCTGACCAGCGGAGCTATGGGAGAGGGAGGCCAAAGGAAAGAAGACAGACATGCTGTGGAGCACAGGTGAGGGGGCCTGGAGACTAGCTGGCATCCTCCGGACACCTTCTGGGCATCCAGGTTAGGCAGGGCTTATAGTCAGCAAGACTTAGATATTAATGTCCTCAGAGCATCCTCAGCCTGCTGCAGCCCGAGCACATTTGGATTCTAAGACACCCTCAAGAATATAAAAGCACCTCAGGCTTCAAAGATTGATGCATATTGGGTGGATATTTATTGAAAATACAAAATCCATTGAGAATGCCTGATTTTGAACATAAGGAAAGCTTCAGCCATGGATCAATTTGTTATAAGGCACTTAACCCTGGCATCACCGCTGACTCTCAGCCACTCACAGCTCCTCCTCTGCCCAGACTCTGGAAACAGGCAGAACAAGGGCCCGGGAAGCAGAACACACTCCCCTCTGGCCTCTGCATTGCCAGCTGGAGGCAGCCCAGCTGCTCAGGGCCACGCTAGGGGCTGGAAGAGTCAGGCGCTGGGGCAGAGAGCAAACAAAGGTAGTCAGGCTGCTGCTGGGGTTTGCATAGCTAGGCTCCCGCTTCACCTGTCAACCTAGGATCCGAGAGCCCGCATGCAGCTGGGAGAGAATCCCAGCTCCTAGGAGCCCGCAGCCTGGCGGGGGTCAAAACCAGGCTAGGATGGCTTTAGGGATTATCTAGTCCAACCCCCTCATTTCCCAGAGCTAGTTGCTGAGACCCAGAGATAGGAAGGAATTTGTTCTCTGTCACTGGGAATGTCAGTGACGCAGGCTCGCCATGTGGGGTTCAATGTCCTATGCTGAACCCTGACAAGGGACTCTGGGTTCCCAATGGGTTCATCATGAAAATCAAAATATTCGCAGTACTCAGTGTTTTCCAGCCACTGGAAAAGTCTAACTTTGTTCAATCCAAAGCATAAACACTGGCTAATCAAAGTATTTATCCAAGTGTATTCAATTAAAGCAATATTAAAGGAAATAAAATATATACATGCTGCTGACCACCTACGTAAGATTTATGTCACATTCTCTTAAATGAGCATTAAATCAATGGCAGATCTCAGTGACTAGGATTTGAACAGCAGGGAATTAGCAGGAGCCTTTAGGAAGATTTGACAGGCAGTAGGAAAGACTCAGAATCAGGAGCCTGGAGACCTGCCTCCTCCCTCAGCAATGCTTCTCAAGGACCCAGTGACCTTGAACGAGTCCTCTAGTGTCTCAAAGTCTCAGTATCTTCATCCCTGAAATGGGACAGCACTCCTACCCAGCCTAATCACGCCTCCCATTGTTGTCAAGGCAACAGGAGACAGTCCTTTGAAAATCGGATCAAACCACTGTGTTCTCTAGTTGCCCACAATCTGAGCTGGTGCCAACTATGGAAAAGAGTAACCCAGAAAAACACATCAGAGGAGACAATGAGCAGGTAAGGGGACTGGAGACCAGGTTTCTGCAGGGACAGTTGTAATCGCTGGCACTGCTGAGCCTGAAAGCAGTGAGATCTTACACAGGTGAAAGCCACATGGGACTAGATGTCCCTGCAGATTCTGTCTTCTTGGCCATGTGGCCTTGGGCCCTCCATGTGAGCTCTCTGAGCAGATAGAGAGGATGAAAGCACTCCCTGTGGAGGGCTCTTGTGAGTATCAATAAGCATAATTGGGACTGAGTACCCATGATAATACTTCAGATAGGGTCCTAGGTGCAGCGCCTGTGTTAACTCATTTAAGCCTCACAACGGCCTCTGAATCAGATGTGATTGCCACCCCCATTTTATTGATGAGAAAATGCTGGCAGAGCGAGGGCACACAGCTAGGGAGTGACAGAGCCAGCTAGATGAGTCTGGGTGTCTGGCTCCAGAATCTATATACTCTACCTCTGTGTAGTGTGTATCCATTTCCTATGGCTGCTGTAACAAGTTACCACATTCTCAATGGCTTAAACAATATGGATTTATTATCTTAACCTTCTGGAGGTCAGAAGTCCTAAAATCAAAGTGTGGCAGGTCTGTGTTCCTTCCAGAAGCTCAGAGGGTAGAATCTGTTTCCTTGCCTCTTCCGGAAAAAAGCTTCCAGAGGTTGCCCACACTCCTTGGTTGAGGGCCCCTTCCTTGTATCAGACTGGCCACTGCTTTCATTGCCGCCTCCTCTCCCTACTCAGACTCACCTTCTCCCTGTTAAGAGGACCTTGGCGATCACATTGGACCGTCTCAGATCATCCAGGAAAATCTGCTCCTCTCAAGGTCCTTAATTATATCTGCAAAGCTGCTTTTGCCATATAAAGTAACTTATTCCCAGATTTTAAGGACTGGCAGGGAACATCTGGTAGCACGTCATGTACCACACAGGGCCTCTAGCATAAGTGAGAAAACGTTCATAGAGCACTTGACGCAGAACTAGAGCATAGTAGGGGTCCATGCTCATTCTGAGGAGGTGGCTAGCAGACAGACTGGTCGCCCAGTTCCGCTGCTGTCGAAAACCAGTCTCCGCTGGCATGGAAAGAACTTTGCTGGCACTGGGTCAGGCAACCCCTCTGTTAGTTCAAGTCGTCCCAGAAGTAGAACCTGCAAAAAGGATTCCAGTGCCAGTCCTCTGCCTGGGAGGTGCTCCCAGGAAATAGGGAAGTCGGGAGAGGAGAAAGGGAAGGAAAACAATAAGGGGTGTTATCAAGCCAGTTCCCAGTGCATAAGTGGAGTTCAGTCTTAAGGGGACCCTGAGAGGCAGTACAGAAGCTCACCTTGGGGTTTCCTCTCCGAGAAGTGACAGAGTCGGGGTGCGGAAACACCAACTCCCTGCGGTCTCTGTTGAGGGTTGTTCTGGGGAGGGGGGATTAGTTCATCCTTTTGCACATGTGCCTAGGGAGCAGGCTCTGGTGGCCAGAGGGGGCCCTTATGTCACCATCGTCAGGTGTTGTCAGGTGGAAGTCAGGCAGCGGGCTCTGCAACAGTGAAGGCAGAGGATCTTGGGGACCCTGGAGACACGGATGACTGCAGCACCCTAACCAAAGTGAAGGCAGCGGGAGTGCCTGGCATGTAAGGCTGGAAACCGGGGCCCATGGAAGGCTTGATCTGAATATTGCTCTCCAGGGCTTGTGGCCCTCAGAACGATGGCTTTGTGCAGAGCAGCCTGGGAGAGAGTGGTCGAAGACCTGACTCCCCATGCCCCTCATAATACCACTTTGTCAGGGATGCTTTTATTTACCTCTTATTTTCACTATAACATGGTATCACTGTTGATTTTTTGAATAGACATTTTGGGGTTTTTTCAGGGAATTATTTTCCCTTCCAAATTATTGTTTGTGTCTTTGGTGTGGCTTGTGTCACGTCTAAGGCACACTTTTCTCCAGTGAAAGAGAACGCCCCTATCTCAAGTTCTTTCATCACATCCCTTTTGTCATATAAAGTAACATTCATAGGGCTGGGGGATACTGGTGTAGACCTTTTAAGGGAGGTCACTATTCAGCCTGCTACACGAACTGTGACCCCCTAAATCACTTAACCTGAGATTCTAGTTGCTCACCCACAGGGGTGCAGTGAGTAGCAAAAGAAAGAATATTTCTAAAGCACCTGTGCATGATAAATGTTCAATAAATGCCCACCACCAGAAACAGAGTGAAACTCGTCAAGGTGGCAGCATGGAAGGGACCAAGGCATTGAGATGTTCTGGGTGGCCTCCAGCACGTCCTTTGGGTGACTCAAGGTCTGTTTTTCCACGTGGCCCTGCTTGGTCTTCCCGGTTCTCATCAGCGCTGGCTAGGACCAGAGCAGAGCTCAGTCATCCTCCTCCGGGACTCCAAGTTTCAGGTGTCCGACTTCGTAGCGGTTGAACGGTTCATTTGTCATAGGCAAGCAATACCTTGCTGGCAGGAACCCACTGGGACAACTCTGTACCCCAGACCATACCTGCTGATGTGGGGCAGATCATAAAGAAGACTAAATATAGTTTTAAAATAAATAAATATATATATATATATATATATATATATATATATATATATATATAGGATACAGTGTTGCTATTGCTTTAAAATGATAATCTCTCCAAACAATAAAAAGAGAACAAGGTCCTATCTGTGATACAGGAGGAAGAACAGAATTCAAATGCGTACTTTGTCTTTTATAGGTGATGCCTTTTGAAGCTGAACACAACCTATACAGCCATATGCCTCAAATGAACTTGACCCTTCAGTTCCCAGGGGGCCTGAGCCCAGGCTCATTCCCCATCCCAGGCCGTGGTTCAGAAATGGCCTAGGAGATGGAAAGCATCACTGGGGACAGGGGTAGGGATAGCTCCGCTATCCCGATAGACCCAGTCAGCAAAGGACTCTCTCTTCTTGTACCATGGTTATATCTGGGCAATGGGTCTGGTGGTCCTGAGGCTAGCTTGTCACCAATCTAAGGACAAAACCAGCCCAAGGATGGCAGAGAGAAGAGCACAGGTCTAATGTATCCTAAACCAACTGCTAAACCAACCAAAGTTTACCCTACACGTCTGATAAAGAATAAACCCCCTAGATTGTTTAAGCCACTTTTTCAATATTTGCCACCCAAATCATCTAAAGCGATATACTAGCTGTGTGACCTTAGATACGCTTCCTCACCTCTCTGAGCTTTATAATAATCAACGCTTGCCTCCTCTTGATGAGGATCGAGTGAGAAAGTACACAGGAAAACACACTTTAAACAAACCGTATGGTGCTGCACATATTAAGCTATTATGATGATGGTCATCATTATTTTAAGCTTTAGTAAATGTGCACTATCCAAACTGGGTCTGTTACAGAATTCCACATCAGTCATTCATTTGATTCTTAGCTCTACTTTGTCCAAATAGATTTAGCTTCTTTTTTTCTGGAGCCACGATATCATCAGAACAGGTTCGTCCCCTCCCCTAGTTGACCTTCAAATGAATCCCCAACAAGGAAGCAGAAGGGACCCAAAGTTTGTGCCGTGCGAAAGGGGTCTTGGAAAGGAGGAAGCAGAGCCCTAGAAAATCAGAGTGCAGGACACTGGAGAAGAAGTCTGGGTGACCACCGGCTCCCCTTCAGCTGCCAGGTGCCTGAGGCTTGCTCCGCTGCCTCGTGTCATCTGTGCTTCCCAGTTGTCACATCTCTTTGAGAGACATTGTAGATCGGAAGGTTCCCAAAAAGTGCCTGGGCCATCTGTTCCCTCGGAGTATCAACTCTCCTTCAACATAAGGAAGCTCTAATTGATGAACCTTTGTCTCATCCTTTCACTTCTCCTATGAACACACGTGGATGTGGACAGACTGTTGTTTCTTGGCTCATCTGTAGTCAGAGCCCCCAACATGGTGCACAGACAAGAAAGGACTGGAGGACTGAAGCCAAGAGGGCTGGACACAGAGATGCCAGAGGGAACACGTCCTGCTTGGGGATGGTTCCAGAAGGGTCGCTCCCGAATGGTCCTTGAGCGATGGAGAGATTGGGGTCCAGGAGGCCGAAGGGTGGAAACGCTTGCAGGTAAAGGGACCAGGATGAGGTGGTGGTTCACAAAGACAGTGAGAAAAACAAGGACACAAAGCAAGTTTCGAATAAAGCAAATTTATTCAACTTGAAGTTTTGTTGTTGGGGTTTTTTTATGGAGAGAATGCCCTTCTTACATTTTAGAAACTAAAATGTCCTTCCTCTTATGAAATGATTGTCATCCTCAATCGTAGCTGCTAGTCATGGGTGCTCACCCCCCAGGCCACTAGAAGGAGTCATTCTGCCCTGGTTACTTCCAGCAGACTCTCCCAGCTTCAGATAATCCCATTTTCCTGCCTTAAAGACAGTGCAAACAGGTGTCACGACACAGCCTTGTCAACCTGGATCCCCCAGTGACCACAACCCAATCCACCTCAGTGAGCATTGCAGAAGTGAAAAATAAGCTTTTGTTGTATTAAGCAGTGAGACTGGGGAGTGATTTGCTCCTGCAGTAGTCTAATAGCGTAGCTATTTATTGTTTCATACCTTTATTTAGCAAAATGAGATATTGCCAGTCGTATGTTGGTCTTACTTTTATTTTCTCTCGACATGTAACTACCCCAGGGAATACAACCCCTGGACACTGTGGCTCTGAGAGCTGATATGGGGGGATATCCCATCTGATAGTCCCCACCCAGCCAGCATCACATCTGTTTCATCTACAGAATGAATCAACAAATGAGAATGTCGCTCTTTTCTGCACTTCAAATAAAGCTGTTCCAGGAACCACTCTGGAGAGAGCCCTCAGGCAAAAAGGTGTGTGTCCTGCTCCAGGGGAAGAAGCCTACAAGGTTGGAACTAGGGGTGGAGGAGGAGTGAGGCAGGGGCTCAGTGGGAGGGATTCAGTGGGCTAGAGCTGGTCCTGCAGGGTCTGGCAGGCCAGGAGGAGGTGAGCAGAGGGGAGCACTCCAGCACTCACAGCTCTGACTTGGACTGCTGTTTTGTCATCACTTAGCTCATCTTTCGGCTTGACCCGACATCTTTTTCTCTACACAGCAGCAAGATCCTTCAAAACACAGACCAACCGAGACTCCAAAGCTCAGCGTCATCATAACTCATTCAGAATGAATAAAGTCAATGTCTACCACACACCGCCATCACATCCATTGTTATCTGGCCCCTCACCATCTCTCTGATCCCATCTCTTATGTCTCCCCTCTGCTCCCTTGGCTTCTGCCCTTCATGTTTCTGAATACACCAGGCATGGTTTTAACCTTGGTGTGCTGTTGTCTCCCTCACAGAATTTCTTTCCTCAGTGAGCTGTCTCTTGGGGCTTACTCCCTCCCTTCACTTAATTGTCCCCTTAATGGCCACCTTATCAGAGTGCCCATCTGTGGGTAGCCTTTGTGTCATTTCTGTCTTCACACTGGTTCCTTTTCCTTCATGACCTGCATTGTCACCTGATGTATTGTGTACTTCTTTTTCTAGGTCACAGGTTGGCAAACTTTTCCTCTAAAGGGCCAGATGGTAAATATTGTTGACTTTGCGGGCCATACGGTCTCCATCACAACTGCTCCACTCTGCCGCTGTAGTGCGAAAGCAGCCATAGACAGAACATAAATACACGAGCGTGGCTGTGTTCCAATAAAACTTTATTTACAGAAACAGGTGGCAAACCAGAGTGACCCCCGGGCCACAGTCTGCGGACCCCCGGCTTAGGCATTCGCTGTCCACGTCCCTACTGACACTAAAAGACAAGCTAAGGAGGAGAAAGGTGCTGTCTTTTCTGTTCAGTACTCTGTGGCACCTCCCAACATACCTGGTCTGTGGTAGGTGGTTCATAAATATTGACTGAGATTGTTCATTGATTGATTCATGAATTCTCTAGCGACTTTGATTTTAGGGGACTGGCTGAGGAATTTGGACTTTCTTCTTAAAAAAAAAAAGTGAAAAGTCTTTGCCAGTTTTAACAATGTTCGTGACTGGTGATTGACAGATCTTATCTGCCGTCTGCAGTTCTCAGGATGGAGACATTTTGAGACAAATGACAGCCGCCTGCTCGTCTCACTGTCTGCTCGTAAGAGCACTGTTGATGGGCATCGCACATTGAGCTGGAGGTACGATGGCTCAGACCACTGCCAACAAAAACACGTGGAAATCAAATAATCATCTCTGCCAACAAAGGCCTAGGGATGACCCTCCAGACGCCCCCGTAGAAATCAAAAGGCCTGCTGCCCCTCTGCAGGGACCAGAATCAAACACCCACCGTGGCACTGGCTGTGGAAGAGCAGAGCAGTCAGGGTCTGACTAAAGCAGCGCAAAGGCTGAAAGAGTTGTGAGGAGAGAGGTCACCTTGGGTTAGGCTGAAAGGAATAGATGGAGCCGGAGACTAGGATGGTTCTCATTTTCTGGGGTGAGCAGGATCCACTCCTGAGTTCTGAAGAACTCAGTGAAAGAGTTTGTCTGCGGGCAGCAGGGTTTGGGTATGAAGGGTTGGACGATGGACAGCTGTGGAAGCCAGTCTGGAGAACTGGAGCCCTCTGGGCAATGGGAAGGCTTTCTAGGAGTCAGCATGATGGGGATAGAAGTTCATCAGCAATAAGGTTGAGAAGTGAAATGAATCAGGGAACGGATGTGGGTGAATGATGGAGGGTACTCTCAGGGAAGGGATCAGAACCGAATCCAGGACCCCTGGGGCACCATGAAGAGGTTCTATGTAAAGAGTGACATCTTCATGACTCTCTTTCCAGATGAAACGAGTCGGGCACTGGAAGGAGTGGGAGAGATTTCACGGTCAGAAGACTGTTCCGATGCCGCTTCGACGCATTTCCCTCTCTTGCATGTGTCATCGCTTTGCCTGGATGTCGTTACCAGCTGTGTCCACCTCTGCCCCGAGAGTCACCGAGTCGGCACGGTTGATTCATTTGCTAAGTTTGGCAGCCACCCTCAGGTGCCACATCCTCTAAGAAGCCCTCCCCAGTCTCACCTTCCAGAAGAAAACTCTCCTCCTCTGAGCTTCCACACCTCTCAAATGTCCCTGAGTGCAGTCCCTAGGCCTTTCATCCTAGCACCGGACTGGATGGATTTGAACCAGAGCTCCATTACATGCCTGAAATTTCTTGGGCCTCTAGTCCCTCATTGATACAAGTGAGGTTAAAAATAATATCTTTCTTATAAGGAAGATCATAATAGGGATTTCTTGAGTTCATATGTGTGATAGCCTTAGAATAGTTCCTGGTTATCATGATCTCCGCAAGCAATGGCTGTTTTTATTATTGCCATTAGGAGGCTGACCATAACACTGTTTTAAACAGGACGGTGCTGATTTTCATAGTTCCTGACCCTGCCATCATTTTAATGTGTGTCAACTTTGTCCCGTTTTTAATAAACCAGGGCCATCTTTAACATGCGGCAAGGGGGCAAGTGACTTACCCCAGGCCTAGTTCATTGAGGGATCCAAAAACAGTTGCCCCTTCGGCCTGGCATTAAAGATGGCCCTTGTAGGTGCTGACTGCAGGCGCCGCTGCTGCTCCACCCACTGTGAGGACACAGGAGCCTCATGGAAAGACCATGCCCCCATCCCACCTGCATCTGTTTCTTCAAAGGGAGCAAAACACTGCAGAGTGATTGAGGTGCAGGCAAGTACTAGCGGGTGTAATTTCTGCCACTGTGGGGCTTATCTCTGGCATTTATGTGTGTCACATGGCATTTCTGACACTGGTATAGTTAAAATGGATGTGTTTTAGGTTGGACATTTAGAGCAAACACCAAATTTGGTTTTCGCCTAAGATACTAGAATTCCTTGCACCCTGGCTGTTTGTGTGAAGTCCCTCTAATCAGTACCACATAGCACTTACTTGTTGGCTGGCCCAGGTGCTCTGCTCCTGCTTGGATTGCTCCACCTCCTTCCCTCCCCTTAGTCGTCAGCACATAACCCTGCCTGGTTTTTTGTCATCCCAATGTTCCATTTTTGAATCAAAGAAATATGGTCAACTGAGTTATTATTTATATTAAAATTAATTGTGTGTGTTATCACCTATAACAGATGTGAGCCTTTTGAAGGTAAGGACTGTACCTTATTCATTTTTGCGTCTTCCTCAGTGAGTAGCAAGTATTCACATAGTATGTGTTCAACAAATATCTGTGAAGGAATCGTTAAATGATTCAATGAATGGATGAATGAATGAATGAACGAATGAATGAAACCTTTAGAATGGAATTTTATGGCGGTGTAAACAAAGTATTTGTATTTAAGGATACTTCCATCTTTAAAGGGGAAGCAAGCTATGTAGACAATGGCAGGAACCAAAGACTCTGGTACAGAAGGCACACAGCAGTGTGTATTTTCAAAACCCAACTCTGTGACTTTACTTTCCCATCCACAAATGACGAGACTTGATTACATGAAACTGAAGGACCTAGATAGCTTTAAAGTTCTATTATTGGAATCACTAGATCTCAAGAGTTTTGTTTTTGGTGACTACATCATTAGGAATTTCCTAGAAAAATGAGTGGAAGAATTTTTTTAATTGAAAAAATACTTCCAAGCGACTCTCAGTACTAGAGCATAGAGAAAGATCTTATCCAACCTAACGAGGGCTTGTGTGAGAGGTGGATCCTCTGTTCCCTCACTTTAATTAGGACTAACACATCAAGAAGAGAAATTCTGTCAGAAGTATGTACAATGGCCACATTTACCCCGAAGGCACAGGAAGCTTGGAAACATGAATCAAAGCTGTTCAGAATTCTCCTGGGAGAAGGAACAATGAGAAGTACTAGCAAAAGGAACCCAAGTTCAATGGGAAGTCACTGACCCTGCTGAATCTGTGGTCTGCTGTAGTGGGCTGGGCTGAGTCTTCTGGGGTTCCGCATGAGAAGCGAAGGCTAGTTTCTAAAGATGCCTCGGGTCTCTGGGCAAAAAGGGAGCCCTGGTCTGGAAGGCTCCATCTCCTCAGGCTCTCTCAGTACCTCTTCATGACTGGACACCACTTGCCTGTGAAGCTGCTGTTTGTGTCATTGGATGGATGTTAAATTCTCCAAAGACTGTGTGCGTTTCTCTCAGGATCATCGAGGGCCTCGCAAGTGCTCATCACTTATTTGGCGAATGAATGAATGAGAGGGTAAATGTAGGTTGGCCACAGCCTAGAATCCAGCTCAGAGGACATAAGAAACACAAGAAAGAGTTGTAGATACCTTAACTACCGGGTCATAGAGTAGTTCACCAATGTCAGCTCAATTCTGGGTTAAAATTAAGCAAATGTGTTCATTATTAGACAGAGGTGGAGTTTGACTTCTTGACTTCTCAGCTGGCCCTGAGGGAAATACTCAGAGTTGTGAGTGGACAGTAAGCCCAGCTCTGATATCAGCCCAGGCTGTGGGTCTGCCGACCTCTGAGCCCTTGCTGTGATAGCAAGGAGCTGACTACTGGGGGTAACAAAAGCCATGTAGCCGCCACGGCTAATTCCTGTTAGGGTTCTGCCTCTCCCCCGCAAATCCCACTGCCTGTGATCATCCCCAAAAGAGTCCTGTACTGGGCTCAGAGTGGGGAGAGGGAAGCGAGATTCCTCCTCAACAGATGTCACCATAATTAGATAACTCATTATATCAAGGAATAAGGGAAGGAGATTGACATGGATACAAATGCGAACATATTGATAGCTTTTCTGCATGTGAGTTTGTGCAATCTTGGAAACTGATTTCCTGGACAAGGTTCAAGGGATGAGTCAGCGGTTGGAGCCTGGGGAGATTTTCCACAATGAAATTCTAGTCCCAGGAAAGTATCCTCAGAGCTTTCCACCCTGGAAGACCATTCCCAGGGGTGGCCAGGGTTTGAAGTCCGTGTGGGCGTGTGCCTGTGCGTGTGGGAGAAACCTAGCAGGGATCCAGGGCCTGGGGGCAACGGGGGAGAGGCAGGAAGGCCTGGTGAGGCAGCGCGTGGGCCATGCTGACGCTCTGGACCAAGTCCCATGGCTGCTCCGGCCTGTGATGAATGTCATCAGAATGGCTAGGGCTCCTTCCTGCCTCTCAGTTAGGGAGTCTCCTGAGGAGGTCACCCTGGGCCCCCAGCTGGGATCAAGTGTCCTTCACTAGTGTCCTCAGATGGCTCTGCTCATCCTGCTGGGACTCCCACAGTCCCCTGGGTGTCATCACACTTGCCTCTTTCCCTGTGGCAAAATATGAGGCTTTGAACGCATGATCCTTTCCAGCTCAGACATTCTAAACTTGAACGTGTCTGGAAAAATGGAGAAAAAGAGGGAAAGCATGAGTGACACTGAGCACAATCTACACCTTCCCTGTACTTGTCAAATCCATCATTTTTCAACAAGTGCCTGAGGCAGACCTCCCAGTGTTCAGAGGGCAGCTATCGCTGAAACCAAATGCCTTCTGAAGCCCTGGAGCAACCTGGCTCATCCCCGGTGGCCTCCTTGGTAATCTGCACTTAGCACCTTCCTTCTACAGGGGACTTAGGGGAATGGAGGGTGTGAACATGGAGAATTGTACCTGCAAGTGTTCCTAATGCCCGCTCCTGCCCTGTGGTCTCCATCCTCCGTCCCTCCTCCAGGCATGGCGCCTGGGGCTCTCAGACCCCTGCCCCTTCTCCCTGCCTCCACCCCAGCCTCTTCTCCAGAGGACCCCCTCTCTTAAAGAGCACTGACTGGAAGGGGTCTCCCTCATCCCCCCACTCCCCCATGGAAGAAGGCGCTACATCCTCACTAAGGACTTTCCCAGTGGCTGTCACCTGTCTCACTTCTTTAAAGTCTGGTCTGCCCTTGACTTTATTTCTTGAGTCTAGCCTCTCCTCTGTCTGCCTGGTGTAGCCCCTTAGCCTCGCCTCTGAGAGAGCAGGATACCCCCAGGCCTCTCCCTGAAGGTCATTCTGCCGCTGCTCTCCTCTCCTCCCTGTACCTGCCATTTCCCTACCCCACATCTCACACCCCATCACTTGAATCTACAGAAAGACCACCCGCTGCCTGTCCCTGGCATTCACATATCTTGGTTAGAGTCCTGGGAAAACCCTTTTTCGGGACCATGAGCAGACAGCACTGTCTTCCACACGACAGCAGCTGAGGCAGGAAGGCTTGAACAGAAAGAGGAAGAAGCCTTTGGCAGTGTCCACGCAGGCACTGATGCTGTGCAGAATGGTAAACGTGGGGCGGGCTTTTAGTTACACATTTTGAAAGAACTGACAGTCACTCTTGTCTGAGCAGCCCAAGCCTGAATGACAGATGACTCTCAGAAGTTAGGGCTATACCCAGGTGGCCCCGAAAAGAGAAGAGGTGGCCCACTGTCCCAGAGACAACACAGGGTAACGAGACCCACACCAGGTCCCACCAGTGAACAAGTGAGGGGATGTCGAAGGATCTGGCTTCCTTAGGGACCCCAGGCTGTCGGAATGTCTCCATCCTCCACTGGAGTCATTGTCACCACGCCTGCCTGTGTTGCCTGCAGGTAAGCTCCTTTGCCCGCTGTGCACAGACAGCCCAAACTCTGTGGCACTGCCTTCTACATCATGACGCACCAGCCAGCACAGAGACTGAGAGCAGGACTCAGCCCAGCCTCCCCCGCGGTGACGGACCCTGGGACTCCACTGACGAGTGCAGCGCGCTGGGCCGGGGTGCGGGGATGACTGACTGAAGGCCGGGCAGTGTGGCTCCTGTGCAAGGGTACTCTACTCCCTGTGTGTCCACAGGTCGCACGTGCAATTTGGAGCACCAACTTTGTGGGGGCTTGGTATATAACAGCGGAGGATTTGAGGCTGTGTCGTCATCAGGCAACTTTCGATTACATCTTGGAGTCAGTGGTCTTTCTTAGCTTCCTGGAAAACAACTGTAGAATGTGAGTCATCTTCCTGCAGTTAGTTGCTTGTTTTAGCTGGTTTCACGTGGAGGAGTGAGAACCCCCTCTGCCTTGCAATCCTTTTCTCTCTTCCCTCCTGTTCATTCTGGAATGGGGCACAGCATTAAAGTCTTCTGAGCTGCTTTTTCTCCTGTCTGTGAGTCTGTGCAAAAGTCCCTTTAGAGGACCAGTTTATAGCTCCACTTCTGGGACAAGAAAATTAGTTCTTCATCAGACTAATTCCCACCTTCCCCCACTTGCCAGCCCCTCCAGCTCCTCACTCTGTGTTGCAGCTCTCTTTCCCATAGGCACCATGCTGTCCTTGCCTCTGTTTCCCTTGAGGCCCAATCTGACCATCCAGCAAAGGCCCCTTCAAGTCTCACCTTTCCAGGGAGCCTCCCGGCTCTGTTCTCCTCATCGCTCTCACAATCCTCTGCTGTCCTTTCAACGTGCTCTAGCTTGGGTTAGAGGTGCTGGCACTCCTGTCTGCTCTCCCTACCACGCCAGGGATTGTCCCAGGAAACAGAGGTGCTCTGAGGCATGAAAGCATGTGTCCTGAGGCCCCAGCACAATGTTGTTGAGCTGGATGTGATTTGCTATATTATTTCCAGCACATGTTGGATGCCTGGTGGTCAGTATCCCATTGACTCTCTCATGGTAGGTATGTCATTCCATTTTGCAGATAATGAAACTGAGGCTAGAAAGATTCAATGACTTTCCCAGGACCCCAGAGGTAGCACAAGACTGTGCTGAATTAGAACTTAGGCTTTGGTGTGTGTGTCCCCTCAGCCTCTACCTCAAAACCCTGTAGGCTCCTGGAATGGGAATCGAGGGGTCGCTGTAGACAGAAGTACACACTAGCTTAGGTTTGTAAATACTGCTTCATAGGCACAATCTCCCCACCTCCTATCCCTGCGAACTGTGCATTTTACATGACTTTGAAAACTTGTTAAGTAACTCTTGGGAGGACATAATAAATGTGAAGAACACAGAGGAAGGAGCAAGAAAGGAGAAAGGGAAACGAGAGTTTGGTTTTCTTCTGCCAGCCCTCCTCCCCATCCAGAGCCTGGTGGACAGTTTGGGGAAGAGAAAAGTCGGGGAAGACAGCTTCCAGATGGAGGAAATGGTGCAGCTGTCAGAGGGTGACCAGTTGGGGGCAGCTCCCCAGGCAAAGAAGAATCCTGCTCTGATCCATTCAATGAAATCTCTCCATTTTGCCTAATTTTAAAAGGGTTAACATGAAACTTGCATGCCATTGCTTTCCAGATGTGAGACTGCCGCTTCCCATCCTCATGACCCAGTGGGTCACATGACTAGAGGTCACCCTAATGATACCACAGGCCACAGGCCCCTTTGGCTTGCTTCTGCGCCTCCCTGTGAGTAGAGATACTGGCACTTCTGCTGCATGGTGAGTGGAGTAATAGCCTTCAAACCCAACTCTCCTAACCCTGGTCAATGCCTTTGATCAAGACCCTGTTCTCCTGGAATCGCAGGGACCCATCTGTTTAGCCAGAGACTCATGGAAGGAGAAGAGGCTCACCTGTCTTATTTCCCACTGATGGCAGATTTCCCCCGGCTCACAGAGGCCTGGGACTGATGCTCGCTTCCTGTGAGGCACTGGCCATCAGTCTTGACGGTAATAGCAGGAGAACGAGGGATGGAATGTAGTCTATTGGACAGTCAAGCAGCAGCACAGGTTGGGTATGGCTGCAGAAACAAGAGAGCTGTTGGAATGGGCATGGGCCAGGTTTGCTGTGCTAGTTGAACTGTGTCTGTTCAGCTCTGAGCCACACACCTACATTCCCTTAGGCTGACCAAGTTGAGAGCTGCCTGGAAATACAACTCCGGGGAGGACGGGTAAAGGAACCATGGATATTGCAGTTGAGCTATCTAGTAACTAAAGGGTGTCTGGAGGCCAAGGGAGCCAATAACAGTTTCACATCGCCCTGATTTGGGGAGACAGGACGAGAGGAAGAAAGCTTTAGGGAGGTAGTTTTCACTCAGTAAGAGGACCTTTCCTGAGACTTAGAACTTCCCTCAAACGGGATGAATAGTGATATTTCCTCCTCTGGGTGTGTCCAAGCAGAGGCTGGAGGAGCACAGGGAGGGAGGAGGGGTCCTGTTGGCGCAGAGCCAGCTCTTACATCTGAAATATAGCCTGTGGGGTGTTCTTTGCAAAGATACTATCGGCCTGCTATTTTTACATTTTAATTTCATGACTCAGGAAAACAGAGAAGCCAGGAGTTTTTGGGAACAGACGTGAGTCCCAGGTAGCCAGCTCTAAGTGACCCAGAAACCAGAGAAGCCCACATGCAGCAAACTGGCCTCGAGTAAACATCATTCTTTTGCTGAGCATTTTTCATCCTTAAACAGAGACTGTCATTTCTGGCTCCAACTTCAGAAACAATAACATGCCTTTAGGGTTTGTAATCCATGCTAGAGAAATCATTAGCTCATGTACCAAATGCCATCAGAAAGAGTCATGAGATGCCATTCGCATAATAAACCAAACCAGCAAATGTTTACCAACACCTGCCCAGTGCAAGGTGAACCAAGATGGTAAGATCAGACCCCCATCACCTCGGCACCCACAGGAGGGCGGAAGGGAGAGAGCAGATTTGCGAACGTTCATGACAGTGATGTCAAGTCTTTCCGAACTTTCCCCACCAATTGTGACTGCTTGTTTAGAATTGCCAGCTACCCCATAAGGCTGTCCGTTCCCCAAAGGCAGTGTAGCTGATTGGCCGAGAGACAGCATTTACACTTCCAAAGCCCAGGCTCACCTTGTCACCCAACCATCTGTCTGCTCTGACTTTGGACACACTGTTTTACAGTTCCACACTCTAGTCTCCTCGTCTGAAACAGGGTTAATATTAGTACCAATTATTGCGTGAATTGGATGAAATAACAAGTGTAAAACACTTAGTATTGTGGCCTGATGCAGAGGTGCTCAATAAATATTTACAGCTGCCATGCTATCATTGCTAATAAGAGTATAGTGGGGTTGTTAGTAGATAGGGGTAGTTTCTAGAGTAAGCTCATAAGGGGAAATACAATCTAATCGATATGATATTTCAAAATCCCACCTTGCATTTTCCCAGAAGCAAATATGCTTTGAAAGTAATAGCTTGCACTCTAATCTCCTCTCTCTCTCTCTCTCTCTCTCTCTCTCTCTCTCTCTCTCTCTCTCTCTCTCTCTCTCTCTCTCTCTCTCTCTCTCTCTCTCTCTCTTTCTGTTGGCCTATTAAATAATAATAGTTAATATTTAACCAGCACTAATTACATGGCAGGCACTTGTAAACCTTTATATGTATCAACCCATATAATTTGATATCAACTTATCAACTCTAAGAGGTAAGGACGGGGATTTTATCCTTTTACCTATAAGGAAATGAAGCCAGAGAGATGTAGGGATTTACCCAAGTAACACAGGGACTGGATCCCAGGTCATGCGACTGAGTGCAGTTCCAGAATACACTCTCTCAGCCACTGAGCCCGACTCTCTCTCCCGAGGTAACAGGTCACGACTGATGCAGTACACACCACCATGTACACAGATCCTGGGGTACAGTAGATGTGTGGTAAATGTTCGTGCAGTGACCGTGTCCCTCAGTTACGAGTTGCAGGAAATCCGGCCTCAGCACCAGGAACTGTTACCTCCACAAACTCACAGGTAGCAGAGGGGAAATACGCCTGATGGAGGCCACAGGGAGTGTCCCCTTCTCAGGAACCAGACTTGGGGAGAACTGACCTGGTAAATAGAAGTTTGCTTCACTAGGGGTGATGAGTAGGTGTAAGAACTACGAGGTCGTCTCAAGGGCCCATGCGTTCTCTCCTGGAATGTTGACGCGAGGAGCTTGATGAAAACTGATATTAGCATATTCTAGAGGTCAAGGCTGCCAGCTGTGGAGTCAGAGATCGGGGATGTAAATCCTGACTTCGCCGTTTGGTAATGAGCGCCCTTACCGCTAGGCCACTGGGCCAGGGGAGAAGTGGATGGGACACACAGGCGTCCCCCAGGCAACTCAGGAACCGACTCCAGGTTGTCTTTACTTAGGTTAGGTCCTTACTTTTGGTGCCAGACTTCCTCTTGGAGGTGACACCTCAGCCGATGCCTGAAGAAGAAGCCAGGATCCACCAGGCATGTGGATTATATAACTCCAGTATTCATTTGCAAAGTGCCTGAGGTTTACAGTGTGTTCGTCTACACGTTTGGTCCTGACAAAAACTATGTGAAGATAGCAACACAGAAATTCATTGTAGACAATCCTCACTATTCACAGATTCTACCTGTGTGCGTTCAATTGCCTTCTGGAATGTACTTGCAATCCCCAAATCAATACGCTACTGCACTTTGACAGTCATTTGCAAACATGGGCAGAGAGACGAGAGTTCTCAGTCGCCTGTCACATGCGTTCCCCACTGAGGTCAAACAAAGAAAAGCTCTGCCTTCTTGCTCCCACTCTCATTAACTAGTGTCCTCCACGCCATCCATTTTGGGCCACATTTTTCACATTTCTGTGCTTTTCTGTCAGTGTTTTCACTGTTTAAAATGTCTCCAGTGTGCACAAGGGGGCTGCGATGTGTCTTCTGGAGAAAGTACATGTGTTAAGTAGGCTTCAGGCAGACATGAATCACAGTGCTGTGACCGGGAGTCTGGTGGTCAATCATCAGCAATAAAGTGTGAAACAGAATCACACATCCACCAGATTATGTTTTATGGTTGATGAAAATGCTGTGACGACTGTGTGCTCACTGGAACCTACGCTGTGTCTTCTCTCAGGGCAGCAGTTCAGTATCTGTTCACGCAGAATTCCCAGAAACTGTCTAGACGTGACTATCACAAATAACGAGAATACAGGGCAGACTGTATAGAAATATACACATATATAATATATATGTTTATACATATATATAATAAAGGAAGTTGAGACTCAGAGAGGTTTGAGAATTTGCCCAAATGGCCCAAGGTCACACTCTGACAAGTGCCAGCGCTGGGACTTGAAGGTGGGTCTGAGTCCCTACCTATTGCAGCTGATGATCAGAAGAGTCCTATGAACAGCTGCCACTTGCAGAGTTTGGGTGAAGAGGATGCACTCCCAATGGTTTCCACCTCTTCCTTTGCTGGACTGCTCTTTATTTCCCTTCTGCCCCTTTTTGTTTCTTTGTCAAGTGTAATTGCTTTTGCACTGGAAGATCCCTCCAAGCAAATGAATCTGTAGGTACCTCTTGCCACCAACCACAATCTTTCCAAAGAAGAATCTAGGGGAAGAACAGGAAGCCAACCTAGAAATCAACTCTAATTCAAGTTCAAACAGGAGCCAGGGAAATTTTTCCAACATTATGCTTATGATGTTTGCAACTCAGGAACAGGGCAGGTGGAAGGCGAACAGTTCAAGGGACACGTGCACCCTTCATGACCCCAGCCCCAGCAGCCTTCACCAGCCCTTGAGACGCTTAGCTCTGACTGCGGGGAGCTGTGCCTCTTTGGAAGCCTTTCCAAACAGTGTCATTTGTGGGAATGTAGATCCAGGTCCCACAATGCTGCAAGGAAGCACTGAGTTGATGACTCTGACAGGTATGACAGAGGAAAAGCAGGAAGGCGGAGGAGAAGAGAGAGGATTAACAAGTGTTTGTGAAGAGGCATTTATATTTAGAATTTCCTTTGCTTTCAGGGGTTGGTGTGCCAGTCAGGACTCTTGGTATAAACAGCCAAACTTACTCTAGCTTATTTCAGTGGGAAAAGAGTTTACTAAAGAATATTACACAGTTCCCAGACTCTCCAGGACAGTCGAAGAGTGCAACAGAATAGTAGTCAGTCAGGTAGATGCCCAAACACAAATCAAAGAGATTACACCTTCAACGAGCCCCCCACTGGTACCATTCCTGGTCTTGGAGGCCAGTATTTTCACCAAACACTGTGAGCATGATCACCAGCGCCTCAAGTTCTGAGACCCCAAGGCTGAAACACTGCTGCTCCTCTGGCCCAAAGGTAGATTCTGAATGGCCTCCCTTCCTTGGGTTCCACTTCTGAATGGAATTTGTTCCTGGGCATTTCTGATTGGTGGAGCCCGGGTCACATGACTGAGCCCTACCTCAAGGCCAGGTGGGAGAGTGAGTTCTGGATTTGACCTCAGGGAGTTTGAACTCACAATGTGAAATTTCTCTGAACTGTGGAAAGCTGTTTATAAAACACCAGATGTCCACTGAGTGTGAGGACTTTTCCAACTCAAAGTCATAGTAGAAGAAGCACCAGGCTGAGGACATGATATTCTCACTTTCTCACTGCCACCATGCACAGCTCCGGATCCCTTGGTCTTGTACCAAGTGTTTAGAACACCTTGGAGCCCAGCACCCTTTCCTGAATGGATAAATAAATGGATGTATTCTTGAGCCAGAAAAAAAATGAATGTTGTTGGATAACTGGACACCTTTGGAGAGAGACTCATCCATTTAATCATTTGAGATTAAAGAGAAGGGGAGAGGTATAGACAAAATATTGACAGAATTACCAATTGGTGTCGCTTTGGGAAAAGACTGTAAAACTAATCACAAAATTATGGGACAGGAAATCGAGTAGTCTCTAGGAGCCAGACTTGCCCTCCACGGCCTGCCTTAGGCATGCTCTTTCCTCGACTCACCGTTCTTCCTGTCCCAAGGGAGGAAGGGCAACTGGATTATGGATCAGAAGCCTCTTCGGGCTCCTCCTTGATTGACACAAAAGTTTGCCTGTTTAAGATACAGTATTTGTGGGGGCTGGAAATAACAGCTATCACAGTTGCCGCTCCGGGGACATCAAATCCATGCCAGGCTCGACTCTACATGCTTCCTATAAAATTTAATGCTCATGACAACCCTATTAGCAAGTCCTTTTATTAGTTGCATCTTTCAGAGGAGGAAGCTGAGGTATAAAGAGTCATCAGACTGGGATTAGAAGGGAGCTCAGTTTGAACCATCTCTCAGTGCGTCACTCTTCTGTGATTCTCTCTTCTGTTGTGTCTTGTAATGCCCACATCCGAGCAAACACTTGGGAAGCCTCTTCAAGTTAGGTAGATTTTTCTTTACTCTTTTGTCAGTAAGTGTTCTTTTCTATTGCTTTCTGTTTTCCTACTCCTCTTTGGAGGGGTGGTTCTTTGCAAAGTCTGTTTTATTTTTGTATTTTCTGTCATTTATATTTTATGGACAAATGTGTGAAAGAATGCATGTTCTATTTTAGACGAGGTAAATCAAATTTGGTTTTGCCTGCCCCTCTAGGCCCCCGAGTCCCCCAATCCACCACTGAGGCCCGTTTCCCGCTGGCCAACAAGCTCGTCTTTCATCGTGCAATACTCTGCCAGGACTTAATGTGCAGAAATCAAACTCTTGGAAGCCAGGAACCCCCAGACATCACTTCGGCCAGTGGCTCAAACCTAGTGTCTTGTGTAATAAGAGACCGCAAACAGGGTGGATGAAACAGTAGACACTGATTCTCTCACTTGTCTGGGACTGGACTCTGAAATGAAGGGTTGGCAGGGCCACATCCCTTCGCAGGCTCTCAAGAGAACCTGCTCTGTGCCTCTTCCAGCACCTGGTGGCTGGAGGAGCTCTCTACTTCTGGCCCCATCACTGCAACCGCTGCCTCCGATCACAGTACTTCCTTCTCTCCTGTCGGGATCACCTCTCCCTCAGCCTCACTCTTAGAAGCACATCATCATTGCATTTTAGGTCTGGATAATACAGGAAAAACGTGTCATCTCCAGACCCTTAACCTCTGTAAAGATCCTTCTTTCAAGTAAGGTAAACTTCACAGGTGCCAGGTATTCAAAGACAGCCATGCCTTTGAGGGCTACCTGGCTACAGAGTCACCTGTGATGGTTGTAGAAGTACAGTGGCTAAAGCCCACCCAGACCCAGTGGAAACTGCAGTCTCGGGCTGTGGCGTCCAGATTGCACGTTGTCGCTGTTGAAACTGGGCTTGACCAGTGATGGTCCAATCGACTTTTACAGAAGAGAAAGGAAGCCAGAGAGGGGCAAAGGCCCCCTGACTTCACCCAGCACGGACTTTGAGCCTGGGCTCAGACCTGAGGGTCCCCAAATGGGGGCCAGATCAACTTGTTAGTGTGCTGGCTGATCTCGGGGACAGGGTTGAACGTCCTGTGTTCAATCATCTTTAACATGGAGGGTTGGCTTAGTGTGCTCTGAGGTGACTTTCAGATCAGAAATGCTCTGACTGGTGATTCTAAGTGACTGAGAGTATATTTAGCACTTGGCCACCCCAGGATTTTGATAAAATCTGACCATTTGGACAAATCCCAGGAAAGGAGCAACAGAGCCTGCTGTTGGGTGTTAAGAGCCCACCTGATGGGAGAGTGTGTGCTTGTGGGGGGCTCGGGGAGTGGCTGATAAGAGTGTGGAGACTTCTAGACTAGAAGGAATAAAGATTATTGAAGTTTCTCTCTCTCTCTCTCTCTCTCTCTCTCTCTCTCTCTCTCTCTCTCTCTCTCTCTCTGTCTCTCTCTCGGTCTCTCTCTCTCTGTCTCTCCATCTAGCCCCTCTCTCTCTTTCTTCATTTCAGCTCACTTCAATATGTCAACTTAGCCTCAGAGATAGAAAGAATTCATTCAAGTTCACCCAGCTAGTTAAAGACAGAGTTAGCTTTCCTGACTTCCGTTCCCTGGTGGGTTCTTTGCCCTACACTAGGGATGATAAAGAGATTTCCTTTCCTGTGCTAATTCTGACACTGTAACAATAGCTGCCTTGATTTCTGTCTTCAGGAAGATTCCCAGGTGCTTCCAGGCTCAGCAAGGGGACTGCTGCAATCAGTCAGTAATGTCTGTCATGGCCAGGAGGGGGAATAGGGTCACCAGTTTCTGTCAGCTCTCCTCATAAAACCAAACTACTCGTGGGGAACTAACTGAAAGCTCATCCTCCGTCGGAAACCAATAGGTGGAAGAAGGTGGAAAACTTCCTAACTGGTTCTGCAGAAGACTGAGAAGTATCCAGCCCAGATGTAAGATGTCACCAGTGGGTGCTAAGGGAACCAGGTCACACACGCAGTCAAAGTTTGCTAAGTAACACTGGGAACAGAGTACTGCAGACTGAAGGGGCACGTGGAAGCCAGGCTATGAGCAATGAATGGATGAAACCAGGACCTAGAAAAGCAACACAGGCAGCAATGAAGTTAGACACACCTTGCAATGTGCAACCTGGAGGTTTAGAGGTTTTTTGGGTTTTTGCTGTTGCTCTGTCATCATTGCTTAGATGGAGATAGTAAAATTAATTGATTTATTTGTATTAATTGATTTCTATATAAAAACTCCTGGATCACCTAGATCAATCAATCCCTCCAGGCCTAAAATTAGTTCGAACTAATTATTATTATCTTATTTAATCCTCATTACACTCCTGTGAGAAAAACATGATTATCATCACTGTCTTACAGATGGGGAAACTGAGGTTTTGACTGGGTGAGGAATTGGCCTGAGGTCACGCAATTAATAGGTTGCAGAGATGAGATTCAAATAAAACTCGGAATTTTTTTTTTTTACTTCATGCTAATGAAAAGCTGGGTACACCTGAGGCGTGTTGGAGAATTCTTGGAAATGACTGAAAGTGAAATCCAGGTCTTCCTAAGACTGACTCTGACATTCCAACCCCTCCTGATATGAAAATGGCATCGCGGTCTTCCTCTTGTGTTCATCGACTAGAATTCAAGTCACCGAACTTCTCAGCCTCTGGAGGGAACTGGCATGACCCCCGAATTCAGAGGCATCGTGTGGGGTTTGTGCACAAGATGTCACATCTTCCCAGAAACACTGACACCACCCGTTCAGGTGAAAGGATATCAGCATTGCCACACACTCTGCTTTTTTCCCAAATTAATCAAGAAGTAGGGATTTCTGACAAATGCCATCTGCTGATTTTTCAGAGACAAGTTTTGGTGGTGTGACCAGCAGGTGCCTCGGCTTTTTCTAGCGCAGCACCAAACAGTCACCATGGCAACCGGGAGGGTGGCCTTCCAGAGCGGCGTGGTGAGCAGACGACACTCCAGAGCCCTTTCAAGCGAGAAGGAAGGAGGCTCAGGGGCCTGTGTCCAATGGTGGGGACAGGCAAGACCCCTGGGTGCTGCGTCCCCCGGCACACCCAGGCGCCTCCTTGCCCTGGGGCTTTGCTTCCAGGAAAAGAGAAGAAACGAGAATATATGGGCGGTGGAAGGCAGAGTATGCAACTCCTAGATTTTTTCTTTTTCTTTTTCATTTTCAGGGACTTGAAAGCTTAGAGGCGGGGACACAAGGGGTGTGGTCCTGGGCTGAGATTTAGGTTATAATTCCTGCTCTGTCACTTGCTACCTGAGTGGCCAGCCGCTGACTTCACCTCTCTGAGTGTCAGCTTCTTCTGTGTGAAATGGAGGTGAACTCACACTGCCTGGTCAGAGGGAAATGGGAATTGAATATCAGGCTCCTGGAAGAGCTCAGTAAAGTGGCTGATAGGCAGCTCAGCGCCAAAAAAGAGCAGAGATGTGGAAGTGGGCAAGCCTGGGCTCCGACCAGGCTCTGCTGCTGGCCGATCCCAGACACAGAGCTTTTCTGCATCTGCTCACCAACCTGGGACACCAGCAAGCGCTGCCTGGCGGTGCTTGTGCAGGTAATGGGGGGCGGCTTACGCGCTCCTTCCTCTGGGCTCCTAGGACATCTGAATCCTAGGCTCCTCTGTGATGGAGGGTTCCACACCCCGCCGTGGGGTTAGACGCACACAGCAAAACAGGACAAAGCCCGGAGACTTTTACTGGGGAAAGCACCTGAGAGAAAATGGAGGGAGCTGGGGAGGATGGGAGAACTATTACGTCACAACGCAAGTCTGAGTCCCATACTAGAGGAGAGAGGAAAGGTGGGGTGGAAGTGTCCTAGACATCCCTGCACTCGATGAAGCATCAGCAAGGCCATGTCGGAGTCCTGGAGCCAGAGTCGCCTGTCAGAGAAGCTCCCTTTCTCTTGGAGCCAGATGTGCT
This sequence comes from Solenodon paradoxus, assembly GCA_004363575.1. Taxonomy (NCBI): domain Eukaryota; kingdom Metazoa; phylum Chordata; class Mammalia; order Eulipotyphla; family Solenodontidae; genus Solenodon; species Solenodon paradoxus. The sequence goes on along the minus strand of RJWH01000111.1, from coordinate 54,122 downwards.
TTAGTCTCCCTTCCTCGCTCAGACGCTGATGACCTGGGAGCAGCTCCTAGCAAGTGGGGCCAAACTCAGCATGAACGTACAGCAGCTGGGGCCTGGGTCAGCTTGGCTCCCTGTCTGCAAAGTATATTCTCAAAGTCACCACACCTACCTGGTCCTAACATCTGTCACCTGGGACCCATATCAGGTGTTCCATATGAAGAGCCTTGGATCCCACACCCACCGTCTCCTCACCCAGAACATTAGAGGAACTCAGCCTCCACAGTGTCTCAGGACTCGGTGTATTTCTGCACCTATTGATTATACAGCAGAGATGGCCATGCCCCGTGTCTCCACCTTTGATGCACACATTGTAGGTCTACATGCTTACATGTCAGTGTGCAAGGAGATAAGTGTGTGTGTGTGTGTGTGTGTGTGTGTGTGTGTGTGTGTGTGTGTGGAGTTATGCAGTACTGTCATCAGCATGACACTAAGCATTTTACACACAATATTTTCATGTTTACCACTGTCTTTGGGATAGATATGTAGGTATCCAGGTATTATCCACTGTTCAGCTTAAATGTTTGTCCCAACATAACCACTCAGATAAAACAAAGCAAGGCCATGGATAGAACCAGGAATCTTTCTTTCAAAATCTGAACTCTTGTCCATCTATATTCATGGGACCATTTGTTGTATGAAACTACCTATGTGTGAATGTATTCGAAAAATTAAGAGAGAGGAGGGAAATATCCTTGGAGAGGTTTAGATTAATTATAAATTAAAGGTTGACAAAGGAACATGCTTCCAGAAGCACCCTCCTCTATAATTCTGTTAGTGTCATCTGGAAGCATAGTACTCCTATCTGTAAGAATTTCTATGTAATAGGCATCAGCACAAATTTTGGAGGTGTTAAAAATTTGAGACTCTGATTCTCTTAGTATAATCCTACAGAAGGTATCTTTTCTAGTTCCTCCCACCCCACATCCTTGCTCCGATGGCCAGATTTTCAGCCTGCCTTATAGAGGTTATTTTGTCCTGACTGGATTTTGTTTTGTTTTTTTAAATCTACTCCAACACTTTAGTTTTCTGAATCATTTGTCTTTCCTTGTTTCCTGGCAGTTGGAAATAGCAATCTGGAGGAATGGATTTAGAATCAACCCCATTTACCATTTATCAAGCATAGGCACCAGGTTTGAGATTTTCATACATGATCACACTGGTTATCGATTCTGCTCAAAATGATCCCCATTTTAGAGATGAAGAACCAAGGCTCTAGGAGGAAGATTGTTCATAAAAGTTCAGAGCAGAGTGGACCAGAACAGAGACTGAGCCCACATACAACCCGGTTCTCTCCTCGGTATTAGCATGCTCTGGACAGAAGACAGGATGACTCACCAACTTGGTGTCCCAGCTGTTTTTCGGTTCTGTTGTATCCCAGCCAGACCCAGGAGGGCTGCTTACAGCCAGGGCAGGTTGACTTACCTGGAAGAGTACCAGCCAGCTATCAGCTTATCCACTTTCTTCCCATTTCCTTTCGAGCCTCCTGCCTTGGTTCACAATGAGTCAACTTCTGCCAATCCTGCATGCCATCCAAGCCTTTTTTAACTTTGCAAGAATTTTGAAGAAGAAAACCATCGTGTGCTCAAAAGGGTCTTGGTAATCAGAAGTGTCTGGCAATTTCAAGCTGTTAACGCAGAGAGATGACAAAAGTACTTTCTAGGACATCCTTATGGGCCCAAATGGCAGCTGGAGTCAACATCGCTGGTATCTGGGCAGGTTTCCAAAGCTCGGCCATAAGTGGGCGAGGACTCTAATGAAGGCCCTGATGTTCGGAGAGCATCGCACAGTTTGTCAGACATTGCAGCTCTCCTGTCTCACTGAACCTAATGCAGTGAGCACTGCCACCCCTTTTTCACAGCTGAGGAAACTGTTCAGAGAGGCACAGTGTTGCAGACATTAGGTTCTTCTGACTCCAGGCCTAGGATGGTATCTGGCGATCCTCTACAGATGTGAGGAGCAGACGGGGAGACGTGTAACAGGTAGGGCGGCTGTCTGAGTCCGCGTGGGCTGCTATAACCAATATCACAGACTGGGTGGCTCACATCACAGATGGAGTCTCTCTCCAGACGTTTCCTATTCTCTGTGAAAGTCTGGAGAGAGCGCCAGCATGGTCAGGCTCCCATTCGCCAGGTACTTGCTGCACTCCCAAGTGGGAGAGAGAGAGTAGAAATATCCTCTCTCTGGTTTCCTCTTACAAGGGCAGCAGTGGCATCATGTGGACTCCACCTGGTGACCTAATTACGTCCCACATGCCATCATGTTGGGAATTAGGCTTTCAACATAGGAGTTGGTGGGGAGGGATAGGATGAAAACGTTCAGCCCATGGTGGAAGTAAGGAGCCCTGCAGGTCCATTTTATTTAGTGTAATAAACCAGGCACTAAGCTTGACACTGGGATTCTGGTGTGAACAGAGCTGTCCGGACCCTGTCCCTAGAGATAGTGCAGTAGAGGAGACCCACAGTCAAGCAGGCATCTCCAGCCCAGAGTGACAAACTTTCTGGGAAAGGGACAGTGAGGCTCTGTTGGAGCATGTGGGAGGGCATCTTCCCCCAGACATGATATGAGGCCTCTTGATTAGCTTTCCAAGTAAACAGAAGTGAACTAGAACTTGGGATCAGAGTGAAAAAGGAGGCAGTGGTTGTGGGAGGAGAGATTCAGGGAGGCTTCCCAGAAGAGGTGGTGGCCTCCTGGTGCTGGGGCCAGGAAGGGTGGGTGCGATTTTGAGGTGTAGAAATTTGGAGGAGAAGTGTGGCAGTCTAATGAAATGCCTTCATCCCTGACAGGGGCATGAATCAGATATATGACCAGTGAGCATGTGCCCATCCCCAGAGCCTTTGGGGAGACGGCCAGGCATGGGGTAGCAGGAGGCAGTGGGAACAGCAGAAGGAGGGCAAGCCGGGGCCTTCCCAGGTTTGGACTTGTCCTGTTGACCAGAGGGAACTGTTGCCAGCATTTTGAATGCAACTGGGATACCTTTGGGCCTGCATTTTGGTCAGGTGGTTTCCAGGGCGGTTTGGCTAGTACTGGGGAGAGGCAGGAGGGACAGGACCAGTAAGGGTGTAGGTGAGAGATGATCAGGTGTTCAGTCCTCGAGCAAGAACTAAAACAGCGGGTGGTAACAGAATCAGAAAGCAAGTCCTCATCCTGTGTGAGAAGAGGTGGTGGAGGATGCACCTGGGGAAGCCAGGTCTGTCTTAGATCCAAGGGGCAAGCTCACTATTAGAATGAAAAGAAGGAGCCAGAGGGCGAGAGTAGAGTAATGAAGGGATGCAGTGGAATAAGGGAACAAAATGAGGATTAGCAAGGAATGCGAGGGCTATTATGGGAGATGGGCCTCAGACAGCAGACAGAATGGGGTGTGTGCATGCGTGTGTGTTATGCATAGACATGTGCTGAGCAGGGAGAAGAGATGACCTGGGCTAAAGGGTGACAGACTAGAAAGATGAGGGCCCCTAAAGACTTGGATAGAGACCCCTCCCCGCCGCCCAAAGCAGGTCTTTGTGCCACCTGGCAGTCAGCCCTGGACCCTCTGCAAGAGACTGGAGAGTCGAGAGCTTCAGACAGAACCCTTCTGCTCCTCATGGCCAGGTTGCCCCTCTGCCAACCGGCCACCATGCCCACTCAGAATTAAAACCTACATCTCTTTTAAGACTTGAATCAAACTGCTTTCTGGCACTTGTCACAGGTTTCTAGGGGTTGAGTCCCTGCACTTGGGGCTGGGAAAACTGGGTTGTCTTGAGTCTGATCGTTCCAAGGGGCTCCTTTGAAAACTTCCTGTGCTGTCCAGGAGCACGCAGCAGCTGCACAAGTGAGCGCACCGCCAGCTGAGATTCCAGATGAAAACAGATGGGTTTCCAAGACCGTTCTCCCAGATCCTTTCCAGCGCTGTGATTCCTTCCTTCTTCCTTCCCTCCCTCCCTCCCTCCCTCCTTCCCTCCTCTCCTTCCCCAGCTCGGCAGGAGTTTTAGTCCAAAGGAGTTCTGTGGGAGTCTGAGCACTGGCTCGGCCCACTAACCACAAGGAGAGGCCACGAGCTGACCCCTGGCTGGCCAGGGGGTACTGTACCCACAGCCCAGGGGTTTCTGTCGCCCTGCCTCCTCCCTGCTGCTGACGCACACACCCTATAATAAGCCTCTGTTACTTGGAGCTGGGGCGGCTCCGTAGTAAGACGAAACCGCTACTATTTTTACACCCTTTCCACATTTAGACAAAGGCTATTTTTAACAGAAGGTCTATTTGTGGGGGTTGCCCACGTCACACTCCGTTCACATGCGTCTCACCATCCTGAGTCTATTATTTTGATTTCACACTTGTACCAGGTCTCTTGCCTTCCTTCCATCATTTTTTTAATATTTTTTCTTTCTTTTTTTTTTTCCTCCTTTTCTCCGATGTCTTTCCTTTTCCCAAGAGGAAATCAGATGAAAAGTCTTTGGCAGGCTATGTTTTCAGGGTTTTTTTGGGGACACCCGGGAGCCTGTCCTCATGGAGCAGAGTGGCAACGTGGCCGAGCCCCGTGTCTGTGGACTATTTTCAGTGCCTGCTGGTGGGCGACAAGCACAGACCTGAATCCCCGGGGGCTCCCTAGTGACATGCTCCGCTTTCATGTTCATCTGGACAGGACAGTGACACGGCCACTGTCTGGTTTTCCTTCTCAATCGCCTTTGTGTATGTGTGTGTGCGAGCACGTGTGTGTGCATGCGTGCGTGTGTGTTTTGGGGGAGCAATGGCTACCAATGTCAGAAGAAAGTAAGCCAGGAGGTTCATTCATGCGGAGCCTGGTTTTCAGTTTAAACATGAGTTTTATCCGATTTTTCTAAGACAGGTTTTGTTGATGAAAAAGGCTTTCAGGCATTATAGATGCACGATCCACCCGGGGGGAAAAGGGAGGCAATGGAATTGGCACAGGTTAGTGCCTGCTGTGCCTGCTCATTGTGCAGGCGTGTGGAAACCCTGGCCGGGGAGGTGGCCCTACCTGCAGCCCACCCAGATTACAGGTGAGGAGACTGAGGCCCGGACAGATGCGATGACGGCCCTCAGTTCACAAGCTGCGAAGTGGCTGTGCTGGGGCTTGAATCTTTATGTCTGGCTACAAACGCACACTGGTCCCCAATCTCACACCTTTCCTACTGCTTCCTTCTGACTTCTCAAATAAAAACCCCAAAAAACAAACCAACCAAAAAAAACCCCAACAGTATTCATTCTCACTGTTTTCATTATTCCCCCTGGTTCTGCTCCCCCATCTACCCCACGCCCCCGCCCCAAGTAGAAGAGACCTTTCCCACTTCAGAGCCCTCAGCATTAGATTGATCTACTTCTTTGTGACTGGTCTGAAAAACAGTCACAATTAGAATCTAAACAAGACACCAGCCCACAGGCTCTGGGAGAGGCCTTGTTCCAGAGAATCCCCATGTTGTCACATCTTGTTTTATGCCTTCCAACAATCAATTTAGATTGTGGATTCAGAGCAGATGTTTTTATTATACTGCTGAGAGCAAAGGGTGCTGAAATTTGACTTTACCTCCGACTACAGGGCAAACAGAATACAGGCTCAGCTATAGGGCACTGCCCTCCTTAGCCCTGCTTCTCCAGGCTTTAGAAAACTTACGGCAACCAAATGCTCCTAGGTCTCCATCATCTAGCCTTTAAGACCAGGGGCACTGACTCAGAACCCTTCTGGATACTGAAAGGGAATACTGTCTACTTGGAGACTGAAACCCAGAAGCCTGACAGCTGTAACATCAGGGCCAGTCACACTGTTTATATTTAATTTAACTTCCTCCTTAAAATGGGAAGGCGAATACCACCTTGCCTGCTCACCACTTCACAAATTTGCTGAGAAGCTTAAGTAAGAGATTTTAGGTGAGTGTGCTTCTTTGAAGGCTGGCACATGCTAGAAGACTGTCAGTGGCTAGTGCTTATGTTTTTATCATCCACCCAGATGTGAGACAGGGCCTCGCAAGGGCAAGTGACATGTTCAAGGTCACGCAGCAAGTAGATGGCTGAAATGAGGGCTTCATCGCCCTGATTCCCTCTGTGAAGGGTTGAAAATAAATCACAGGGCTGGGGGAAGTCTGAGGGCTGAGCTCTGCCAATGCAGGGCCACATTCAGCCCAGAAATGGGGACACTGACCTAGTATGGGTCTCATCACTCTCCCCAGCTGACCCTCGGTCCCTGCACCTCGGTCCCTGGAGTGTCTCAGGCTTCTCAGCAGTGTGGGTGTCCTGCCTCAGCCAGAGCCGAAATCCCAGAGCAGTGACAGAGGAGCCAGTGTCATGGGGCTTCTGGTTTCAGGATATACTGGAAAGATGAGAAGGAAGCTTGTCGTCCCATGGATCTGGGCCATGCTGGGTGGCGGGGCCTCCCCCACCAGGAGCTGGGACGTTCCCCAGGTGCCGGGCATCCCCAGGTCAGTAGGGACACCAGCACTTTCCCATAGCTAGTTGGGTCAGAAAATAAATCATTCAGCCCTTTGCACGAACCAAAGGCTTTGTCAGTTGAGACAAAATAGGCCCCAGAATCTGCCACCTAGCCAGGCCCTGTGATCACCTGGTTTAGGGGCCAATTTGTGGGAGTAGAGTGTATATCCTTGTAACTGCTTCTTGGAGGACTCGATGAGAAGACCTCTGTACGTGCCCAACCTCCACACCTTTACCTCTCTGATTTCGACCTTCACAAATTTGACCACACCTTCCCCACCATCACTACATCACCTGCTCACTCCCCACCCCTCGCCCCCCCCCACACTCCTCCCTGCTTTCAAGGCCAGGTGCATCTTTTCTGGCTCTCTCTCCCAGTCAGGAATAATGCCGCCCACTCTGGTTTTCAGCGCTCTCTGAACCGAGCAGCACACACAGGTGGGCTGGGGCTGTATTTGCCCGCACCCCCAACCCAGACAGCGGAGCTGCAGGCTTGTCAGTGGGAGCGGAGTCAGGCTGTTCTAACCCCTTCTCCAGAATGGTGGCATGGAGCCTGCGGGCTGGAGACCCAGAGGCGTGCTGTGGTGCAACCCCTGGTGTCATTTGGGGGGCCATACACTCACCTCCCGCTGTTAAGAGCGTGGTCTGCTTTTCTGTGAATGACTCACGGCTGCCCACTTCCCAGGAGCATTGCTCTCAGGAGACAGGGGCTGTCTTTCCAAAAGGTTATAGTGCTCTCCCCATACCTGCCCCCCCCACATAGACAGCACGGTCAATGACTAAGTCAAACAGGGATGCAACAGGGCAGTCCCTCAAGGGAACACCTCCAGGGTGTGGTCCGTGCCTCTTCCCCTGCTTCCCCAAGGGTGAAACCACGGCTAGTCTCCACCTGAAGCTATAGTTTACATAACCAGCCACCCACTTGAGCACTAAAAGCCCCACATCCCAGAAAAGCTCATGTTTAGGGGCAGATTGAGTTGATGGGTCAGCCTATTTGGGGTATCAGAGTGAGCCAGCGATAATGTAGGACATCCAGTTGATTTGCATGTCGAACAAATGATATATGTTCATGTAAGTAGGCCCCGTTTAAAACATATCCAGAACATACTTAGAGTAAATTATTGTTCATTTATCTGAAATTTGAAATTAGCTTTTGCTGAAGAAATACTGCATCATAATGAAATTTAAATGTAGCTGCATGTCCTGTATTTTATGCCCCTCCACCCCCTTGACCCATTCTCCTTCCTTATCCTGCTTTCCCACCTCTCTGTCTCTCTCTCGTTTTTCCAGAAAAGCATCCTTTCAATAAACCACAGGTCCCTATCCCCTGTTCAGGCTCTGTCTCTAGGGAACCTGATGAAAGACAATTGTCATTCTCTGTTGTCCCTAGTAGTCAGAGAAGGCCCCATTCATTTCCCTGGACTTTTTAGACCCTCTCTGTTTGAGCTAGTCTCTTGGCACTGTGTGGGTGACCCTCGGGAGGGGGCGGGGTCACTGCATCTACATTCCACATTCCTGCAGGATTCGCTTCTCAAAAACCAACCTATACAGAACCCTGGTGACCAAGGCCTCCTTTCAGGAGTCTGTCAGTCACCCATGACAGAGTTAGGGTTGGCAGCTTAGAGCTGAGGCAGGACCTCCTACTCTAGAACTTACACAATAGGTAAAATGACCTTCTAGCAATGACCCCATGAGATGTGCATTTAGTTTGTGAAGTATCTAGTGTCTGGCACAGGGTCGTTGCTGATCAGTTGCTATTAGTATTTATCATAAGCAATAGTAATAAATAACATCAAACTTCCCAGATAACATGGGATTAATAAGATGTCCTTTGAGACACCTAGCTAAGCACATGTGATATATGTTCAAAAACATTCAAAAGCGGAGTTGTCTTGGAAAGTGGTAAGGTTCCTCTCACTCACAGAGAAGAAAGGGAGGAGACGTGCATCTCCCTGCCAGTGGCAGATAATTTCTGCTCATTATCTTCTTTAATCAAACACTGGGGTGTTCTGGAAGAGTCTTCATGACAACGTGGGAGAATGTGCCAGCCTCTGAGGGACTGGACTGGAATAATGTAAGGGTCCCGCCTAGACCTGAGAGCCCAGGATCTTTTGAAAATGCTGACATCTACATCTGTGATAAGCCCTATGGCCACTCTGGTGTCCAGGAATTTGGCAAATCATCCCAGGACAACAGCCCAGGCTCTACCACTACCTTCCTCAGAACCCTCCACACTTCCAAATCAATGAGAAAACTGATAGTCTGAGCGAGAGGGCTTGCCCTTGGGTGCTCCACCTCCTTCAGTCCTCCAGACACAGGAGACAAAGTCAAATCCACATTCCAGTCACCTGTCACCACGCTGTACATACTGCCTCCTCCTCTCAAGGGGCTCAACTCAGTCACGGACTGGAGCTAAGGTGTGCCCAGGCCCCAGTCCCAGTCATTTGACTAAAGGAACTATCTACTCCTTCTCTCACAAGTGTCACAGGGACACCCAGGAGTTTTCAATTCACATAAAACCACACTGTGGAAACTTTGCCCATGATCACAAAATCATATGGCAGAAGGATAATGTAGGCACTTGAACCAAACCTTCACAGACCCACGAGTGGAGTCCCTCAAGGACAGCCCCTGCCAAATGGCTCTGCTTGACACTTTGGGTGTGTAAAAGTCACCCCCAGCTGGGGTCTTCCGTCCCATCACGGAGCCCCTGAACCATTAGAAGGTGCTTCTCCCATTCAGGTGTAATCTGACCTCTGTCGCTCCCTCTGACTGGTCTAGTTTCTTCAGCGATGGCTCGAAACTCCAGTCCCGTGTGGCGGCACGTAGACAGGGGAGAAATGTTGAGAGATGGAGTCAGAGGTGGTAAGAAATGCCAGAGAAGAGCTAGCAGCAATGTGCCCATTCTAAAAGAGACCTGGATCCTATATGCTTGAAATGTTTTCTGTCATGCTTTTTTAAAAAAGTCTGTTGCTAAAAAGGTAACTCCTTAGCCCTCTGGAAAACTTGTCCATCTTCACACTTATTCTCTAGGAAGTGCAGCAAACGGGGTCCTCGTTGCTGTGTTAGGTACCGTGTTACCCACAGAGACAAAAGAAAGGTGATCAGGAAGGGTGGGCTCAAAGCTACGTCATGGGGGCGGGGCCGCAGAGAGGACCACGCCTGTTAAGTCAGAAGAGTAGATTTGGATGGTCGAGAAGTTGCCCCTGAAAATCTTCCCGGAGGAAGAAAGATGGTACCAATTCCAAGTGGAACAAAGAACTGGACTTAGGAGCAAAGGATGAGCTACCAGAGTGACCCAAAGTTTTCTACAAGACAGAGCTAGCTAGCTAACATGTTCTAAGGTCGCGAAAGGTCCGTTATTGAAGATGTCCAACTGGAGGAGGGAGGATCGATGCAATTCAAGCACTGTGTGGAGCTGGCACTTAGTGTCTTTTTATATCTGAATGTCCACGAGTTTGCGTTTAATATGTACACACATCACAACCACACACACACACACACACACACACCCAGAGGCTCTTTATCTTTGGAGGTACATCAATACAGTGTGCGTCCCCTGCTTTGCTTTGGTCACCCAGGTTTTCCCATGGTTGACTTGGTTGTCAGCAAGTAATAAAAGCTTTTCCTCTCTCCTTGGGAAGAGCAGAGCAGATTGTCTGGATCCGCTGCGTATTGCCCTGGCTCCGGTCTCAGCACAAACGCGTTCCTTCTGCGCAGTCTGTTCCCATTTTGACAATGCAGAGGGGAGAGCTGGAGAAAGTCCCATAGCCAAGGGTGCTGGGAGCCGCTGGGCTACGCTTTGCTCTTGGACAGAAGGGATCACATTTGTTTTTAAGGAAGAAAGGAGAAGCACAAGCAACAAGTTTGACTGGGGGCTGGGGTCAGCATCTTTCAAAGACAAAGCACATCTACAGCAAGGGCAGAGTCCGAAAGAGGTTTTTCACAGGAGGAAATTCTTGTGCCTCTCTCTGACATCCTGGGGAGGAAAATAATGTTAGGTTTTCTTTGCCTAAGAGATGAGAGTGTCCTGCTTTATGAAGATCCAAAAACGTTCTCATTTGGACAAGAGCATGTTGTATACTGACGTTCCTCAGCAAGGACTTACTGAGCCCCCAGTCTGTACCAGGCACTGGGGAGCAAAGACAAAGAGACCTGGGATTTGCCCTCAGGAAGCTTATAGTCCAGTGGGAGAGACAAATCACAAGTGTAGAATTTCAATCCGTGCAGCCAGAGAGTATGCTGTGGGTGCTCTAGCTCTCAGGGAGCTTCAGGACAAGGTCCTTAAGGAAAGGTTCCTGGGGCAGGATGTTATCAAGTCCCAAAGGCAGGAATGGGGAGGGTTGGTGGAGAGAGGGACCTGTCTGCGCAAAGGTGTGAGAAGGGTGTGGGAAAGCCTTGCTTATGTGAGGAGCCATGTGTGGTTTGATGTGACCAGAGTCACATAAGACTCGGGCAAGGCCATGTAAAGGATGCATGTAGATGACTGGTTGCAGCCAGGGGTGATTTGTCCCCCAGCAAAATTTGGACAAGGCGAGGCTCAGCGGTGCTCCCAGCATCTGACGGGAGGAGGCCAGGGAGACCCTTGAGCATCCTACACGCTGTGGGCAGCCCCCACAAAAAGGAATTATCCAGTCCAAAATGACAGCAGAGCTGGGGTGGGGGTAGGAGCCGCATCATGGAGGGTGGAGCTCCCTCAGGGCCACCTTGTTTGCTGAGGGTCACACAGCAAGGGCACCCAGGGAAAGAAGCCAAATGAATGTGAGCCTTTCAGGCAGCCCTTACCCAGGTCTCAGTCAGCCTCCGAGTTTCACTTTCTAGACTGCACCCAGTATCTCCCTCCAACCTGTTAAGAAAAAACAAGCGCAGATTTCCCCCAAATTTCTGGGGCAACTAATGCCCGACCATCATTCAATTTATGAGCCATTTTGCATCTTCATCTTGTTTTATGCAATCCACAAAAGAGAGAAATGAAATTCAGAGATGTCCTGCAATCTAAGACTTAGTGTAACGTGTTCAGCTCCCCTCTCTTCTCCCAGCTGGTGCCTGAGTGCCCCGAGGACCATCCTTCTGACCCCAGAGGATGCAGGGAATGTCCTCCATCCTGGCCTTAATGGCCTCATCTCCAGCTGGCTGGATTTCCACCCGCATGAGGCCCCAAGAGCAGATCCTCTGGCCCCACTCTGGCTATAGCTGGGACACTCACTCACACTCTGCAAGGTGAGTTGTCTGCCTTGAGAGGAGGTAAGGCCTCTCATGTCAGGGACGGTCACTCTGGCCAGCAGGCATTGCTGGCCCTGTGATGTGGCCCTGCAATGTGGCCCTGCCTCAGCACTGGCAGAGGTGCTCAGATGCTTTGTCGTGACACTGCTGCTATGGGACTGGGCAAATCTAACCACTGAATCACCCAGCGGAGAACAGCTCCGGTCTGCTGGGAGTAGGCTCTTTCTAAGGGGAGCCCACAGATACTTCTGATCTGAAACACCGCTGTCGTGCATGGACACCATACCAGGTCACTCCCTGTACGAACACTGTCAGTAGTCTGCACAGGCTGTTCTAAAGCCTGCTTGCCTGTGGTTTAAATGTTTGCGTCATGACAGACTTCTACCCTACTAGCTCATAAGCTCACTCTTTGAGAACTGATTTCCTACATTCTCAAAGTCATCACCAACTCCCCATGATACAGAAAAGAACAACCAACAAAAGCAGTTTGTGCTTCCCATCCTCTTCATCTATAACCCTTTCATTAGAAGCCCAAGGAAAAGAATCAAAGGCAATACATCTTCATGAAAGAATAAAATCCTGTCTGGCACCAGGCTCACCTGCCCATCCCACAAACCCCGACCCCCAGCAGTGCGTTAGGGGAACCCTGCTGTCCTCTCTGTGGCTCCTCCCTCCTCCCCCTGGCCCACTTGCTCTCTCCTGCTGACCCAGGCTCCATCCTTCTCCAGGAGTAATGCTCCTTCTCCTGCCGTGTCCAGCCAGCTTGTCAAGCCTCCAAGAGTGGGGAGCGCCTGACCCCGGGCTGCAGAGTGGAGTGAGTAAGAGTAATGGAGACAGGAGGCGGTGGGAGCAAGGCAGGCGGCCATGATGGTGGCTGGGTCTCCCGTGGTGATTGTAGAAAAGGGAAAGGGACATGGGGAAGCTCAGCCTGCATGGGAAGTCAAAGGGGATTCCAGCTCCAGATGGAGTATGGGGCAAGAAGGGGTCCAGCCAACCTTGAGACCTTTAAACAGTGAGGGATAACGTGGGCTGGAGCTGTGCCATAACTCTGACCATAAAGAGTAAGCGTCTCTTTGTTGGAGTGCCGGACAGCACATGAGGCCTCCATAGCCAAGTGCTTGCATTTCACAGTGGGCCACTGTCCAGTGACACCGGGTCCTCTAGCACGACACTTGTTCCGCATCCAGGCCCACTGCATGTGACTCCCACCTGCTCAGCAGGGCAGTCAGCAGTGGCGAGCTCCATGCACAGGGCCTTGCCCAGGGTGAGGGCTCTGCATTGGGCCCGGACACACTGTGACAGTGAGGCGGCTGCCATGTCAAGTGGCTGCTCTGATGGGGTTTCTAAAAATACCCAGTCCTGCTGCTCCCAGGCACCAACCCAACCCTCGTGAGCGCCAGGCAGAGAAGCACGTACAACTGCTCCTTGCAGCCCATCCTCCCCGACCCCAGCTCCCTCCTAGCTCAGTTTCATCTGCCCTTGCCCAGATGATCACGCAAGCCACCAGCTGCTCTCCTTCTCCACGCGGGACACCACACAGTGACTGAAAAACTTAGGAGGTCACCCCATCACCAAATCCTATTCACTCGTTCATTCACTCTCTCATTCAGCTATTCAACTTGCATTCAATGTATGTCTAACCTGCCAATGTTGAGCGTCAGACCTGGTGGTAGGTGCTGTGGGTTGGGTGAGCAAAGCTAGAGCCAAAGGAGTAAATCCTGTGTGATCCATGTATGTGATGCTCAAGATTAGTCTAATCGATAGACACCCCCATATTCACTTCAGCATTATTTGCAATAGCCAAGAGCTGAAGGCAACCTAAGTGCTACCTACAGATGAATGGGTAAAGATGTGGTGTATGTATATAATGGAATACTACTCAACCATCAAAAATGAAATCCTGCCATTTGCAATAATATGGATGAACCGTGAGGGAATTGTGCTTAGTGAGGCAAGTCAGAAGGAAAAAGAGAAATATCGTAAAACCTCGCTCATGTGTGGTATATAGAGAAACCAGATAAGCAAATGAACCAGATCAAACAAAAATAGACTTTTAGTTTATAGAATCAGTGGTTTCAAAGGAGTGTGGGTGGGAAGTAAGCAACTTAAGTTAAAGGGGTCAGTTGGACAGTGAAGGATAGAATTAGATTGTTGCTGGTGAATTTAATGTATGATATACAGTTGTTGGTCTGCAGCGACGCTCACCTTAAACCTATATGATGTTACGCAGTGTTCTTTCGATAACATAAAAGAACAGACAAATCAATCTACACTGAGGGAAGTTAGAATACTGGCTTGGTTATTGACTGAAAAAGAGCAGGAGGAAGTTTTCTGGAATCTGGGGATCTTCTATATCTTGATCTGAGTTATGGTCTCATGGGTGTAATAACATGCAAAAATGATCTGGACTGTATCCGTTCCTGTGAGCTTGTATCTCAACATTTTTCATTTATCTTATTACTCTGGTTTTAGTTTTAGAACAATATCCAGATTCATGATTCAAGAATAAGCGAGAAATATATAGCAAAATGTGCGCACTAACTTCTGATCAGTGAGATGATGGTGAATTTTTAATTTCATTCTTTATACGTTACTGGATTGCCCAGATACTCCACACTGAGCATTTCTTGCCTCAGTGATAAGATTAGATACCTCAAACGTTTTTCTGGAAGTAATAACCCAGGCGGTGACCAGTGAAGCCCCAGGCAGGGGGCTGTCTTGCGGGGACGGGGCTCTCCAGCCTTTGCCTCTTGGACACGGGACACAGAGTCCTGATCCAGGCCTGTGGTATTTCAGGGCAACTAAATAAAGCTCCTGGCCAGCAGGGGCTGTGAGGTGGGGCTGCTGGAGGAGCCCTCAGGCTTTCCTCTCATTCCTGAGGAGAAGGAGCCTCCCGGGCATTCTGGGCATTCAGATCCCTGCCAGTCCCAGTCACCCTGGCAGCCTTAGGAAGCCTGGCTCCACTAGCCTGCATCTCTGCCCCTCTGGCTAGGGGGTTCTGAACCTTGGCAGCATGGAGGCCCCTCCCCTGGAGGTAGGGTGGCATTAGGACACTTCACCTCATCCCGTTGGCAGGAAGGTCCTGACAGTGTGAAAGCTGAGACCACTATGAGGTAGGAGGCCCCTGGAAACCCTCAGCGTAGAAGAAAAAGGAACTGGGGGGTGGTACAGAGTCTCAGTTTCCTCACTGAAAACTAGGGTTGCTGTGAGACTAACATATGAATGACATGAATGACTAACATATGGAAGGTGCTAGAGTTGAGGGCAGTTTCTGCCTCCTGGATCTGCTGAAATTTTGGGAAGTGAAGGTGGGTCACATGGCTGGTGCCCCAGCCTCTTACTCCAATGCCAGTGCCGCTTTCAACAGCCCAGCTTGCACAAAGCAGAGATGGGGATGCAGGTTTTGTGCCGGAAGCCTGATTTCTACATTGGCAAAGCCAACGAGGTCACGTGATGAGTATCTGCTTGTGATTCACAAATGTATTTGATATTTCCAGTCTTGTTCCTAAAATCACTTCTCCCTCCCTCCGAAAATCACCTCTCCCTCCCTCCCACCTCCTCGCCCAACCCCCCCCCCCCTCCACACGCAGGCTCCCACAGATAAGTCATGTGAGGCCTTCTCAGATTGAGGCCAGGAATGAGCCAGAAGCCCAGCTCTGCCCTGTGACACACACAGCCTCCAGCCATCACATGGCCTCCAGCTGCCACCACCTGCCCTCTGTCCCGAGCCTGTTACCCTTGTTCTGGCAGCCTTCCTGAGCGACTTGTCCCTCTAGGCTGCAAGCTTGGCAGTGGGACAGGGGGACAGAGGGTACAGGGCCAATGGACTTGGCTATTTCTGTTCACAGCCGACCTCAAGGTGGGACCCCATCCAAGAGTCTCCTCAGCACCACGTGGTGTGCTCCATAGGGGATTAGGTGCCCTGCTCTCCTGATGCAGGGGTGGATGGAGATGTTGGCAGCTGACTCCTTGCAGCCAGTCCCAGCCAGCACCACCCTGAGCAGGGAGCTTGAGCCACAAGTGCAGAGATAAGGTTTGCAGGGAGCCAAGGGTCCTGTCCAGCCATGAACCTCGTGGAAAGGCTGGAAGCCAGGCCACACCAGGCCTTAGAAGGAGAGGAGAGAGCAAGTGCAGGAGGAGACTCCAAACAAAGAACAACTCTAGAGCAGTGGTCCTCAACCAAGAACGGTTTTGCCACCCCAGGGACAATGTCTGGAGACAATTTGGTTGTCACAGTAGGGAGTGCTACTGGCAACCAGTAGGTGGAGGGTGGAGTTGCTGTTGATGAAGGTACTGCAAACCACAGAGCAATCACCACCCCCCCAAAAAAAAAAGATTGTCTGGCCCCAAATATCAATAGTACATGGTGGAGAGCCCCCTTCTACTGGTGAAGATGAGAAATGGTCCCCAAGGATGGACCTCTGCTGCACCAGAGTCATCTGTCATGGTCAATTCCAGACCAGAAAGCCTTCAGTACATGGCCAGTGTCCTCCAATCAGGACCTAAAGCTCTCAGCAAAACTCACCAATTTTAACAAGCAGGTCCCCTGACACACCTCACAAAAGAATCTCTATGAAAATTAAATGGTTCTTCATATTTAGACATGTAATATTTTTTAATCCCTAAATTAATGAGGAATGAAATTTATTGTAAGTCTAATAGCCAGATCTGAAAGTGTTCTGTGAAATGTTTAAACCACCTCTATGCCTTAGCTCAGCTCCTCTGGAACACAGAGCCTGAGGCAAAGATATAGTACTGGCACTTCACTTGGGAGGTAAAACTCAGAGTGGTGAGGGTTAGAAAACTTGGGAATGAGACCAGAGAAGTTGACCAGGGTCATCACCAGTTAACCCCTAGTAGCTACTCAACCAGGTGTCAAAAATACACTGTAGGTCTGGGCAGCAATAGTTTCTTAGCTCACGGATATTCCCTGGGAAATTTTCTAAGAGAAGCCACACTTCTCAGAAGTCCAAAGAAGGGGAAAGCAGGGGTCTTGTGTCTGTCAGTTTCCCTCCTATGGTCAAAGCTCACCCCATGGAGAAAAACTTGCCCTGCATTTCCAGGGCACATCATCCAGCATCACGGTGACCATTTAGCAAAACACATCAACATCTGTCCTGCCTTGTGTCATTTCATCCTAAACTCTGAAATCAACGGGTGCCTTAGTGCAGGTGGGAAGCCAGCCAAGGTAGAAAAAGAAGATGCACAGGACTTACATCCTCCCTTAGGTTGAAAACCTTCAGAAGCAGACCTTGAGGCTGGGTGGGGGTGAGAATGGAACCTTGGAAGAGCGGGGAGGGAGATGAGAAGGGAAGTAAGCTCGGACACATTATAGTGATGCAATGACTACTGTGGGCATCTGGGCACCACACTGCAGGGACTATCTGGGAGAGATTGCAGGGTGTTTCCACATGTGAGATGAGGAAGCTGGGCTAGTTACCCCAACTTCCATATGTCATTGTCTGGGGGCTGTTCCTGGGGGCATTATTTCTGTCACCCCCACCCCAAGAGAAAGGAGGCATGGGGGATGAAAGCTGCTGTATCAGAGGTTTCTGTTGCAACTAATCGACTTTGCTCTGGTATCTCAGGCACCATCATTACCTAAAAACATGGGACTGGAACTTTCCTAAGAGGACCTTATTTACAACGGGTGGCCAACCTGCTGGCTCTAGTTTACAGACCCCTGTGCTGCATAGATGAGGCATCCCATTTTGCAGACAGAGAAGTTGAGGCCCAGTAGAGAAAAGTAACTGATCAAATAACCCACTAAGGGCACATCTGTCATTCTGCCCAATATTCTCTCCACTATACAATGCTACCTCTATACTAGGGCCTTCACATGTTTTTTAGAAGACTTACATTCAAAACTCTTCCAAGGAGATTCTGTGAAAATCATACTTCTTAAAAAGACAACCATTTGTTTTCTCTTGGTGGACAGAAAGGCCTCAGGGACTGAAGCTTACAGCCTTCAAGGATGGCTTAGAGCAATTCCTGGGAGCGTCACTGCAATGGGCTGCTTCGGGAGCCTCCCCTCGCCAGGCCCTCTTCCATCAGCCTCTGCCGTGGCTGCCTTGGAAGAACATCTTCCAACAGCGGCCACAAAGCACAGAGTGAAAAAGCAGTTAGAATGTTGGAGCCTGTAAAAATCTAAAAATACCCAGGAATGTGCTCACATATGTGGCCCTTCTGTGATCAAAACATCTGGGGAGAAGATCAAATGCTTCTGCTTTAATTTGCCTAAAATTCGGGTGAGGAATTGGGAAGAGAAAGGAAGTTGAAAGTCATTGACTTTACTGGGGGAAGGACGTCACAGAGTTTTGGGTTTTTTTAAACAAAATAAGTTTTGTGCACGCAGGATCCTCCCCCGGGGGATGTCCTGGGTCTGGTTTCCTTGGGATTCTGAGGATTGTTTCTCATAACGGGGGTGGAAAGTTCATTGGCTACAGGATTGAATTCCTGATTTGATGCCTTCTTTTTTATTTAAGATTAAAATACCACATCCCTCAATCAAAACAGGGGCGGTGATAATATTAATATCATTAAATCATTCAGTGTCAGATTTGATGAAGACCTGGGGTGAGGCAAGCATGTATCAGAGAAGGAAACCAAGACTCAAAGAAAAAGAGAGCTCTCCTGGGGTCCCACAGGAGGTGACAGAGATGGACTGAAGTGTATGCCTCCTGACTCCTAGATCAGTGGTACACTGGGAAGAAGAGTTGCAGGAGGGGATCAGGCCTGGTTCTGCTACTTTTAAGTCACATGACCTCATCTGTACACTGAAGATGATATGGTTAGTTTTCTCTAAAAGAAGCCAGGATTGAGACTGTATCTTGTGCAGTGACTTGCTGGGAACTATGCAGACTTTGAAAGGTGAGCAAAGGCTGACATTACTAAGCATGACCCCAAGTCTTAATAGAATATCCTGCTGGTTTAGACTGGCTGATATGTAAGTATGGGATTCCATTTAGTTTTTGCCTTGAATTCTTTTCCAGAAGAAATACAACTGGCCTATAGGGTGCCCTTTCTTCAGGTGATGTGCTGTCTCTGGAGCGAGAAAAGCTAGCCAATCTCTAAAACTTGGGGCAACCAGACTAAGGCACCCACCCTTATGTTTTCAACATATGCCATACTTCAGTTCCCACGGGCATTGAGTGATATCCTAGACATTCCTCACTTAGAAGATAAGAGGAAGGCCTGAAGTAGGGTCCTCAAAAATGAAGCATCAAAATAAGGAGGATCTAAGCCGAGCCGGCTATTTAGACACCAGAACTTTTTAACCTGCCCCTCATCTCAGAAAACTACAATCCAAACATGTTCTTGACTGGATCTCTACCAGATCGAGCATCCTCCAGCAGCCAACCATTTAGCTGATCTCCAATGGGCTCAATCATCAGACCCACCAGTGGCATAGTTGTCGCCTCGGAGGAAGAAAATCATGAATTACAGAACAATTCTAGTAGTATCATGACAATATAGTTTTCTCTAGTCCTTTCCAGTGTGCCCCATTCAGTCCTACATAGGACAACTGAAATGGGAGGGTCACACTACCAAGGTCTTTAAAAATTACTCTTTCATGCCCCTCCTACTGTCTACAGTAGGTTGAAAAGTCACATTCTCTCATGTTATCCACCAGTCTAAGAAGCTGAAGTCTTATGTGGACGCATCCAAGATCAACTAACCACTATTGCAGCAGAAACACCAACATTTGCCACCAGGCTATCAAGTTACCACTGTATATCCCTGTTTTCATGAGTCTCTCTTTGCCACAGAGGAAAAAATTCTCAAATTACATCAAAATTTTTCATCGTGTTTCTTTTTGTTTTGCTTGTTTCTAGCTATAGGAGCCATGGGCGTCTAGGATCCAGATGGAAACTGGGCCCCTTCTTCAGTAGCTGCAGATGGGCATCAACTGCTGTAGCAACTCTCTCGTGTCTCAGGTTGGGTCCAACCACCACGAGCTCTCTAATGTGTTCCACTTTTCCCAAGTTCCAAAGAGTCAACAAAGCAAGTTTGCTGTGCTAGGCTTCTCTTGCGGCATCTGAAAAACACTTACTTCAAAGTCAAATGCCAACCCAATATGCCAGCTTTCAGGAGATAAAGACCTGGGATTAAATGGGATTAAAGTACTACTCCTTGGAGCCCACCTCTACAAACAGTGGCAGAAGTCCAAATGGCAGAGGTCAGCTTCATCTTCTTATAAACTGTATTTCAGATGTATCTCATAGTGTCGACAAAGATAAAATAGGTACACAGAATAAAAAGATAAGAATAAAAAAAATCATATGACAAAGGCATAGAGGAATACAGAAACAAACATTAAATAGAAAACTATGAACAAAATGTCAGCAGTCACTCTGTACCTATCAACATTAGACATCAGTGAATGAAATTCTCCTATGAAAAGCCCTGGACTGGTGAATAAATAAATTATAAAATTCAATGATATTCTTCCTACGAAAGATTTATGTTAGCTTTAGAAACAGATGTAAGCTGAAAGTAAAGGGATTTAAAAATATATATATTCTAAGCAAATGAAAACCAAAAGAGAACAAAGTGTGACTAATAGTTATATCAGACGAAATAGAACTGAAGTCAAAATTTCATACAAAATTAAAAGGTCATCACAGAAAACAAAGAAACTAATTCATCGAGAAGATATAACAAGTTAAAATATGCACCCAAAATCAAACTCTAAATATATAAAGGAAATGTTAACAGAATTGAAAGCACTAAACTTCAGTACAATAGTGGTAGGAGATTTTAATATCCCACTCACAACAATGGATAAATCATCCAGACAGAAAATCAGTTAGGAAAAAGTATACTTGAACATTATAGACCCAATGAACCTAACAAATATCCAGTACATTTCGTCCAACAGTAGCAGAAGGACGCATTCTTCTCAAGCACACATGGAACACTCTCCAGGAGAGATCAAATGTTAGTACACAAAACAAGTCCCAATAACTTCAGGAAGATTGAAATCACATAAAGTATCTCTTCCAACTGCAACAGTCTGAAACCAGAAATCAATAACAGGAGAAAAGTTAGGAGATTCACAAATGCATGGAAATTAATTAGCACACCTGGGTAAATGAAATGGAAACAGTGTAGCAAAACTTATGTGACGCAACAAAAGCAATTTTAAGAGAAAATATTATAGTTATAGGCACTACGTTAAGAAAAAGAATTCTCAAATACAATAACTTTCCACCACATAGAGCTAGCAAAATAAGACCTAACTAAGCCAAAAGCTAGGAGAAGCAAGGAAATACTAAAGAGTAGAGCAGAAAGAAGTGAAGTAGAGAATAGGAAAACAATTTAAATGCTCAATGAAACTAAGAACTTGCTTTTAAAAATGATAAAACAAACAAATCTTTAGCTGGACTAACCAAGAAAAAAAGAAAGGGAACTTCAATAACTAAAATTAGAAATGAGAGAGAAAACATTACTACTGATACCACAGAAACGCAAAGTCATAAGGGACTACTATGTATAATTTTACACCAACAAGTTGGCTAATCCAGAAAAAAAATGGTTAAATTCCTAGAAACATACAAACAACTGAACCTCCTGAGTCATAAGAAATAGAAAAATCTGAACAGGCCACAAACAAGGATGATCAGTATTAAAAAAACTTCACAATGAAGAAAAACCAAGGATCGAACAACCTCTCTCATAAGATTGAGCAAACATTTAAAGATTAATTCATGCTAATAGTCCTCAGACATATTCAAAAGTGAGCAGGATGGACTACTTCCAAACTCATTTCTGAGACCTGCTTCACTCTGATGCTAAAATCGGATAAGGGCTACAGGAGGTAAGAAAATTACAGGTCAACATTCTTGGTAAACATAGATGCAAAACTTTTAGCAAAATACTAGCAAACTGAATTTAACAGAAGATTAAAATTATCATTAATCAAGTAGAATTGATCTCTGGGCTTCAAGGAAGTTTTAATAAATTCAAAACAATGAATATGATACATCATATTAACAGAATGAAAGGTAAAAATCATATGATCAGCTCAAGGCATAAAAAGCATTTTACAAAATTCAACATTTTTCATAATAAAACACAACAAATTAGGTAAAGAATGTACCTCAACATAATAAAGGCCATATGTGATAAACCCACAGTTAACATCATACCCAACTGAAACACTGAAAGGTTTTTCTCTAAGATCAGGAATGAAACAAGGGCGCCTACTCTCAAATCAGGTAGAAAGAAGTGAAATTGTCTCTATTTGCAAATGACATGATCCGATACACAGAAAGTCCTAAGGAATACACACACACGCGCACACACACACACACACGCACGCACACACACACACATGCACACTGTTAGAATTAACACATAAATTCAGTAAAATTGCCAGGTACAAAATCAACTTAAGAAAAGTCATTTGCTTTCCTATACACTAACAACAAACTATCTGAAAAAGAAAGAAACCGGTCCCATTCACAATAACATCAAAAGCAATAAAATACTTATGGGTAAACTTAGCCAAGAGAATTGTAAAAGAAAACTAAAAACTCTAAGATATTAATGAAAGAAATTAATGGCGCAAATGGAATTATATTCCATTTCTATGGAATTAGAAAAAAAAATATCGTTAATAGTATCAAAATTTACTATCCAATGTGGTCTATAGAGTCAATGTAATTCTAATCAAAATTCCAATGATGTTTTTCACAGAAACAGAAAAAAAGTCCTGAAATTCATGTGGAAAAAAAAATCCACAGTCAAAGAAATCTTGAAAAAGAAAAAGAAATCAGATGGCATCGCAGTCCCTGATTTCAAACTCTATTGCAAAGGCATAATAATCAAAGCAGGATGGTACCAATATAAAGATAAATACAGACCAGTGGAACAGAATGAAGAACCCAGAAATAAAACCACAGCTACCTAACCAACTAATATTTGACAATGACACTAAAAATATACAATGGGATGGGATAGTCTCTTCAATAGATGGTTTGGAAAAACTGAGTAATCATATGGAAAAGAGTGAAATTGGACTGCTATCTAATTCCACTCACAAAAATTTACTTGAAATAGATTAAACACTTAAATGTGAAAAATCAGAAAACTCCTAGAAGAAAACATAAGGAAAAAGCTCCTTGACATTGATCTTGGCAAAGATTTTTTGGATATGACATCAAAAAACACAGGTAATAAAAGCAAAAATAAAAAAGTGGGACTATATCAAACTGAAAAGTATCAGCACAGCAAAGGAAGAATCAACAGAATGGAAAGCCAACTTACAGAATAGGAGACAATATCTTCAAACCATATGTCTGATATATCTGATACGGGGTTACTATCCAAAATATATAAGGAACTCCTAGAACACAATAGTATAGAAGTAAACTGATTTTTTTTGAATTGGCAAAGGACCAGCAGAGACATTTTCCCAAAGAAACATAAAAGTGACCAACAGGTAAATGAAAAAGTACTGAGCATTAATCATGAGGGAAATGCAAATCAAAATCACAATGAGAAATCACCTCACACCTGTTAGGATGGCGATTATCAAAAACATACAGGATAACAAATACTGGTGAGAACACGGAGAAAGGGAAAACCTTTGCGCATAGTTAGTGGGAAAGTTAACTGATAAAGGTGTGGTGGAAAACACTGTGGAGGTTACTCAAAAATTTAAAAACAGAACTATCATATGATCCAGCAGCATCACTTCTAGATATCTATGCAAAGGGAGCGATGTCACTATCTGGAAAAGATGCCTGCACCCCTGCAATAGTCTAGATAGGAAAACAAGCTAAGTGCCTGTCAACGGATGAAGAAAGTTACACCCACAATGGAAACTGTTCAGTCATTTGAAGAAAAAGAAAGGGATCCGACCATTTGGGACAGTACTGATGTTGTCCACGAATGAAACTTGTGGTCTTTGTTCAAGCGAAATGTCATACTAAGAAAAATACTTTCTGATCTCAATTATAGGTGGAATCTTAAAAAATTTAATTCACAGAGACAGAGTAGAACGGTAGTTTTCAGGGGATGGAGGATGATGGGGGAATGTAGCAATGTTGACCAAAGGTAGAAACTTTAAGTTGTAAGATAAATAAGTCCTGAGACTCTATTACTTGGTAAGAATACTATTGCAGAATTGAAATTTGCTAAGCGTTAACCCAAGCACACGCACACAAAATGGCAACTATCTGAGAGATGAATGTATTAACAAACTTTATTATAATAACCATATATATATCAAACTTTTCAAAGCACAATACATTACTATCCATGCTGGTATTCCACTTTAAGGAACGCCACTGGATTGACCCGTGAAGGAAAATTACAAGGGGAAAAAAATTAAACAGCAGAACTGCATTGTCAGTATTGGAGATAAATGTGAGGTTATTAATATTTTAAAGAATAAACATGTGGGTATCTGTCTATATCACTCATTCTGCCTAATGTTTTTATCGGTTTATGCCTTTCCCTTCAGAAATTGTGTGCCTTCACGTGGTATCTAATCTAGTTTCCCAACCAGCTTTAGGAGATACCAAATATTTAATGACACCCCACCTAGAAACAATAAATACATTTGAGTCAGTCTTAGACTCCTGGGGAACGGGATGCTGAAAATTTGATGAAAGGGATTAATAAATTATAACCAGGCTATTAAGATGTGACTCACTAAAGACTCCTGACACTCTTTTCCTTTCTCTAATTAGAATAGGAAACAAATAAACAGACTCACCCCCCTGTGCTCAGAATTCCACCCCCTCCTCCCTGAGGCCACTTAGTTGGTCTAGTTCAAGGACTTTCTTTTAGACGTTTACATGACTTTAACCGATCAGCAGTAAGACTGACAGTTCAGAGGCAGAGCGCTGATTCTCTAAACCAGAGGCTGTGACTGTATTGGTGAGATGCCAATCACACAGCTGGGAAGAAGGAAGGTCCAATTTGTGGGCTGTGGGGTAGCTTCCCAATCAAAGTGCCCCTGCTGGTGGCTTTCAGTGTCCGCTTCAGCTGTCATAGACCCAAGCTCCCTGGAAGGCATATTGAAGATCATCTCATCCCCTCTCCTGTTTGTGTAAGTAGAAACTTAGCAAAAGTTGAAACTTCTCGCAGAGGACCTCTCCTCCTTGATCCCTCATAGAGTTGCCCAAGGTCATACACACTTCGATAGCAAAACTCATATAAGGAGCTGGATCTCCTGACCTCTGGTCCACTGCATCGATTTCTATATGAACGGAGGGATGCAAAGGCAGTAGCTCTGTACTGCCATGAGACATGACTAGTCCAACTCTATATAGAGAGGACAGTTACAGGTACCAGGTACGGGAAGACAGTCTCAGCACTCCACTATGGATGACACGTCCCCGGTTCCACCTTCTGAATACCTGTTGTGGAGCTCTGATGTCACAGTCATTGAGGGTGAGTGCAGAAACCAACTCTCCTACCCACCTTCGTATCCCAGAGCCTGGAACAATGTCAGAGAGAGGAGTGTGGAGTGGTGGGCTGGGGTCATTTAAGTGAGTGAATTATGAGTTTTTCTAATTTCAGAACCAATCATTACTTTTTTAAAATGTTTTAGGATATTTTTATTGTAGTAATTATTTCACACATTAAAATAACTTCCTATGAATAGGTTCCCCATTTCTTCCTATGTATAGATTCCCCTTATTTCTTAGATAAAGATATACACCCTGCCCTCCACCAAATTACCAAGTATTCTTCCCATTGTCCAGTGGACTCCACCACCATTTGCACCCCTTGCCCCCAGTTCCCTATTGGTAACCTCAGTTCTGTTGCAAGTGTTCAAAGGTTGATTTTGTTTCATCGGTTCCTATGTTTTGTCTATTCCCTTTCCACTTACGAGTGAGGTCATCTGTTATCTGTCTTTCTTTTTTAGAACAAATCATTTTTTTTGAGCGTGCAGAAACTCAAGAAAGGTTAAAAATGAATTTTCCTCCAATATTTCATGAATTCTGCTTCATGACAATCTTCAAACAAACATTTGTTCACATTTATGTCATGTTAGATCTAGGTAAAGAGAAGTGAAACAGACCCTGTGCTCAGGCAGTCACAGTCTCGCAGGGGAGACAGATGTTCAGCTGGCTGTAATCTGGGTTGAAGTTTACCAGGAGAGAGGTGTAGCATAGGAAGGACATGCAGACCAGAGACCAGGAGCAAAGGTGACAGCTGAGCTGAGTGCTGAAGCGTCAATGGGGCACATAACAAGGAAGAGTGTTTCCCACAGAAGGAGCAGTATGTGCAAAACATG
Source organism: Solenodon paradoxus (assembly GCA_004363575.1). Lineage (NCBI taxonomy): Eukaryota > Metazoa > Chordata > Mammalia > Eulipotyphla > Solenodontidae > Solenodon > Solenodon paradoxus. The sequence goes on along the minus strand of RJWH01000111.1, from coordinate 28,186 downwards.
CAATGAGATAATAAGAGGAAGCAGGATCAAAGACATAGAAAAAAATGAAATGGGGATTTTAAGATGTACAAGTGAAACTTAAATGTGTTTGTTTTTCAGCTTGTTTGCTTTTCCAGAAGAGGTCATTGTTCAATAGGGGAAGCCCTGTTGGATCTTGGAATAGGAAGAACTTAAAGGAAAAAAAAAAATGACTCATTTATAGTTATTGAACCTATACTATATATGCCAGGCTCTTGAACTACATACCACACAGGAATTATATTATATCTCCCCACTTACGGATGAGAAAACTGATGTTCGATGACTACTAGCCAGTACTAGCATGATTGTTTTGTGTTTTGGTCCTATTTCTTGAGACCTAGGAATGTAGCCTAATGGATTCATCACCAAGATACAGAATAAGGGCACATTATCCCTCTCTTGGCAAGGAGTTTCCTTCTGCCATAACAAGCAGAAATCTCTACCACTTCCCTGAATCCCCATGGTGGTTCCTGCAGCAAACAGAAATATTCCAGAATCTTCCAAAGCATAAGAGAACGCTGTCCTGCCAGCTCTCCTGTCCAGAAACCTCAGACATCTCTCAGTAAACCTTCAAAAGTGTGCCCTCTAGGGATGCGTGTGGCTGTGGGTGTGTTGCCCAGTCTCTTCATTTTCCTAAGAGTTTACTCCCACTGTTCAGTCTACTCATGTTCATCTCATATGCTTCCATTCATTCAGACTGCCCTCCCCTTAGATGAATAATTCCCTAGTCAACCCTAAAGACAAGCCCTGGGTCACCTGTGTGAGGAGACCCCTTCTTCTCCACTACCCCATCACTGATTTACTCCCTCCTCTTCCTTTTTCTGGCCCTTAGGGACTCTCCTGCCATTACTCATAGCACAGCTTACTCTGCATCCCAAGAAAGATTGGGACTCATAGGACTTCTTTGGATTCATCTGTGTCCCCAGCACCAATTGAGCAAACAGCTTCTCAGGCATCAATGTACTGAATCTCAGAGAAGATTCAAGCCTTAACTGCCACTTTCTGGGGCCAAGCATAGCAGCATTAGAAGCTGGTGAAAATTAGGGTTTGTGACTCACCGGGTCACCATGCAGGCTGACATGAGGCAGAAAGACATGCCTGAGTAGGCTTCTTCTAATAAACTTCCAGAGGTTTCAGGACCAGCCCTCATCTCTAGCCCGTCACTGAACCAGAAGATGGTCCTGGGATGTGACCAGGTGAGCCCCATCAACCCACTCATCCTGCAGAAAGCCTTATCATTTTCAGTCAGTGGAAAGCATCCTTTCATTTTCCTGCATCATTATTTTCCCCTTATTATATTCTTTTTGTCCGTTTAATGATATTTTGCATGGAAGTGTAGTAAAGTGTATATATTCCTAAGCTGTACAAAAAATTTTACATAGATTTCTTTTAAGAAACATCTCTGACTGAGGAATACTCAATACAGCAAGCCCTTCCATGGCAATTGGCTCAGTCTCTCATCATTATGTTTGAATCTCATCTTCTCTAATTACTGTCTGGTGAGACTGAACCAATAACTTAACTTCTCTGAGTCAGTTTTCTCATCTGGAAATGGGAATGATGCCAGTTTTTTCTCAGGATGGTTGTAAATATGATAAATAAATAAAATTGCTTGTTACAGATACTCAATAAGTCACTGATTTCCAATGTTTATGTTCTCTTTTCCTTCTATACTACCATTCGAATTCTCTGGAGAAGGAAAGGTCAAAGCCCCATATACCCCTAAAATAAGTCAGGTAAACTAATATCAAAAAGGGCCTATTGGACTGGAAACTGGACTTTTATTAACCTTCATAAGGTCCATTTCACTGAAAAGATTGGGTAATGCATTGCAACGAGCTGTGATGTGAACTTGCCACAGTTCACACTCCCTCTCTATCCTGATGGGTCTGTTCACATCAGATCTGCAAACTCAAATATTGGTTTCCAGGCAAAGATATCAGGAAGAGCTCATCTCTCCCAAGTCAAAATCACCACCAGGCCAGAAATGATAATCATTTGAGAATGTTAATTGATGCTATAATTATAGTCAGTGCATAATAGGCATTTTGCACTCCTGTCGTGTACTGCCAAGAAAATATTTACTTGGCTAACTCAAGTCCACGACCGAGTCTATTTTTTTGTTTCACAACAGAAATAATGTTTTAATTTGGCATCACCAGACATACCAGAGTGAAGCATCTTGGATATTTCAACCATAATCAAGATGTCTCTTATCTCTTGCCTTGTATGTTTCCTTTCTTTGCAGGACCTATACCCAAGTCTTATATGGGTTCTTTTGTGTTCCTTACTGACTTTGAGTGAGATAACTATTTCCTGAAGTTTCCTTTGGGTTGGGGAAAGAGAAGTGCGCTGAGAAGTCTGAAACTTAGGTGAGGTTTTCATCTCAAACCTTCTTTCATCAAGTGTGTTCTTTTCTTTGCATTTGGATGCCATTTTCCTTCAGATTTTTGGTCAATGCTGTTTGCAACAAAGACTTTTTAATGACAGGCTCTCTGGCAAATAGCAAAGGCTGCCTCAGCCTCCTTCCATTACCACCTCAGTCAGTTGCCCTTGACTGGAAGTCAGTCTCAGAAGATGGAGATGGTGGACTGTGGGGTCTCACCTTCAGTGCCAACTTCCCAGGTATTCTCAGGGATGCATTGGTCTCTGCAGGAAACTTCCTACCCATCTGGTGACCCACCCAGGCCTGGAGACTTATTCAGATCAGAGGCTCCTTTCAGGATGGGAATCCTCATGTTCAGGGAAATCCCTTTCTTGCTCAAGCACTGAAGTGGTCTCTGTTCCTCTCTCATCTTCTTCAGAATTTCATAGTATTTGGTAACTATGCTTCATAGTTCAGGTTTAGGGTTGTGACTTTTCCTTCTTTTGTGGAAGATGAAGGGCTTCCCCCCCACCTTTTTTTGCTTATTGTTTTCAATGGATTTCTAGGAAGGGACAAATACTGAAAATGCCCTTATACTGCTGTCTTTAACCAAAACTCCCAATGGTCTTTTAAAACTCAGATCTCATTTTATTTATATATATATATGTATATGTATATATATATACATATATATGTATATGTATATATATACATATATATATGTATATGTATATATATATATTTAAGGAAAGGTTCAGGCAAAGATCAAGGCAAGCAGGGGCAGGAAGACAAGAGGAGAGAGGAGGAAGAAGCACTTTATTTCATTCTTCATCTTGGTTGTTTCCCCAGGATGTGAGTCTTGGTCCTTGGGATGTATGTGAACTGTGCCCACTGAAGGCGGTAGACCAAATTACTGCTCCACCAGAGTGTGCATCCATCGTTGATTTTTTATCCTTCTGTAGTGTGTATGTTTCTGCACATGTCTACAAAACATTCTATGGAATAAGAGGGAGGTATATGACTATAAAGCTTTAAATGTAACATTCTTCCATTTGCCCCCTCTCTAAACTGTAATGCCTTTCTATCACATATGCAAGACTTCATTTTTTACTTTCCTTTCTGTCATTTCTCTCATTCAATCTGGAATCTTTTATTCTCTAAAAGAACTCAAAGAGGTCTTCTTTGGGGCCTCTCCTCAAGTCAGCAAAGAAAATTGCACTTGTCAGAGCTCAAACTGTCCTTTCATAGCCACACTCTAAGCCCCAAGCTGCTAAATAATGTTTCTCTCATTTTCCCTGTACCCCGAATCCTGAAACAAACCAGCTGCGATGGTACCTCTGAAACTCTCCTAACCACTGCCATGGAAACTGCCTCTTTCTGGTCTTGATTGAAAGGGCTTCTTGGGAAACCATGGTTAGGTTCCCCATACCATGCTTCTTTCACACAGTCCTGCTGTAGATGACAGAGATGAGCCCCTAGTCTGCTGAAGAGCCCCCTCTTTCCTCCACCCACTTCCCGGCAGGGCCCTTGAGCTGGAGAAACCCAGGATAGTCAACACTCTGTTCACCAGAGCTCCCACCTGCTTCTTGTACCTGTCTTCTTGGGTTCCTGATCCAAGGGGAGAGAAAAGATGATTCAACCTTGCATGAATGTTTATCCTGCTGGTGGGATGCCATTAAGTATGGAAAATCATGCAAGTAGAGTTCCAAAGAAATGGATCACCTATGTCTTGTGTTAACATCCGGGAAACTGGCTCATAAAAGAATGATGCTTTCAGGATCCAGAGTAGTCGGAGGGAGGGAAAAGTCTCAGCCTGTCACTGTTGTGACCAGAGCAGCAGGTGTGAGAGCTAGATTAACGCCAATCCCGTCTACAGAGGCTGACATTTACTAAGAGCAGCCACGGCGAGGGGCAATTTTATCCCTGTCCCCTCCAGCCCTCCCAATAACCCCACCAGCTATTATCTCCATTTTATGCATAAAGATATTGAGGATTCTAGTAGAGAATGAAGGAGCCAGAAGACTATTTTTAAAGAGTGATGACACTCCTGGTGATTTCTTCTTAAATCAAAAATGTGTTAACGTTTGACGTTGACTAAGTCTTCCAAGAAGCTGCAGATCGAGAGGTGGGGGCTGACCCTGAAAGTCAGTGAAGTTTCTCCTGAAGTGCTGTTGGATATGAGAGTAAGGCTCCCCCAGCCACCACGCCTTTCCCCAAGATCAGCTGGTGACTGAGGAGAGTCAGAGACACAAGTTGAGATCTGCAAATACACAATGACAGTTCTGTTTTTTGTCACCGTAACTATAAAGATGACTAAATCATACATTTCTGTCATCAGATATCACAGAATTTTTGAACTAGAGAGTATCTTATTCTGCTCCCAGAATTTTGAAGCAATTGCAACTGAGGCCTAAGTAGGTGAGGTACTTTAGTCAGTTTACCTTCTAGAAGGATAAAAAGTATCATAACAAAAGAAATGTCCTCCTTGGTGTTTTCAGAGCTCTTTCTAACGTTGAAAAAAAGTAAGAAAATGGCACAGAAATGCAGCCCTAAGACATAACTACAGTCTGAAGGGAAAGAGGAGAGCGAGTGTTCTGGAAGAACTGAGGAGGCTGAGTGGAAACAGTGGGAGGATAGAGCACTGATGAGAGAAAGTGCCAGGGAAAAGCAGAAATGCTTCACTCTCTAGGGAAACAAGGAAGGTCACGTTTATGTATTTTTCAAATTAAATTAGAACCATTTCATGGTTCCTCCATCAATAGCAGTAAGTCCAGTATCTTCCCTCATAGCTCCCTCCCTGCCCCTAGATTATAACCGTAGGGACTTAGACATTTCAGAGCTTGCTGGGTCCAGGCTGTCTTGCATTCATGCTGGAACTAATCCCCCACCACTCACAGTGTCGTCCCCACCTATCAAGTGTCTCCTCTAGACAGTGCAGTCTACTACCTGATTTGTGTCACTAATATTTCCCACAGAAAAGTCTTGCTTACCTGGTGCCCCGAAGGCCCCAGAATCTCAGAGGCACAACGGCAGAGCCAGCTCAGTCACTCGCCCACTGTGCAATCTGGGAATCCACTAGGGTCAGTCTTCCTACCTCTTCAACACCGCGAAGCTTCAGGGACATTCCACTCTTTTCTTTCACAAGTGTATCTGAGTTCATCAGAGAAGACCCAGACCTCCTAACGACAAAGCCTAAGCCAGGTGAAATTGTTTTCTTTTAGTTGCTTCATTTTTTTGGAGATATTTCTGGAATACTGTTAGCATTCACGTTCTAGTCAATGCTCACAACAAAGCATTGCAGTCGACAGAGAATTATCCAGCAGCGAGAGATTAGATTCAGATTCAGACAGGAATCCTCCCGTGTCCAGGGTCTGAAACAGCACATACCGGTTTCACTCTTGCTAAATTTTGTGAGCTACAACGTCAGAGCTGAAAAGGCAGGAGTCATCTAGACCAGTTCTGCTGATATTTCCCTGTTCCAGTAGAGCAGAGAAATGGGAGTTCTCTTCATGGGAGGATCTTCCACAGCACAGACTGAAATCTGCTGTCCGTCACTTGCTCCTAGGTATCCTGACTCTGCTCAGTCGCCCACCACCCACCCAATCCCTTCTTCTTCCTCATAACCGTTCAGAGTTTGATGAAAGCTCTTCTGTCTTCTTTCTGTCTTTCCTTTGCAGCCTAGTCATTTCTAGTGTCTTCTACCCTTTCATCTTTGACGGATTCTAACGTTCTTCTTTTGCCTTTTGATTTCTGATGTAATGGTGGATCGTGAGGAAATTTTGAAAGAAGTATTGACTACTGTCAGCAACTTTACTGGACATCTGGGCGGAGTGAATGGTTACCCTACTCTTTGGTAGTCCCTACCAGGCACCAGAAATATTTGAACATGGCTTGTAGGTGATTTACTAACTTCCTTGAATAATCCACCTAATGGGTAGCAGATGTTTACATAAAATTATCTCAGTGCAAAGGTTAAGGACTTTGGAATATTGAAGACATTTAAAGATTGTTTTAAAAATTCACAAGGAAAAATCTGAAAACACCTGTTCTTTAAAATCACTGTAAAATATATATGTACAAACAACTTTCACATACTTAACAGTGCATCTTTTTGGAGTTATTTGGGTATGTGAGTTCAGAAAGTTTTAGCTGAGAAGAGAGAATTTTCCCTAAGAGTTTTTCCTAAATCTTTTTGTCCTGTAATTTTCTTTATAACACAACACCTTTCCTCGGGGATTATTGCCATGATATTTAAATAGGGTTTTTTATAATAAGGGTTTTAAAAATAGACCTTTCTTGGCAAGTAAGAGAAGTTCTTTTGGAACTGCTTTAGTCTCTGAGATAAACATTATGTAAAGGAGTATGTGTGCCCTGAAGCCAGAGGATCACCTGAAGCACTATCATGCCCTCTGCAGAGTGGCTCTGCATTATGAATTCCATTCCAGGCACCACACAGGAAGGTCCCTGCAAGGTCTCTGGTTCCTGAACGTATCCTTTCTAATGCCTGTTACTCTCCACTTACGGATCCTTGTTAGAGTCTGAGAATCTTCACTGATTATCTTGATAACTTTTTTGGTAAATTTAATATTGCAAAGTGCTTAACCGAATAGAATGATCTTAAATACCAAAGAAAAGACTCTTCAAGCAGCGCACCCTGGTGGCCAAGCAGTTTAAACCAGGTGCCATCCACATACACCTCAAGGTCCCGGGCTCACGGGCCAGGGCCCTGGGAAACAACCAGGAAGAACCACGAAATAAAATTAACAAAATGCTTCTTGCTTCTCTCCCTTCTGTCTGCCTGCCTCTTCTCTCCGTCACTCCTGCCTACACCTTTCCTTAAAAGGAAAAAAAGAATCATCAGACTCCTTTTATATGCAATCCTGCTTGGTATGTTTGAACGCAATTTTGAAGGGCGAATTGTGGACTTCAGTCAATTGATAAAATTTACGATACTTAAATAAGATTACCAGATTTAGAAAAAGAAATGTCCAGTTAAATACGAGTTTCAAATAAGCAACAAATTTTTAAAAATGTGTCCCAAATATTGTATCTCATCTGGCATCCATTTGCCTAAGTTCACAGTCCATTGTCGTGTTACTTTTACTAACGAATTTTAGAAATATCTCCATTGTGTGAACCATGTAAACTGCATCTATTTTTAAAATCTCTATTAAAGACATAACAAATCCTTTCTTGACAAAAAGAATGTGTGCCAATCAAGGCATATCGCTAGTCTCACCCAATGTATGTGCCTTGTGCAGAATTGGAATCTGGGTCTCCACTCATTTTTCAAGAGCTGATAATTAGGGGAAACAACAAACAAGCTTTAAAAAATATATCAAGATGAAAAGAGAAGGAAATTATCAGCACAGGAAGAATCATGAAGAGATCCAAGGTCTCGTGTCTTGTATTGTTTTCCCTCTACATCTAGCACTGCATTCAAGACACGTACAGTGAAGAGTAGGCAAATGAATGAACAATGTGCTCAAAGTTTTTCTTAAGCCACTGCCATTGAGATATCCAGGGGTCCTTTGAATCTCAGTGTTGTGTTAGGTTCTAAAATAAGAGACTTATTAGGCTTTAAAATGTGTGACTGGGTGAATGAATGAGTTTTGAAAGAAACAAATGTATCTTCTTTAAATGGAACTCTTCTTACCTGAAATTAAACAGTCTGAAGTTGAATGAAAATCCATATAACTGTTTCCAATGGAGGTATTCATGATGAAATAGTTTCAAAACACTGACCACCACCAACACCCCCATTCTGACTCATTAAAGAGGGGTACTCCATGTTGAAATGTGCTCAGAAGAAGGCCAGAGATCAGTGGATCCTAATGGAATGAATAGAACACAGTGGGGAAGAAGGGGATGTCCTGAGTAGGAAAGGGTGTATGGAACAGACAGAATGGACTCTGAAACCTAAGAATTTTTCAGCCATAGAGCATTACATTATTTTTGAGACATCTGTTAATGTACTGATCAAAAAGTTTGCTCCAAGTAATTAGACATTAGGGTAGCTGTTATTTAATTGACTAAATGAAAATTCATTTAATATTCCTGTACAAAACCTGTAAAACCAAAGAGGTTTTAAGTTTTAATCACTTCAAATGAGCACGTGTCAAACTTGTTTTATCCCCTCTTATTTTTTTGAGCTCATTTGAATTTGTAATCACTTGGGAGACTCTGATTTCTAGCTGATCAATTTTATGAGATAAAACACTAGTCAGAAAAATGCAAGTTACCCATACATATTTTTATATAGAAGAATTATCTCTATAGAACAGAATTATCCATTTTTCCATGAGTCAAATAAAGTTTTTATGTTTATTATGTTAAATGTCCATGTTAATAGATTTTATTGTTGTTTTGCTCATCCCAATTCACTTTGTGGCTTCATTAAAAAAAATTCAACGTGGGCATTTTATTTTCCAAAATTTATTAAAGCAAATACACATAGTGAATGGTCTCCAATTCCACATATTAAAGTTTAAGGACATATTTTCTGTGCTGCTATTATGAAAACAACTATAACAAAGTCATTTAAAGGAGCTTAAAATCACTTATAATATGTTCTTCAGCAGTAACTTCTTTGGCAATACACATCATTTCCTTAACAAAAATGAGCCCCAATTTTATTTGAAATGGTATTTAATGAAAAAAATCAAAATTTTTAGCTTAAAAGATGTGAAACAGATCTGTCTAATCAATATAAAGAGTTGGATTAGATTAGATTTGTTTGGATAAATATATTACCATCCTTATCCCAGTGTGGACATGATATAACCCAAGACACATATGCAAGTATTATTAAAAATATTAAGAATGGACAATCTTCTATACATTTCATGCAACTTGATATGTTCTCCTGAAGTTTGTTTTAAAGGCTAAAACACTCAGCTTCTTCAGCCTTTCCATGTACATCGTGACATCAGTCCTATCCATGAGCTGAATGTGTCCCTCTTCCCAAATTAAATACTGAAATCCTAACTTCTAATACGATAGTATGTCAGGTGGGGCCTTTGGAAGGGGATAAGGTCATGAGGCTCAGCCCTTATGTATGGGATTAGAATCTTTGTGAAGAAAATACCAGAGCATTCCCTTGCCCCTTCCACCAAGTGAGGACACAGAAAGAACAGTCTTCTATGAAGCATGAAGAGGGCCATCACCAGACACTAAATCTGCCAGTGTCTTGATCTTGGGCTTCCCAGCCTCCAGAACTCTGAGAAATAAATATTTGTTGTTTAAGCCACTCAGGCTATGGTATTTTGTTGTAGCAATCAAGATACTAATGTCTCACCTCTCCCTTATTTGTCCATATATGAACATGCTCAGATTTATAAATAACTCACTTACAGAACAATGGAATCCACCCAAAGAACAATGGAAAACTAGCAGATCACTTCCCTTGTTCTGGGCGCCTTACTACTCGATGCTACCCAGTTACATTGCCTTTTTGGCATCCCAAAATAGCTGTATGAAAGATTTATTTTACTGTTGCTTATTAGTGAATGAACATGAAAGTAACATGCTAAGATAACATTTTAAAGTATTTTAATGTGCTTTCCTTTTTCTCATTTCTTCGTACATCAAGTTTGTCTTTTTCAGCCAGAGGATCAATGCCTTGAGGAGATAAAGAATTGCTAAAAGTAGAATGCAAAGAGAAGGATATCCGCTCAACCTTTAACTTCCAAAGTAGGGTCTTAAAACCATGAGAATGAAGTGTTTTGGAGGGAGAGGAAAAGATGCATGGACTCCTGAGCACCAGATTTTAGAGGTCAGTTTATAGTGTTTATCATCAACCATCGAGCAGGTAGGAGATGACAAAGAAAAGCAAATACCAGCACTTCTTAGACAGGTGCTGGTAGAGGGGAGAAGAGAACAAGAGATTGAAGACTCAGTTGTGGTCCTTCTCCCCACCCTCAATCCCCACCTGCCACACACACACACACACACACACACACACACGCCCCTCCTTCCCTTTCTCTCTCCTTGTCTTGGCGTCTGGAGCAGGGCCTCAAACAATGGCATCATAGTTTCTGAGAATGAGTGCCTGGCTTGTGCCTCCTCCAGATCCTCTCTACTGTTTATGAGGTTATCTCATCCTGCTGCTCTTCGGCTGTCAATCTCTATCTTCACCTCAAGTACTGTTGCCGGTTATGCCTGTGTTGTGGTCTCCAGTTATAAGCTCAGCCCTCTCAGAGAATTCTCCAGCCAGATCTCAGTCTCTCACAGTCTACAGACCTTTTCAGCAACCCTGAGGTTCCACTGGAGCTCAGGGAGATATCTGTATTTCTTCCAAAACACTTGCCAGACATGGAGAGCTAGGAGGGGCAGGGCAGAGCTTACCGCAATCCCTCTCTGCCTGCACACACCTTGCCTTCACATCTGTCTACCACAGTTGACTCGTGGAGTTCAGAGTATCTACAAGGCCATTTTCTCCCAGAGTTCCTACTGGTAATTGGAGCACCCTTCCCCGACTCCACCATTCTGGGTCTATCATGCCTGATAATAATAGTTAAATAATTAGTTAAATAACATTGACTAATTTAAGTATTTATATACTTTTAGAGTGCTCAAAATGTTAAACATACAGTAGAATGGTTTTTCAGGCATCCACCCAGGTCAGGAAATAGATCATTACTAGCACCCCAGAAACTCCCTTTGTACCCCTCTCAATCATAAGACCCACTTCCCAGAGGCCCACTACTCTATCTCCTATCACCAAAGATTTGTTTTGCTTGTTTTTGAATTTCATACAAGATGGATATTTCATGTCTCATTCTTTGACTCAATATTATGCTAGTCATCTATGTTATCCCTGTAGCTACACTTTGTTCAAGTTCAAGGTTGAAGACTAACCTGTTGAATAACTATGTCTTATTTATTTCTCATTCAGTTGACGATAGATAATTGAGTTGTTCACATTTTTTTCCTATTACAAGTAATATTGCTGTGAACATTCCTACTCATGTTTTATGAGGCCCACAGCATGCATTTCTATTGAATTTACATCTGACTGAAATAGCCCCTGGATCATGAGCCTAGTGTATATTCCATTTTAATAATTGTTGATAGTTTTCCAAAAGAGTTGTATTAGTTTAAACCTTGGGAAATGTATTTTGGGGGTAAAAATAGTTGACTATTAATAATTTCAATGACTCAACCTCCAATTTACACTTCACCAGCAATAGATAAGAGTTCCAGTTGCTCCATATTCTTGACAACATGTGATAATATCAGTGTTTTAAATGTACATTTCAGTGAGTGTGTAATGTGATCACTTTAAATTGTTTTAGATTAATTTTATTGAAAGAATATTACATAGGTTTAAGAGGTGCATCCTAGAAATTCCACATATGCATGTATTAAATTAGGTCACCATCATTTCAGTTCTTCTTTCACTCTACAATGGATCCCTTCTACCCATAAGTCTTCCCCCTCTTCTAATAACCACTAATTTTCTTTTATTGATTGAAAGTCTGTTTTTATTTGATTTAGTTATTTCTTCTCTTGGTTTCTCTATATATGACATGTAAGTATCACTTTTAGCTTCCATTTTCATGATGACTAATGATTCTGAGTCCTTTTTCATATCCCTTTTGGCCACTTGGATATCTTTTTTTTTTTTTTTTTTTTGAAGTTCTAGTCAAGGAATTTTTTCATTTTTAAAACATTGATTGTCTATTTTATGATTGACTATACATGTGCCTTCTATAATCTAGACACAAGTTCATTGTCAACACATGTGAAAACGATCATCTTGAGTCTTCTAATCCAAGACTATGGAATAGCTTTCCACTTGTTTAGTTCCTCTTGTGAAGCAGTGAACACTTCAACAGAAAAAGCAATATAAAATGGCAGGCTCATCTCAGTGAATCTCCCTTCAGGAATCTTGACCCTGAGAGTTGTCGTTGCTTGAAGTCACAGCACCTTCAAACGGCTAACTTTTTCCTAGTTTTTCTTGGAAAGAGTGGATCTGACACAGCGATTCCCTCAAAGTAGAGTAAGTGTAAGACAGACGGGAGAAGAGCAGTTAAGTCCAGAGTCTGGTCTCCAACAATGCTAAGTTCAGATACAAGTTTGTGAGTCTAGCAAAGCCCTGTTTCCCTTAACAACATCCAATTTGTAGTGTACAGGATGCTACTTTTAATAAGACTATATCATGTATTTAAAAGTTAAGAGAGTAGATCTTAAAATTTCTCATCATACAGAAAAAAATTATAACTAGGCATGGTGACAGATGTTACCTGGACTTATTGTGGTGATCATTTTGCAATATAAACAAGTATCAAATCATTATGTTACACACCTGAAGCCAATATGTGATATCTCAATTACACCTCAATGAAAAAACGACAATGAACATTATTGGTTTGAGAATAGCTTTTTGTGTAAAAAAAGTAATGAGGTATTAATGTAGCTAAGATGAAAAATTATTTTATCACCCACCAATTGAGTATTTATAAAATAAATATAACTATTTATAAATATAAAAACAATCGTATAAAGATATAGAAGTGGGAGATGATGGAGTATATCAGGGATAGCTGTTCTTCTGGAAAAAGGATGTATGGGTAAGATTAAAAATGCAAGAAGAGGACATAATATCAGCAGTTACTCTGTGTGTTCCTCAGACACCAGGCACTGTGCTATGAGAGACCATTGACCTCATGTCATAGATGAATAGACAGCATAATTTTTAGAGTTGAAACTGGGACCAACTGGAGATTCCTGGGCAGGAGTCATCACGGTATGTTGATACAATCACACATGTAGCAATGCAAGCTCGGACCATCCTAGTCTTTAAAAGTAGAATATTGCTTTAGTTACATTAAATTTGCTATGTGATACCCACCAAAAGTTCTGATCTTTAATATGTACGAGAAAATCTTGCATTTAAGACAGGACAAATTGACTTTTAGCAGATTGATGGAAACTGGGAGAGAATGTCACACCAGCTAAGTCACTGAGACAATGTTGTTAAACCAAGACAATCCTGGCCAAACTGGGATATAAGGTAACTCTTCAAATGAAGAAACCGAGGGCTAAAGAGTAACGTGTCCCAGTCTGACAATGAGTACCTGTCAGTGGTGAGGTCTGGATTTCAATCCAGGCAGCTTAATTCAAGGTATCAGCTCCTAACCAGAGACTTCAGTGCTAAACTATGGAATTTAAACCTTATTCTATAGTCACTGGACAGTTTTCATATTTCTTTAAGGCAGTAATGATACAGAATATAAGAAGACAACTCTGGTCATGCTTGAAGGGTGAATAAATCTCTAAACAAAAATTTTATGTCATCTTGTAGTGTTTAAACAAAATAAAAGAACAATAAAGCACCTGCAATTTGCTAAGTCATTTATCTAAAGAAACCACCACCTACCTTATTGTAAATGCTATCCATATTCTTGGGTTTTATATTTCTGTCTTGAATTTCAGGCTTCATAACTCCTACCAAACAAATCTGAGAAGTGGATATGTGATCTATTATGTCATATATATAGGTGTGTGTGTTCCTTTCTGACCTATTTCCACATCTTTGAGATTGCTATTCTTATTAGTTTATAGCTTTTGTGTTCATTATTATTACTCTTTAAAAGCTAAAAAAAATCTCTCGATAGTATAATCTTGTCAATACTTCTGTACATGTCTTCTGCTGGCATGGGGGACTTTAGATATTATAGATATTTTTAATAAATTCTTTTAATTTCTCTGGTTGTGAAAATAGTGTACATATTTTAGCTTTTTTTATGTGCACATCATCTTTTTTGTGATTAATTCTTAATCTATTATTAGCTTTTTCTCTTTCCTTGTTGTCATCTTATCCCATTTGTTCTTTTCATTAAAACTTCATCGTTGTCTGCCTTTTTGGCAGAGACATTTTAGCTTTGCATATTCTAAGTAGGTGTTATTATCTAGTGTTATTTCTTACATACTTAAATACTGCATAAATTTATCACCTCTAGGCAACTGGGACAATATTGTTGTCTCCTTTTTGGGGGATTCCTATTGTCTTAGTTCAGGCTGTCATAACAAATTACCAAAGACTTGGAGGCTTAAACAAACAGAAAGTTATTTCTCAAGGTTCTGGAGACTGGGAAGGCCAGGATCAAGGTGTCAGGTGTCAAGTAAGAGCCAAATTCCTGGTTTGCAGATGGTATTTCTCTTATGCTGTGTATTCACATCCTCATTGTATCCTCAGTGGAGAACAGAGAGGAAGCAAGCTCTGTCCTATCTCTTCTTAGACTACTAATCCCATTCATGAGGATGGAACCTTGCAAATCACCTCATAGCATCATGACGCAGGGGGTTAGGATTTGAGCACAAGAACGAGACAGTCTAAGGAGGGCGCCGACATTCAGTCCCTAACATGCAGCTTGTTGTTGAAATTCTCTCTTGATTTACAATAATGATTTCACTACATTCTACTTAATTTGCTGGCTTCTGTTTACCAGGCCTGTGAATTTAATGGATTTGTTGCCTCTTGGGTCTATTATTAAAGTGATTTTTTAATCAGTTGATAGTGAAGATTCTCTACATGATTTCATGCATCCTGCAATTACCACAATGATAACCATATGGCAATAATAATAAATTTGAGTGTTCATCATGCACCTGACCCAGTAGTAAGTAATCTGGATACTCAAACCCTTCACGGATCACTAACCCATTGACCATCGACAACACTAAAGCAAACACTAAGCGGCAGAGGACGATTCAAATCCAGCTCCTTCTGACTCCCAGGCCTGCGCTGTGCTCGGTTTCACCTTAGCGCCACTTGATAGTGGCTTTTTTATAACTTGGGCATTTTGACTGAATTCATCCTCTCTGGTCTTTGACTTCATTGGTGACACTCTTTTTATTCTGTTTTGCCATATAAAAATTCTAGCATTTCCTTCAAGTACATGAGATACAAAAAAAAAATCTATCAGGAATTTTATGGCAAGAATTGAAATAAAAATGTCCGGTAAGAGTGTCCGGTCACACCATCATTAGAACTATATTTTAAAATCCACACCGTGTGTTCACATCCTTGGGTTTAAAATCATTTCTGAAAATGCTCAGTGTATGCACTTGGCTTTAAGTGTTTTCCTGTGTTGTTTGGCATGTAGGTGCCTGGAGACTTATTTAACCAGAGACAGGGAGCCACTTTGTCAATGTTTATAGAAATCCACCTTCTGGAGCAAAGGAGAACATGACAACGACCTCAGGTAGTGCACATTAGCTATTCCCTGGACCACTGCTACCAGGAAGCGTACACACAGGGCCCAGATAAAAGGGCAGTGTTGCCAGATGATTGCATGGAAATGGTCACCTTGCCTAGCAGGGTCTCAGTCTTCCAGGTAGAGGTCACACCATCATCTGCATTCACATCTTGGCTGCCCCTTCGGTCCTGTGCAGCTGGACTTGCCCGAGCCCAGACTCCCGAACGGAAAAGTCTCTTCTAGTCCCTTGTCATCCCCACTGAGGCTCCTCCTGGCTGAGCCCTGGGATCCTGTCATTGCTAAGTTCCATCCCTTTGGGTTAGGTCACCCATCCTGCCTTGTCTACATGATGATGAATTTCTGCGATTACTATTTCTGCCACAACTCCCAGTTTCATCTCCATCTTCAAAACTGTAAAACATTTTTCATGTCTTCACATAGATTTTTACTTGCAATATTTCAAAGGTCCAAAGATGGAGCTTAGAAGCTAGAAAAATTCTCCCTGTAGGTTTATCCTGAATAATTAACAGATTATTTAAGCTAAAAGATATTTTCAGAAAACAGTATGTTTCTCTGCTGTGCCAGAGTATGTTGGATGTCTCCCTCTTTGGGGTACCTCTCTTTTGGGACCTAGAGATAATTTTTAAGTAATACTCAGGCATTTCTGGGTCTTCTAGACTTGAGAACATACACTGGCACCAAAATATTGCCCATATTTTAACATCTCCCTTATTTGGGGGGCACTTAGCTTAGCTAAAAACAACTTTTGCATTTTTCCCTTCATTTTTGCAAATCTTGGAGTAAGGAGGGTTTTATTCTCCATGACACGTTTCCTAAGTCTCTACTATTTTCCTATTTTCAACTTTGTTTCAGCGCTTCTTCAGAGCTTCTTTTTCCATCAATAGTGCAAAGCCTTTTTATAATGTGTGTTCCTCAGAGAGACCCCAGGAAAAAAGATCTCTATTGCTGACTTTTAACCTTAGCTTTTTGTCTCTCCTCTCCTCTCCTCTCTTCTCCTCTCCTCGCTTCTCCTCTCCTCTCCTCCCCTCCCCTCCCCTCCCCCCACCCCCCCTCTCAGCTTGGATCATTATTACCACCATCATTCCTGGTACTCTTGGCTCTTCCAGCTAAATGTTAAAGCCATTCCTCCCCCCTTTTAATATAAGGCAGACATTAGTCTCCTCAACTATTTTCACTCACCAGGCTTCTTCCTGCCCCAGGCCCTTTGCCTGTACTGTCTCTCTATCTGGAACACTTTCCTCTATACTCATCCCCACTGCAGTCTGACTCTTCTTCTGGATCTGCTGTCCTCTCTCCTCTTGTCCTTCAAGTCTCAGCTTTCATATCACTTCCTCAGAAAAGCTTTTTGGACCAGAACTCCACTACTCTGGCCTAAATTATTTACATTTTGTGCATCACTCTCAATCCTATTGGCCCATTCTTTTCCGTACCATCTATCACCTTTCCAATGATAAGAATCATGGTGTTTGTTGAGTTCATATCCTGCTCCTCCTCTTCCCCCATTTGCCATGAGCCAGGGGCTTGTTGGGTATTGTAATCCCACACCCAGCCCAAGGCAAAAAAGCCCACAATCAACTTTTAACCGATGGGTACAATGAT
This sequence comes from Solenodon paradoxus, assembly GCA_004363575.1. Classification (NCBI taxonomy): domain Eukaryota; kingdom Metazoa; phylum Chordata; class Mammalia; order Eulipotyphla; family Solenodontidae; genus Solenodon; species Solenodon paradoxus. The sequence goes on along the minus strand of RJWH01000111.1, from coordinate 10,975 downwards.
CAAAAACTGAATATTTTAGAAATGTTTTCCTAGAAGACAGAAGAAAACAACACATCTGAAAATGCAGTAACTGAAGCATTAGAGAAGATGCCATCTTGAGCTGAATTAGCTTGCCAGTGTCACGTGGAGGACACTCGGGCCCTCTTCGGGGCTGTCCCGGCTTCAGTCCTGGTCAAATCAGGACGACAGGTCACCTGGCCTAGTAGAGTCCTGTCTTAACACCACCTGCTGTCAGAGAGTAACCATATTTTCTGACTGCCGAATGTTTTCTCTCAGCACCAAGACTGGTTCATTTGTGGGGAAATGGTGAAAACCTTCTCTTCTTCTTAAATGAGAAAACATATTTTGACTGAATACCAGACCTGAGGCTGGGCTCTCAATTGGAATGATGTATTAAACTTGGGAATCATACATTTTTCCTGGACTGGCTTTTGCTAATTATGTAGTATGGTACTATTTCTGTTATATTAAACTGTACAAAGTAACATTTTCCTTATTCCATATGTTGTTAAGATCTTTTTACTTTTTACACATGGGCTCAAGAATTTGGGGCCACTAATTATCTGGCTGCACCCTTTTTGATTTTCTCTCTGCAGGTGTTGAGCTGTTTCTACAATCATTTGAGAATGTACTGTTGTGAGAATTTCCCCTTGTTTTCTTCCTATTTTCTTTCTTACTTCCTTCAGCTTTACCTGTACCTTAGAGAACGCCTCTCTTCTGGCTGTCTTTCCCCTCTCATCTGTAAGTCTATTTGCCATTTTTTCCTGTGGCTGGTAATGATTTCCAATTTGTTCGTTATTGTTTCTCATGTCCTTTTTATAATTCTTTGAAACTTGTGATTATAAAAAGGAGGCGATTCAAAAATCTTCCTGTTTCTAAATTTCTAAGAATTTCATTGTGAACTATTTCTTTTCTCTGCCCTTCCTGTCTACCTCCTTGTTACTCCATCTTATAATAGTAATTACTAATAGTACCATTCAAAAGTGTCTTCTTTCATTAAGTCACCATTTTTTCTTTCCTGAACTGATTTATTAACTAGTCCACTATTTTCTTTCTTTAAGAGTTTGCCTGCCTTGTAACTCCACGGCCTTCACAACTGCTCCTCTGCTTTGAGTTTTAATAGAGTTCTATTTTTACAGGGTGAAAAAAATTACAAATTTGAGTGCGAAGGCTAGTAATTCATTCTAACCATATCTTTCCATTTTTTACCATTTAGAGTTGGTAAAACTCAGCAGTGTAACAGGTGTTATCCTTTGGGGATTTTAGACCTAGTCACCAAAAGCAGCCTCATCTTTGTGAATCCAGACCAATAAAGTAATAGGATGAAATAAAATAGAGTCTCTGGAACTTGGGAGAAAAATTCTGTGGGTAGTTATCTGAAGATCAGTAAATCAGAGCTGCGTGTGATAAGGTGCAAAAGATAAGCACTTGGCAACCAGAAGTGTTGGCTCCAACTCATGAATAATCAAATCATTATGAAAATCTGAATAACTAAAATAATTTGTAAGCACAAAAGACTCGGATGTTTCATGTGGCTTCATGATTCCTCCTTAAAACATGTCAAATGCTGTTTTCATTGACTTCAAGAAACAGAAACACTCAGAAATCTTCAGTAACAGGGAGGTACAAAACGCCTGTTCTAAGTACTATGGATGCAAAATATAATCTGATAACTCTAGCTAACGATGCAGGATGCACTATGCAAAGTGGTTAGGGATGTAAATCCTAAGAGTGCTCATCTCAAGGAGAAAGGCTGTTTTCCTTTCTTTTTATTATGTCTATATGAGAAGATAGATGTTAGCCGAACCTCTCATGGTAATAATTTTACAATATATATAAATCAAGCCATCATGCTATATGTCTTATACTTAGTAATGCATGTCAATTATTTCTCAATGAAGCTAGTTTGAAATGGTTTGGGGGGGGGCATTTTTTGTTTTGGGTTTTGTTTTTTTTCCTCAATTTATACTTCACACCACTCCCTCCAACAAAGTTCCAGGGTACTTTACCAGGAGCCATTCTAGAAAGGCTATGGAGGAGTTCATCAGGTTCACAGCCACTTTTGTCAGCATTTGGGATCTATTATAATTGATCATATTACATTGGTTTGATTTGCATTTTAGAAAACATTCTAAACTTTCTGTCAAATTTACATGCATGTTTGTCATCAGTTTGCTTTTTAAATTTTAACTATGGAGAGTTGGATTTGTTTGTATCACTTTTTAGGAAGACTAAACTAAGCCAAAATATCAACAACAAAATGAAACATTTTTGTTATCTAAACTCTACGAAGTAGACTAGGTAACTGAGAATACATTGCAAAAATTTAAGTGTAGTGTTCTATGAATAACCTGTTAAGGTAGCTTTATATTTTAATCTGTTAATTTATTGTCTATTTATAACATTAATAGAAATTTATTATTTGTGATGTATCTTGTAGTTAGTTCATTTCATTGTTTTATCTCCTGACAATGCTGAAGATGGGAAATGAGCAAAAATCTTAAGATTAAACCAATTCAAGAAAACTCAGTCTCTCCTTTCTTAATTTTTCTTCAGATGATAAAAGTAATGTATGTTTGCTTTGCCAAAACTTAAAATGACAGAAAATAATTTTAAAAAATAAATCAATTTCAGTTTGATCTCATCAAACAGAAATCGGTCGTGTTCCACTGAGGTGTGTTCTTTCTGTCTGTGGCCAAGTGTGTGTATAATTGCTTAAAAACATTAATAACATTTTTACTATACAATTTCATATCATGTTACTTTATTCACCTGATATTTTTGATGAGCCATTTTCCATTTCAGTCAATACATTTGAACCAGACACACAAATGAATAACCTGATCGATGTGGGCTAATTAGGCTCTGCCTTAGAAGCAGTTCCAAGCCGTCTCTTCAATTCACAGTGGAAAGATGGGTATGTTTTTTCTAGGCCTGGTTCTGAGATCAACTTCATGGAAGCTTCCAGCAGCAGCTGAAACAGAAAGAGACACTTTTTGTGGAACCAAAGCTCTCCTTGTGGCCTTACTGTCACAGATCCTCATCTTCCTCCTGAAAGTCCACGTACATTGTGTTCCAAGGCAAGACTTATTTTTAGGAGATGTTTTCCTCTTATTTCTGCAGCTGTTTTTAATCACAAGCTTTGGATACTACATGGCAAAGAAACCCTGGCAGAGATGAAGGTGTGAAGAAGGAAGGACAAGGCACTGTCAGACCATCTTGAAAATTGTATTTGAGAAAGGGAACATACCCACACAGAACTTCACTAGTATTTCTGTGAGCAGATGAGTGAGGCCGGACACACTTGGTTTAGTCCTCACATGGCCTCATAACTGTCAGCTGGGTGGCCAGGGGGACCCCTAATAGACCACTGTCTCCTCCTTTAAATGAGTGTGTAAAATTGTTCTGTTAACTCTCGCGATCATTTCTGTACCTCAGGAGGAGAAGGAACTTCAGGGTCATCTTTCTTACTCTATTTTTGTTATTAAAATATTTCACACATTGCCGACAATCACATGAACAAGCATGTATATGTATACATATATACATGCATAAATATATATACATACATATATACATGCATACATACACACACATACAATATAAAACTCTACAAAGAGATCCAATAACTCAGAAGGAATCCAAGTTTTGAGTAAGGGCTCCCTGACAGCTGTAACAAATCCCCGTACTTCAGGAGCCTGCCACAATAAAAATCCTGGTGCTCAGATGAACGCCCATCACAGGTGTTACTGGTTGGCCAGGGACCAGAGTGGCTTCGCCCTTATCCACTAGGACTTCCAGATGCCCTGCACTGAGCCGGAGATGAGGAATGTGAAAGGAGGCAGAAGGCATACACCTATGTCTTACCTGCTGCAGCCAGAAAGTGACACTAGTCACTTCCACTCACATGCCATTGACCAAATCCATTTCCCAGCATGTTACAGCACAAGAAGTCAGGAAGCGCCATCAAGGTTGGGAGAGCAGCAAGCCAGCCTGAACATAGCTTCACATGACTAGTGGAAGAAAACCTTCCCAGAATAGACACGAGGACTGAGCGTTCCCTGTAATGCTGGACAAATGGAAACATGGCTTTTTGTCATCTCTTACAGTCTGGTTTACAGCCGCTCCTACTGTGTTGTCCTGCATAAGCAGACTCCCAGGGGCTTGTGTACAGAGGTCTTCAGAGGAAGACTACATTTGTCTATGAGTTTACTTGTTGAATCTTCATTTATTCAAAAACTATTAGTCAATCACATACTTTGAGCAAATTTTGCCCACAAAAAGTGACACATTGGAGACCTGGGACTCTTCCTTTATTCTACAAGCCATGAGACAAGAGCTGCTTTGCCCAAATGCCTCTGCTCCATCCTAAGTCAGAACAAAGATTCCCAAGTTAGGCTGCTGGCTCCCGTCCGGCCTCTGCCTCTGATAGCTGTGTGGCCTCAGGCCAGTCTCCAACCTCTCTGGGCCTCTACTTTCTTATCTGTAAGGTGAGGATGAATGAGTTGCTTATGAAGCTCTCAGCCTGGAACACAGCGAGCGCCCATTAGCTCTCTGCCCTTCATCGCCACCCCTTCCTCGGTCACGTCACACTGTGAACTTGGGGCACCCCTGCTTGAATGTGCAGTTCAGGGAACAGGGCAAAGAATTTGTTATTCAAACAAATAACTTTTCCTGAATGCAGTAGCTGTGAATCTGCCAGTGAGGATGTACGAAGTGTGATTATTTCGATGATGGGAAATTGGAAAGAGAATGTTCTAAATTACGGCTTGCCAATCCTATTTCATAGACAAATATGATATTAATAGGTAAAATTTGTGAAACACCTACCTACTTCTTTGCGATCATAGCTAGCAACAGAGTCGTACTAGAGCTGAAAACACCCTAGAGGGAGAATCAGGAAGGTATGGCTAACTGTCTGTTGGTAATGTTGATGCAAACATTTTTAAGTTATATATATTAACCTATTAAATCCAAGAATATATTAAAGAATGCATGTTGTCTAAGAGAGCTTATCCAAGGGGCAAAGGACAGTTCAGCATTAGAGAATCCACCTGTAATTCACTATAGAGATGCAGTTATATTCATTAGTTTAATAAATACAAAAAAATTTAATAAAATTCACCATTCTGAATTAAATTTTGTTTAATCTTAGCAAGTCAGGAATGGAATGCAATTTCCTCGACATTAAAAAGGGCTTCTATCAGAGAGTTTCAGCAATTAAACACTTAATGGTGACCCTCAGAAGCATCCCCACTAAAGATAAGTACAAGACAGAATTGATTACTGTCATTGATACCATCATTATTGCCCAGGAGGTCAAAAGACAAGAAAAATAGAAGCATAAAGACTGAAAAGGGGGAAAACATAGTTCACTTTTTTGCAGGTAATAAAAATTACCTACTAAAAAATTCAAGGGAATCAACTGGAAACTGCTAGAACTATTAAGAAAGTTCAACACTGTGATGGACACAGCACTGTAATTAATCCGGTGACTTTCCTGCATTCTAGTATTAATTAAATAATCATTTTCAAGGGCCTTTAAATCCCTAGAAAATAAATAGAAATGTTAAATGTGCGAGATCTTTTTGAAGATAAATAACATGAAAACCTAAACAAGCAAAGTTGATAAACCTGGCTTAGTATTGAAAATGCACTGATGCTCCCCACGTTTATGCATCAAGGCAATTTCAGTGCACAGACAACAGCGTTTTTCATTCAGGTCTGAGCCTACCAGATGTCAAAACACACTGTAAGCCACAGTAATTACAACAGTCTAGTATTGGTGCAGATATTGACAAATAGATCAATGGAACAGAATACTAAATCTAGAAACAAATGCAAGGATACATAAAAATTAAGTACACGCTAAAGGTGGCCACTCAAATTAGTAGAGAAACAATGGACCAATCCATAAATGAGAGAGAACCAATTGGCTATTCATTTGGAGCACCATTTTCCAATTTATTAAGAATTAGATTCCTAATTCATGCTGGTCATCCACAGAAAATAATCTTTTGATATGTAAAAGAGCAAAAATGTAAAAATATTTGAATAACACATGCATGAAAATTTTTTGAACTTAGAATGATAATGCCTTCCTAAGCAAGAGAAAAAAATTCTAGAAACTAGGTTTAAACTCATTAAAAAAACACAATTCTATAAGCCAGGTTAAAAAGTTTGGGAAAAAATATTCACAACATACTTAAGGATTGATATTCAGTCCATTTGCTGACAAAGAAAAAGACAATTCCATTGCAAACATGTATAAAGGAAACCAACAGGCAGTTCACAGAAAATAATTCACACAGTTAATAATCATTCAAAGCTACATTTGTCAGGAGAGACAGAATTATTTGACAAGTGAAAAAGAAAGATACCAGGTATTGGTGAAAAATGTGGAGAAATTTTCTTACATACTTTGTGCAAACATTAGTGAAGCCAGTGGATACGGGCCATTTAAAAACAAGCATCAGAACTGTAAAAGCATTCATCAGTGGACCCAGCTAGTTCAGTCCCTGGACTCCTTCCCAACATATGTGTTTGCAGGCCCCACACAACTTATTATCCAAATTTGTATATACGGATCCAAGAAAACTCACCCCAGTATTGTGTACAGTGACAACAAATGAACAACCTTGCTTACTATCAAAAGAGAGGGCAATAAATAAATTAAGTCTGATATCTGTTTCTCAGAAAGCAGAACGTATCTAGAGATATGACAATAGGGAGAAAAAAGCAAACCGATAACGGTCTTGTGTGTGTGTGTGTGTGTGTGTGTGTGTGTGTGTGTGTGTGTGTGTGTGTGTGTGTGATGAACCAAGAGGGGAGGAAATGGTGGTGTCACAAGCCCTCTGAGGTGGGGAATAGTGGGGCAAGGAGCGTTCACCTCTTCTTTCATCCGGTACTTGCCTGTTCTACTCTTTCACACAGAAGTGAATTCTTGTACCATTGTGGGGCTGGAGAGTGGGATTAGACGACTGGAGTTACAGATTCACCTCTCTCGGGGTTTTCAGGTCCCTGGCCTTGAGATTCAGACCTGGGACAGGGAACTGGAGAGGAAAGAACACAAGGGGTCTAGTGGGCTCTGAGGGAAGGTGCCCCGCCCTCTTGGTCGCCATGTTTGCCCCTGGTCTTGGTGGATTTGCTTCAATGTCGCTGTCATGAGCAGTCCCTTCACCAGCAGCTCATCTGAACCATCTCAACTCGTTCTTAAAAGAAATTTTAAGGAGCTTCTTTGTCCTTTATATTGGACTGCACACTCCCTCTTTATCTGTAACTCAAGCATTCAGAACTGCAAAGATTTCGGTGTCTGGTAGGGTTTTCTCCAGGCAAGTTTCAGACATTTTGCCTGCCTGCCTGCCCACCTCCACCAGCATAGATGGAAAAGTATTTTAACTTACGCTACAACCTGAATACATGGCAACCCCTAAATCACCCTTTAAACAATTACCAACCTCTGGGAATCAATATGCAAAGCCCCCAGAATAAAATTCAGAATTACCACATCACTATCACCATTGCTGACAATCAAAATAACCAGCATGCATAAGATTTTATAATTATCAAGTCCTTCCTATCTATTATTTAAATGACCTTTACCATAAACCTGTCAGCAATGCATGACAGGGATTATTTTTCCATGTCATGAGTAAAGAAACTCAAGTCTAGAATGGGATGTGATCTCCCAGAATCCCATCACTTGCTGCTAAGAGACAGAGCCAAAACGGACCTGCTGACTCTAAAAATGTGTGCTCTTTCTACGTCAATGCAGTTCATTCCAAAACAGTCCGTAATTCACCCAGGCTCTAACCTGGAACATGGAATGCTCAGGAGCATGAGCCCTGACTGAGAAATGAGGAACCCAGCGTCCCAGGGCCAGCCCTCAGACCAGCGCTCTTAGCACCCTTGCCCGTCCGTTTACTCCAGAGGCCCTCACCTCCATAAACCGTTCACAATCTGACTCAGTGGGCTTCTCCGCCCTTAGTAGATTAGAAATAGAGGGTTTGAGGGGGCGGTGGTGGAGGTAGGAGGGACCTTTGAGACACAAGCTGTGCTACCTCATTGTTTTTACTCAAACAGGGATCTATGTTCTATGATGCAAATTTTGAGAAACTGGTGCCAATCTGCTCTGAACAAAAGAATTTGGGTCTGAAAAAACAGAATTGGAGAGGGGAAGTCTGGCTTTCCTTGTTGCGCTTTTGAGCATCTGCCTCTACCCACTACTCCCCACACTGGATCTCTCCCCACCGGAGACTTAACTTTGAGGGAAACTTCCGGGGACTGCTTACCAGTCACAGAAGTCGAGGAGAGCTCTGGGGCAGGGGTCAAGGTTACTCAAATGCAGTGCTGAGCTGGTTGGTTCTGTGAGGGTCCCTGTCAACACCTCAAAGATCTTCTGGCTCTGTGAAGAGGGAGGCTTTGGCTTCAGCTGATGCTTAGCCACGGCCTGACCCTTCACTTCTAAGCAGAATTCTCCATTGGCTTTGCTGCCATAATAGTGTATTAATAATATTATTGCAAATACATCCATTTATTCAGTAAATGATTGCTTAACACATATGTCCCTTTTTCCACATTTTCCTCTATCACTCAGCCATATGCCAAAATTGTATAAAAGGGTCTCATTTTTACTCTGCTAACCTATAGTGCCATAAGCATTCGTGCATGCTGATTTCTAGACTTGATAATAACTAATATTTCATTCCATAGTATAGTGATGTCTCAATTTACCTAATACTTTATAACTGAACATTGAATGTACTGATAACTTCTTACAAATTATAAATCATGCCTCTATGAGCTTCTCTGGGCCTAAATCTTCTTTATCTTCTATTAAATGGTTTACTTATTCTAAAATCCTAGGTGAGGAAATATTGGATTGAAGGATATGGGTATCTTGGGGTTTCTTCCTGGATTTTAACAAACACAATTAAAATGTATTAGATGTTGACTTCAATTTTGCTACTATTCATCACAACTTTATTAGTGGGGTATTTTTATATCTTAACATAAATGACAAGAGGGATGGAGTGTGCTCCAAAACAACTCTGAAAAATATCATACAGTACTCACGACTTTGTGAACAGGAGCAGTTTTGTAAATTACAGTGCAGGTAGGAAAATGTGTATTTTCTTCCCCACGACCTTGTTCTGGAACCAGAGCTGGAGAGGGGTGTTGTCCAGACCAGACAGTGCCGAGCAAGGGAGGGGCCGAGAACGGTCAGGTGACTGCAGGAGAACCAGTCTTCTGCATGGAGTTCCCAAATAGTGGAGCTCTGAAAGAGAGTGATTGAAGGGTGAGGATGCTTAGAGAGAACAGGTCAGAAAAAGAAAGGAACAGGTCAGGAAAGGAAAGCAAGGTCAGGAAAGGAGATGGTTTGCCTTTCCTTAAAGATGGAAAAACGAAAGCTAAGTAGTAGTTGAGTTGACTGTTGCACAAAAATCACTCAGCCTTGCCCACCCTCCATCCTCCAAGACTAAGGAGGTAATGATAATCTAGGCTCATATTCTGCACACAGCACTTTACTCAATTAGTATTGCAATATTAAAAATCTCCCATGTGGTTAAAAATTCGAAAACACTTTTAATACAATATTATGATCACATTTTATTTACATATTTCCCATTTGGGGACTGTTAGATTATATTTATTTTTCACTGTTATTACATGATGCCATCATAAACGTCTTTATTCACACATCTTTATCCATGTAGTCAAATATTTCCAAAGTGAGCAATATATATATGTATAAAGTGCACAAAATCCATAACGTATAGTTGAATGACTTTTCACAAAGCTGGCATCCTGTAGAATCACCACCCAGATCAAAAAAGAGAACAGAACCCCTGCCAACCTCACGCTCCATCCAGTACTACACCTCCCCCAAGGAGCATTCACCTAACTGAAACACCAAGATATAGAATCCTACAAAAATTCAACTGATGTATACATATATTATGCGTATGTGTATTATATAAAATATAGTTTATGTATCTGCATACTTATACTGTATAAATATCAATATATTTATATATTTACTTAGCTATTTCACACTTAAGGATCATATATATAGATATATTTATGTCTTAGATTTATCTATATCTTATATGGATCTATAAATAAATTTATACTTAAATATATGCAAAATTGAAATATAAAATTGTAGCACTCTTGCATCTGATTCCTTTTGCTCAACATTTTTGCTTATGAGGATTCAACCATATTTTTGTTTGCAGTCATATTCATGTATTTTCATAGTGACATATTCTTCCATTGAATCAATGGAATACACAGTTCTATTTCATATTAGATCAGTGTCTCTAGTCCTTCTCTTGCATCAGGTTTCTAGAAGCTATTCTATCATAATCAGAAGCGTTAAGTTCACTTATTTCTTTTTCTTGAATTCTAGTAAGCAGAATTCCTGGGCAAAAAGAAACAAGCACTTGCGGGGGTACCGCCAGTGCATACTACTCTTTGCTTTGTATAAAAGTTGTGACAATTTACTTTCAAGAAAAACATCAAATTCTTTTGAGTGATAAGTGTCAGGAGTCATCTTAAAAATCAAAATGTATAAATCCTAGTAATGTTTTATAGATAAGTGATATAATGAATGTATAAATTATAAGTATTTTTAAAAGCTGATATTACAGCTTATAAATGCCTTTGTGCTTATTATGAAATTCTCACAGAACTCTGAGAGGGCTCATTGATTGCTGTTTTATATGAAAGATGAAAAAATTGTGACTCAGAAAAACTCAAGTGTCTCAGTTAAGTCATGTTGGGGGCTTGGGCCAGGCCACAAAGCCAGGCTGATGCAATCCAACAGAAAATTACACTCAGAGGTACCTCAGCCACTGCCCTGTTTGCCTAACGGTCGCCTCCCTATTTTCATAAACAAAGCATAAACATTAGTAACCAAGAATATTAGCAACCAATCAGTTAATAACCAGTCAGAGCCTTGATCACGCGCACT